>RQTK01000320.1:448284-488869 GCA_003991915.1 Elysia chlorotica
TCTCTCTCTCTCTCTCTCTCTCTCTCTCTCTCTCTCTCTCTCTTTCTTTCTCTCTCTCTCCCTCGTTTTTTTTTCTTTCTATCTATCTCTTTTTCTCTATCCTCCCTCTTTCGATTCACACCACTTTGAAGTTTAAAAGTGTGCTCCAAGTTTAATCCATGCTGAAATCTATCAACTGTCAATCTAAAAGCTCTTTCCCTCTGTCCCTCAAACGTAAACTTAATAAAAACAAAAGAGCTACGATCTTCTCTGTATTTGGTCATTTCCGTTTTCCTTTCCAGAACCGTAGGTGACCAGCCACTTGTGGCCTGTCGAACCTCTCACTTTCATTTCCCAGCGGCGACATTCTCAAGTTGCCCTCGTCTTTCTTCCGTCCTATATCATTGTGGCAAAATTACAAAATTATCCATTTACCGAGTGCTGCCATTTTGTAGGCCATTTGGCGGGTACCCATCCATTCGGTCAGGCCTAAAATGATATTTCCTTTGAAAGTGGCCTGCCCTTGTTGTTCTGAAGTTGTTGGCCGACCTCTCCTCGTGTTGTCCTTGCTCGGCTTCCGACCGTGCTGTGTCCACCACAGATTGGGTCACATGATCGGCGTGAAGTGGACTTTCGACTTGATTGAGGCTCTAGTCCAATATCTAACATTTATTCTATAGCTTATCTCGTTTCAACCTAGGTCTGGACGAAAAAAAAGAAATAATTTATTGGTGTTGTTTTTTTTTCTATCAGAGAGTTTAAAGCGTATCAATTGTAAATGAACATCTCCTTTGAACAGTGTAAGACAATCTGTATTTTTAATACAAGGGCTGGGTTATTATGGAAATAAGTGGGGCTAGTAAAAGGATTTCTGTAAATGTAGGAAAAAGATGGAAAGAAATTGAAAAGTCCAATCAAAATATAGACGGAAGAGTGCGTTTTAGTTATACTATGTAATATAATTTTCACGAGGAAACGTATTTCTTTTTAAGGGGAACAATCGATAAATAAAAATTTACAAGCACACACATACACACACACACAAACAAATCGTTGCCAGTTACAAACTTAAGAAATTGTTTTTACTGTATAGGAGTAAGCAGGTTGAAAAGAGAATGGAAGATTAGAGTTGAGAGTGTAAGAAATGATAAGAATGGAGCTCCCTTAGGGGTCAAGATGAGCTGCATTTGGGATGTTGAGTTAGGATGTCACACGAGGTCTGAGCGGTTTTTCACCCCCTCTTGAGTGAAACTTTGTGAGTTTCTTTAGGCACAAATCGTTACGTAATTATCTGCTGCAGCTATGGTTGAGAACGAGGCTGTCTGCTAGGTCCACGTTTTTTCTAGAGCGTTGAGATTTGGTTATTTCCGAATGGCGTCTTTTTAATGGCGTGAGAAGAAAGAAAAACGGGAACAATCGTGTGGGGGCCGGATGGGGTATTTGATATAATTGACTGGGTGAAATAATTTATTGTTGTTTTCAACTGTTTCCTGTAAATGAAAACGCTTGTTTTTCTTCAGTTTAAGGCACGCTGCAAGTTCCAGATATTGTAATTGGTGTCTTCAAACAAGACCCACAATAAATAATTATGTAATCAGATTTTTCCTTGAACTAACTTTAAAGTTATGAAGTTCCATATTCTTTCGCATCAGATTAACCACAAATGAACCGCGCGAGGCTGGGCAGTGGCAGCAGTATGATAGTTTGAACTCATGCAATCTCTTATAAAAGCCAGACCGATACCTAAAGTTCTATTTAAGCTTCTTTCCTGCTGTGTATTATATACAATCATGTAGTTAGGAAAGTTTTGTTTCCAGGCAATCAAACTATTAGATTATGTTAGCAACGAAATGGTATTTGTACGATAGTGTGGATCACATATTATTCGATATCGTTTAATATTGAACATGCTTTATTTTTAATGCTTTTTTTTTACTTTTTAATTCTGGTAAAGATTGAGAAACACGTAGGCGAGTTTTTATTATACCCTGTAATACTCAATCGATTTAAGGAATTGTTAATTCCTAGAGGTTTTCCCATCTGATCTAAGTAGCACCTTGTTCCGCACATTGTGAGCATTTTCAGATTAAAGTACGGCGATTTAGCAAGAGAAGATAGAACAAAAAATATTAAAACTACACTAGTTTTTTTTCTCTATCTGCAGCTTGTGACCCACCCAAAATGGCACATATCCCCGATGTGGTAGAATCTTTGAACAAGTTTTCTGCATTGCGGAAAAGAAATTTAAAGTTCAATCTTTCAAGAGACGAGAAGCTCAAATAAATAGTTCCTAGAAGTAAAAAAGAATCTCCTTAACATGAATTATAAAACATCGCACTGAAACGTTTTGCTTGTACAGCTAAATTATATTAGTACAAATATTGATTCGTGTCTAGCCGTTTTACGCCGGAAATACCAAAAAGGTGTTTCGGTTCTCGTGTAACAACATTCTGTTGGTGAGGGAAACACCTTTGTCAATAGCACTGTATTCCAAGAATATTTAAAGACATACCGTAGTTCGTAGTAATAAATTTTATGAGTGTTTCGCTCTTAAGTTTCATAGAAAAAAAGATGCGACATTAAAATGAGGCACCATCAGACGGATTCAACCCTGGATCTGATACACATCAGAAATCATGGCACTACCGACCGACTTCTATCATATCTATTAGTATTCTGTGCTACCGACTGAGCTACGGGTCCCCCTACTTCATATCAGTTAATAAATGCGCTTTGTATACATACCCTAAGATCTGATTCTTGACAAAGGTGTGAGACTTACAGTTAGAAAAAACATCTTTTTTTATTTAACCAAAAGTTGAGGTTTACTAAAAAGATATTTAAACACCATCTCTTCGTTCCATTCCGCCTTGTATGAATTGTGGCCCTTGGTTTGATCTGCTATGTGGATTATGGCCCTTGTCCGCAGGTCTCCCACAAGGATTACGGCCCTTGTCGCGCGGTTGTGACGTTAAGCGGTTCCAGCCCTGAGGGGGCAGGCACACTGTCGAGCAGGCTAATAACTTTTGTGAAGAGGCCATAGGGAAAACATTCCTGGCCTTTAGAAAAGGGTGAGCGTTAGAGAAAGGAGGAGACCCCAAGATGGCTATACATGTCAAAAGCGAGGCAAACTGAAGCAGGAAAATCTTGTTCAATTTGTTTGATTTCCCGTCTTCTTCGTGGACTCCAGCCTCCAATTACGTGAGGTGTTGGCTCGAGTGCTTGGGGACAAAGGGTTTCAGATGGAGGACTAAGGGAACTTGGGACGAGGTGAGACAAGCAAGAGAAATTTGAGGGGGTGAAAAGTTGGGGGAGGGGGAGGGGTTTTCAGAGATAGGACGATGTCCAGGAAAGCAGACAGAGGACAGTAATGGAAGGAAATATTGACATTATATGCGTTAAAAAAATAATTATGAACTAAGTGAAGAATAATTTTTAATAATGAGATATTTTTTAAAATTAAAATTGAATAAGGAGAAAACATTTTTAAACGTGTTCTTTCTCTTTTCACAATAAAAACCACACCCCATATAATCGTTCATCACTCAATACGATACTCGGCGCACGTGCGTTTCTTTTCTTTATGCCACTCATACTTCTCGTGCCGCAAGATTTTCTCGACTCTTGTTTGACAATTGATATTTCTTTTACATAAAACGAAATCTTCTTTCTTCATAGTTTAAACATAACATTAATGACTCCATGCTGGACGTTTTGAACGACAGGTAAGGCGTACAATGTTATTTTGTACATGGTTATATCGGATTACAAACATGGATGGTTTCTCAGACAGTTAGGGGGTGCTGTACACTGTTAGCTCTTCTTACCTGAGAATAATATTCTCAGAAAAGTCACTTACTGTTTTAAGGACAGCAAAGCAAAAAGAAAAATGTCCCATAGCAAGAATTAGATATTTAAAGACATAAGTGTCCAACACTATTTTGTAAAAATAAATTGAATGTTTAGTCGTGCATTTATAAATGGGTATCAAATTAAATACTAGCCATGATATGCGCTCATTAAAGAATGTTTTTTTAGAATATTGTTGAGGAATATTAACGTCTTTAAGATAGATTTTCACCCATGTTGACAATTGTAGATAGATATAAATTGTAGACTAAAATGCTCAATCAGTTGTTAATGAAAATGCTGACCTAATTACTCCCTTACACGTTAAATTCACACACATACACACACACACACAATTTTTAAATCTAAAAAAGCTGGGTCACAGATTCATTATAAAAAGGCATCATTGCAGGAATGAAAACAGCATTATGCATTTTCGTAAAGAAATAAACAAAATAACTTTTAGCATGATAATTATTTTTTGGGGGGGGACAAATGTAGAGGCAAAGATATTTGAAAAAAAAACTCTGCAAAATCCAAATAATTACGATTTTAATAAAAGAAAGATTCAAAATAACATTGGGTGGGTTCTGGATTTCGGGTCGTAAGTATACAGGAAGCCAATGAAGATTTTTAAGTGTGAAATGTTTTTTTTTGTTTGTTTTTTTTTGTTTTGTTACCTTTTTACAAGTCTAGCTGCATTGTTACCATCATATTAAAAGGAAGTGGTGCTGTGCGTAAAAATGGAGGAAAAACAGGATAAGAAGTTTCAAAAGAGATCTTTTTAAGTTGGTGAGATACTCACAATGCGTCTAAAATTATTTAAACAAAAAGTGCACAATCACTTCAAAACAAACCGTATTTTGATTTTAATACGATATCGTTACTGGATATCCTATAGCTCAACCATGCATTCACGTTTTTCTTCACAATTCGATGTTTGAACTAAAATTATACTATGGGAGGGTGTGGGTTTGATCCCCGTCCAGGACATTAAAATGTTCCACATCTCTTCGTGTTTCATCCTATCAATCACTGTCACACGTCAGATCTTCATCATCATCATCATCATTATCATCATCATCATCATCATCATCATCATCATCATCATCATCATCATCATCATCATCATCATCATCATCATCATCATCATCATCATCATCATCAACATCATCGCCATTATCAATACTACAATCGTCATGAACCTTGTTTTGGAAAATAAGATAATTTATGAATGATGTATTTTTTTATGCTCTCTGGCACTTGGCAACATTTATATCGCAAACATGAGTGCAGCACAGCTTGAGTTGGAACAAAAATGAATGGTATTTTCCCTGTAAAGGACAAAAATACCTGTAACTTAATTCTGTTAAGAACATGACATTGTACTTGATTCTTGTGACACTGTTTTAAATTAAAAACAAGTTAGTAAACTCTTAATTACCTTTAGAAAACCATTTTATACATACCTGTCACTTGAATTGCCGCCCCAGGGTGTTCTGGTTTCTTCAAAAGGAGCATCCATAAGAACCGAGCGTACACGTGTAAAGCCCAGGGCTCGCTCAAAGGCCGGTGCCCAGTGGATAAGACACACCGAAACCAGTGCCGGGCGTGCAGGCTCAACAAATGTTTCCAGGCCGACATGAACAAGGAAGGTAGGCAAGGTGATATTGACCGAACTCTATACATCACTTATGAAAAATAAGATGTGAACAGATGTTACATAGTACATGTATGTGTTTGTGCAAAAGATCCCAATCATGTTTTTGAAATATCAACAGGGCTAGAAGAGTTGCTGTTGGTGATTTATAGATGTTGTATTAATAGAGCTTTTCAGTTAAATTTTTGAACTTTCTAAAAACTGTTTTCTTTGAACCTCTTACACAAGACAGACCCTTTATTTCTTTATCAATTACTAATTTGCCTTAGTCATCTCTGTCTTATACTGCACTCATGAGACTTAAGCTCGCAAAGATCTGCAAAACTCATTTTCTGACGGTTGCCCAAGAGCTAAGTTATGTGGGAGATCTCATGACCGGAAAAGTTTATGAGTTGAACATTAACCCCTACTTGTTGGATCAGTGTCAGTTTAATGTTACCGTCTGAGACAGAATTCCTGCTAGTATCGCCGCTCTGTTTTTGTGTAGAAGTACGTAAAATTGTAAAAAAAAAAATAGCCTGTCCCCGCAATTTTCAACTTTTAACCGCAAATTTTGGCCCAATCGCAACCTTTGTTAAATTTGCAATTACATTTTTTTTGCAATTTTTCAAAATTTTAAAGAAAAATTTGAAACTTTTACGAAAATATGCATATACATATACAGTTGAAGAAAGTCTGTAGCTAAATCAAAACATGTTGTAATTGTATGTTAATTATATTAAAGAAAAATTCGTTTGGAGAGGTATCAGACCAGTGCATATAATTATTGATACCACTAAAACGACCAGTTTTACTGTCTTAATCTCGCTAGAAAAAATGAAAACATTCATAACATTGGTTCTAAAGAAAGGCAGCGATCAAGTAAAAAGGGGGAATAGAGGATGATTGGCGATACCAAAAAAGTGGCGAGAAACACAGAAATTCTTGATTTCTAATACAAAATGATTATATTATCTGTCTGACTCAACTAGAAAAGACCTAACTTAACTCTCATCAATTTGGTTCTCCTTGATTAGGGAGAATCTATATGTCTGCCTTTTTGTCTTGGTTTCTGTCTCTGCCTGTCTCTCCCTGAATACCTCTATCGTTTTTCATTTAGTAATAGGCCTACTATTACACATTCTCACACCTTTATGTTACATAGAATATATTTTTAATTTTGTTTGATCCACTGAGTCAATTTCTGCTTAACTGATTCATAGTGAAACCACCACAACATTCCAAAGTAATATAGTTTATTCTCTTTCATTGATAGTTGTTAACCCACCATCCCACGTTACTTTTCTATCCCCTTCCATAAAACATTTTAACCAGTAAAAAAAATACCCCCCCCCCCCAAAAAAAAAAAAAAAAAAAAAAACCTTTCGGATGCCTGACTCGGGGGAAGTGCTTAAAGCTAAAATTTTGCCCCAACTTTTGGTAACTATTGCTTTTTATTTTTTTTTTTAGAATGGGGGGTGGGGTGCAACTTTTTACAAATTTCCCATATTTTAGGCTGCACCTTTTGCCACTTTCAATCACCACTTTATGTGGGGACAGTATAGAATAATTTCTGACTTTAGACTTCAACAAATAAAGCAACCAATCATATTTCCAAACCCCATGCCCTAATTCTGTTGCACCCAGCCGTCCAGCACGAGCGAGGACCCAGGAAACCCAAGTCGAAGCACAGCGACCTGAGTGGTCTGCCAGGATCGATCATGGTGGACACAAGAGGGGGAGGGCCGAGCTCTCAGGATCATCCCATCGACCTGAGTGTAGGGGTCAGCGTTAGCGCCCCGTGCCGGTTGATGCCGCTGCAGTACCAACCGGAGGTCACCATGACAACGGTCACTCCGCATCACATGTTTCCGGATACGCAGATGCTCATGATGGGCTATGTCAATAGGTTCAACGACTGGATGAGGATTCAGGTAAGCCTTCAGGGGAATTAACGTACAATCTTTTTCGATCAGACTAATTAGATTCAAGGCAGAATCGGAATATTTTATTTTCGGCGCTCTTCGTAAAAACCTGAACGCGATAAATTGATTTATAATGTTATGCTTGTAATTGAAAATACTGGTAATACAAGAAATACCATGTGAAGAGTTCAGAAACTAACTGATATTAGGAACCAAAGAGAAGTAACGTTAAATTAACTGATAGCAAGACCAAGATATGTTCATATAGCTTATTTTCCACGTGTTTTAATTACTGTTTGTTCCCAGCAAGGACCGTCGGCGTTCAGCGCGCCTCTACCCCCGCCAGTACTGACCAGCTTCCATCAGGATCTGCTGCAGGAGGTCATGGCCAGGCTTCTTTTTACTGTGGTCACATGGGTAAAAAACATCCCGGCCTTTATGGCCCTCAGCCTCCCTGATCAGGTAGGCTTAACTGATTAGAACTAAGCAGCTTGGGAGTTCACGTGCAAAATAGATTTCAAGAGGTGACCGTGCACACCAAGTTGAAAATAGTTTAATAAAATGTTTTTCAATTTTTATACCCTTATTTGTTACGTTGATGCCCTGATCATTTGCATTCAATACATTTTCTAAAAACGTGTGCTCTCAAACCCGTATGTTACCATTTTTTTGCGAAAAACAATTAATTAGAGTTTTAGTACAAAGTTGTAAAATGGAAGTTATTGGCTCTTTATCGTGCAAAATTTCTAAATTTGGAAACCTGAACAAACAGTTAAGTCTATTTGAAAAAGGTTTCTACCTTAAAAAGATAGGCACCGTGTCTTAACTGAAAATGATGAGATATCATACTAAAAGGGCAATGTCGTAATGAAGAAAGTGAAGAAAAAAGCTTGGTCTAAGGAAAGCTAAAACTAGTATCTCAATTAAAAAATAGGATTAATATGTAACTGTTACATGTATCTAGTTTCTTCGAATTCATAAACCCCGAAATTCCTTATGGTGATCATTCTCATTATCAGAGCATAAAATTGTTTTTCTCTCGCACCCTGCTTCAAGACTGTCCTGCTGTCGTCTGCCTGGAAGGAACTATTTCTGCTAGGCGTAGTAACATGGGGTCTGCCGGTGGAGCACTTGGTGTCACGTGACGACTCGATGGGAGTCTCCTTCTCTAGTGCCGATAGAGAGGAAGGGACTGCCGTGTGCGAGGCCATCTCCCGACTCAAGGACATGAACCTTGATCCCACAGAGGTCACCTGCCTCAAGGCAATAGCAATTTTTAAACCTGGTGAGACGGGTATATACATGTACAATCTTTTAGTCTTCATTCTCATTGGATTCTTACACCTTCACTACACTTAGAGAGATCAGAGATGAAAAAGGGCGTCATTCCAACAGTCATTTTATCAATACATGTATATCTTACCTTATTTGTCTTCTATTATTTTGTTTTTGTTGATGTTATCATTGTTTCTATTATTATTATTATTATTATTAAATAATAATAATAATAATAATAATAATAATAATAATATGTTGTTGTTGTTGTTCTTATTCTTGTTTAACGGTTGGGTCGGTGTCAAGAAAATGCGAACGGCTGAAAAAGGAGCCTCGTCTCCACACCCTGTCTCGTTGGTGGCAACATATAAAATTATCACATGTCAGTCTTTAGTCCCGTCTGCAGTACAGACCATGTAGTGCTGACGTTGGACGCGGAGCAGCCAAATCGCTAATTTACCATCTCCTACTCTCCCCCCCCCCCCCCCCTCTCCCCCCTTTTCCTTCCCCCTCCTCCCATTAATCCTCTTCCTTCCCCTTCCTATTAATCCTTCTCCTCCTTTCTTTCTATGTGTCTATGTCTCATGTCTATTCTCTCTCTCTCTCTCTCTCTCTCTCTCTCTCTCTCTCTGGCCTAAAAACCTACTTATTTACAATGCACTTGAGGATTTTTCCTCTTAATTTTTATTAATGTTTTCTTTATATGTGTAATTTACTCATTTTTCATAATATTTCTTTGCTGTTCATGTATCATGTCCTTTATGTGCAAAACTGCCTTATAATGTGTGTGAATGGCTGATAAATTGTCTCGTCTTAACTATGTAAAGCGCTTTGAGCCGGCTATGCTGGGATAAAGCGCTTAAAAATGATCTTCATTATTATTATGCATTTCAGCAACTACATTGTATTGTTTTATTTTTCATCCCCAAAACGCATAAGAAATCATAATTATTGAATTATAAGAAACTATATAATCGTTTAAAAAATCGACATTTACAATCAACTAAATAAGGATAATCATTTTTAGAATTGGGTGATCTTCCTATGGTGTCGTAACCTGCAAGAACTTTCCCAAGGCGTCGTACTCGTAGAAAGACATTTGACTTTCAACCGTTCAACCTTGTCGCGTAGTCTACTTAAACTTAAAGCGATCTTATGTTCAATTACATCTCTCCGACAGGTAATATCCAAAGAATCAACATAGATGCTTGTTATAGTCATGCCATAATCAAATTAAGTTTCTCTTCAGCCGGGATAAAAAAGAAATGAATAAGAATTCAAAACAAGCTGTCAAAATTGTGAGACTGAATTAACCAAACGTATTGTCTTAACTCTACCATATACATGTGATTTTTCTCTTTATATAAACAACCAGACTTGACGGGCGTGTCTGAGAAACGCCAGATCCAAACGATCCAGGACCAGGCACAGCTGATGCTCACCAAACACGTCCAGCTGGCGTACCCAGCCCAGGCGCTCAGGTTCGGCCGGCTCCTCATGCTTCTGTCGCGTCTCCAGGCCGTGGCGGCTCCAACTGTGGAGAAAGTCTTCTTTAGGGGACTCATGGCCTCGGCCTCTGTGGAGAAACTCATCGGGGCGATCCTGCACGGAGACGGTCTCCTCTGAGTATGATTATTGCCGGTGTGGCGTAGTAGAGTTGGTTTCTAAACGTCCAACGTCATAAACAAGGCTATATTGTGCAGTGGTTCCAAAACTAACGTCTGACATTTACGTGCTGCCAAACAGAAACAGTGCGGAGATATCAGGAGTTCTCTCTCAGCCTGTCAAGAAACCATCGAGTTTTATAAGAAAAACGATATACATGTAGTTTTGCTAGTTTGAGATTATCTAAATTTAAATCCTTTGAAACATTAACGGCATTCGGGAACAGCTACATGCAATTTTATCACTTATTATATTATAGTTACAAAAATTTCTAAGACAAGAATAAACCTGTTAGGTTTTTGACCTGTTATACCTTGAACAGAGAAAGCTAGTTTTTTTCTAGTTTAACGACTTCAACTAACTGTGTATTAAAAGAGTTCATATACGGCAACGTGATCCAAAAGCAGGATACCCGGGACAAGGCCGGTGACATTATTATAACATCGATCCAAGTCACCGGAGTGGGGCTCGAACCCAGACCTTGTGCTTCGGAAGTCGATAATCTAACCCCAGCGTCATCGCTAACCCGATCTAATACACTTTCATAAAATGCAATTATTTGCCTTAAAAATGAGAATACTTCTGTGCTTGTATTAGCTATATATTTACTTTACAGATCGGGGGAAGAAAATTATACATCTAGCATCACTCTGATCAATCGGGGAAATCATCTATTCTACTTTGTTATCCTTTACACAGTATAATTATATATTACAATTGTACTTGGAGATAGAAGAGACCAGGATATGATAATGGTAAAGAAAAGTAATATTATGGCACTTGGAATATGAATGAAATAGGGGCAGAATGCTTTGGTTGCTTTGCTCTTCAGATTATCCTGACTGTTCTTACTTAAAACCGTTGCTCACGTATCTGTGATAAAAAAAAATAAGTTCCGCTAAGTACCGGTAATCTCTCATTGGTTAATCGTTTCATCGGTAAATTACTTGTTAACAATTGGTCTCACATCGACAATGACATCAAAGAGAAATGTGTAAAGTAGGTAGATACGTCAACCTATTTGCAGTTGAAATAAATGCTTTATTCCACAGTGGAATCGAGAGAAAACTCTAGAGGAGCATACCAAGCTTTAATGTAAGCCTACTTTTTTAAATACCTGTTATATGAAATGTCAAAATGTGAAACGAGAATATTCATTCAACTTATATTTTTATCATAAAATTGAATATATTGTTATTAATAAATAATATTCAAGTCATAAATTTCGTTTGTGTGTATGTGTGTGTGTGTGTAGAAAAAAAAAGGGCATCCTGTTTCACTTAAATAATCTAAAATGCACGTTCTTAAAAAAAAATATTCTTGTTGATGGGAGAGATGATGATAATTGTGAGGCAATTACAGTATGCGTTGAAGAGTGGAAATCGTGTTGATACATTTAACTGGAATTGTAATACATGTACTATTTTGTAAGGTAAGATGATAATTATGTAAATGAAGATATGATTGCGAACATGATGTTTACAAAGCAACAGCTGATAACATGTTTTTAATTGTCAAATGCCATATATAATTAAACGTCTATTTATAATTTTATCAGCCATAGGAAATACATTACACCTTCTGCAATATGCCCATGTATGTCGTAAGGTACTCATTGTCAAAAGTTCTGTAAACTTATGTATATTTTGTACAGTAACTTAGTCTTTATAAAGTTAGTATGCACAAAACATAATTAAGTATTACACTTTCTATTAAATAATCATTTAAACCTACTTCATGGTATAATTGTTTTTATCTTGCAATATCAGTTCAGTATGCGCTAGTTCGTTTTGAAGCAGCTTCACAATAATGCAGATGTTGTACAGTTTACTTTTAAATTGAAAACAATGCGATTCTTTACCAAAAACGAAGTGTTTTATTTATTTACTTTCACTATAAGATAATGAAGTTATATATAGGCTGTATTATATAAATTTTTCCCAAGTAATGAAACTCCCAAGGTTTCCAGATTAAAGTACATCTATATTTTTTTTATTTATAATAATAATAAATTACTTTATTTAGCGCTATGAGAATATTTTAAAAAATTCCCATAAGAATATATCTCTGTATAAAAGCTCTAAATGAGGATACATTAAACAAAATTTGTGTACTTACTGTAATAAAAAATCTAACATGTATTAGTAAACTTCAAGCCCCCCAACCCCCCCCCCCCCCCAATAGTTTAAGATCAGCAATAGATTTGTGGTAATCTAAAAAACTGAATAACCATTACTTTTTTTTTTAATTATTCATTTTGAAGTCTTCCAACCTAAAACTCATAACATACCATTTTGACCAACTTAAATGAAATGTTCTGTGGGACCAAACCTGTCGTGGGCTTTCTTAAAAACAGTCAGTCTACAGCAAAATGAATGGTTTTTTTTCTACAAATTACCTCAGAAAAAGAAAATGCAGATGGAAAAAAAAATCAATTATGAAAAAAATCTAAATTAAAACTCCAAATATTTCCAACATGGAATCACATTGATAAAAATGACCATTAAAAATGGAATAAGAAAATAATCTGAAAGGCAATACATGTATGGATACCTAGTTAAATTTACAATGTAAAATTCCATTTCAGAGTGGTTTGCACTAAAAAAAATAATTCATTTTGGTTTTGTGATTGCATGTTTATTGAAATTCTTCGTATTGATGGTAAGATTAACAGAAGTTTGTTGACACTAAACGGAATAAAGCCAATAATTAACAGTGTAGTTGCAATATATATTTTGAATGATATTTTTTTTTGTAAATTTCTATAAAAAAAAGAATTGTCAATATAAAAAATGACTTTAGAGTTCAAGACAATAGAACATTTCGTTCTGAATACAAACACATGAGAAATTATTGTCTTGATCATTGCTTACTTGGTATGGATAATAACTCAATAATATAAGAAAGTCCTTTAAAGCACCAATGAAATCGTCACAGAAAGCTTATTGAGCTTCTGTTTCTGTGCTGTATGCACATATTACATTGCCTTGACAATATTAAAATTTGTAGGCACAAACATCAATATAAATCGTTGAAAACATGTCAGATGTTAGATTCTACCTTGAAGTATAGTGTTTGTTTAAAAAAAAAATGAAACATTCATAACCAATTGCAGAAAGGTAGTCTCTTGAGGGTTATTTTAATTTTCAAAATCTGATTTATTTCTCAAATATGCAGAATGTTTTTATATCTAAACACACTTATGCCAAGAATTTCCAATATTTTGTCCAAAAAAATATAGCTGAACAAAAATTTTTTAAAGGGTTGGGGAAAGGGGGGGGGGGGGGTGAGGAAGAGATAAAGCAACAAGTTAATAAGAGAATACTTTGATGTAAGAAATTGGGCAAAAGATTCTTAATAAGTTCACATTTCTCTCAAAAAGCAACACTTTGTGTGAACTCAGTGTTGAAAAGAGAATTTGTTGAAGCATGACAGTAAAATTATCTTATTTTAAAATGTTTGTAAATGCTTGTGCTATAAACAAGGAGTTTCTCTAAAGAGAAAAGCCCCTTTTATGGTCCCTTATTTAAAAGGAATGTTTCAAATTATCAACTTGCATTTTTCAATTGGTTTGGGGAGTAAACAATGCTTGCTTCAGATATCATAAAGTAAAATGGCTTGGGGTTGATTTTGTTTGAATATGATTCAGTTACAATAAGAAAAGGCACTGTGAGGGATTAAAGAAATGAAATTTGCAACCTTAAATTTGTAAGCATGACAACGTAACACCTTATATTGTGCCGTTTAATTTTGTTTAAAAATAGTCATACAAAGTTGGAAATTGGTCCCAGCCTCAATGAAACCTCAAAAGGTTTAGTAAAAAAGCAGGGCTATAGAACAGTTTCATGTATGTTACAAAAAATGTTGGTGCAAGAATCTTGAGAGGCTTAAAGCACAACAGGGAAAAAGACTAACAAAAGCAAAAACATGATTATCATTGCATTAAAGCTGTGAAACAAATGATACAGCGATTACACATTTAAAGTAAACAGGATTATGAGATTTAGTCCATGATTGATCTAGATTTGCCGAAGTTCTGGCCTGACTGGGATGCACCCTTGTTGGAGCCCATTTGCAGTCCAATGATGCTCTGACCCTTTTTCAGATCTTCTTCCGTCCACTGATGCGCAGTGCCTTTAGATTCTGCCACACCAAATCCTTCACGGCCAGCATTTAGAAGCTGAATTGGTAAGAATGTGAAAAATATCAGATTCCTTTGAATTTGGGGAAAATTAAACACAACTGGCACCAAACAATGAAAGCAATCCAAGAATAACAATTATTAATCATACACAAGGAAGCGCCTTTTCTCTGGCAGTTAAACCGACCTACATTAAGTGAGGTGACATAAAAAATGTTTATCTGCATTCTTAATAAAATTGGAGATGGCAGTTTGCAAAGAATTATCTGAACAGATCAATCATCAAAGCAATAACTGTAGAGATTAGCAGCCTGTTCATTTTACTACTAAAACTTAACTACAATAATTCGAACTTTTTATTGTGTTTTTCTTAAAAGTGCAAATAGTGTAGACATGTTAATATGCTGCAATTAAGTCAGGGAATGGGACATTTGTGATCAGTTTTAGTGGCATCAACTGTGGAATACATGAATCCATCTTATGTAAGTACATGAAAAAAGATATTCTTAACACTTTTCTACCCCCCCCCCCCCTTACTTAAATTGTATCAATGCACAATAAATGTAAGCTAGATCAAATTTGACTGATCAAAATAAAATTTTTGAACTAAACGTAGATAGATCAAACTATTTTTGTAGCTATGCATGTATACGAGCAATTCATGATGAATGTATGCAGGTAACTTTAGCAGAAGTAGTGGCAGTAGCAATATCCATAGCCTTTGCTGCAGCAGTGGCTGTGGCGGTGGCTGTAGCAGTAGCACCAGCAGTAGCAGTAGCGGGGTTGGGTTGGGTTGGTTTAACGTCCAACAGCAGCACTATATTGGCTATATTGTGGACGGCCCCAAGACGGACGTCTGACAATTTTATGTGCTGCCACACACGAGACAGGGCGGGGATACCATGACTCCTGTCTCAGCCGGTCACATTATACTGACACCGACCCAACCAGTAGGAACGCAACAGCCAGGAGTCGAACTCGGGACCTTTTGCGTCGGAAGCCGATGTTCTACCCCTAGACCACCGCGCCCCCCAGTAGCAGTAGCAGTAGCTGTAGCAGTAGTAGTAGCAGTAGTAGTAGAAGTTGTAGCAATAGTGGCAGCAGAAGTAGTAGTTAGTAGTAGTAGTAGTAGTAGTAGTAGTAGTAGCAGTAGTAGTAGTAGTAGTAGTAGTAGTAGTAGTAGTAGTAGTAGTAGTAGTAGTAGTAGTAGTAGTAGTAGTAGTAGTAGTAGTAGTAGCAGCAGCAATAGCAGCAGCAGCAGCAGCAGCAGCAGCAGTAGTAGTAGCAGTAGTAGTAGTAGTAGTAGTAGTAGTAGTAGTAGTAGTAGTAGTAGTAGTAGTAGTAGTAGTAGTAGTAGTAGTAGTAGTAGTAGTAGTAGTAGTAGTAGTAGTAGTAGTATCCTGAAAAAACTTACTGCACGGCCCAGAGACTCTATAGTAATGATGACTTGCACCATGTTCTGACTCTCGTACAAGTCAACTGTCTGGAATGAATCATCCCTTTTAAGTAGATCGTCAATGGCTTTGAGGAAAAGACCAATAAGTTCCATTTGCTTGAAAGCCATTTTGGGAGCAACTCCGAGTTTGCTGGCTGGGATGCTGCCTGGCTTGACCCAGTTGGCCAGCCTGATACAGTGGTAGTGGGACAAAAATAAAATAAGTTGAATGTGAGAGAGTGCACTGAGAGTCAGAGAGAGAGAGAGAGAGAGAGAGAGAGAGAGAGAGAGAGAGAGAGAGTGATTAGTAGCATATAGCAATTGACTCTGCTTAGCTATATACTTTGCCAGAAAGCCATATTTTCACCATTTACTTGAAAAGGAGTCATTTAATTAGATTATACCGTATGCAATAAAGAAAACTATCTGTGTGTACTTCGATTTACCATCGAACTCCGTGCAAATAGCATGCTCTTTGACAAAACGGTGTGTTAAAAAGTGAACCTTTTTCTTTGTTTAACCTCTCCTAGGCTTCAAGAAAGATTTAGTGACGCAAACCGAAAGCTTAATACTCGGGCTGATCATATTAAAGTGCATTTGATCCACCCAGTAAAAAGCAAAGTACTCGAGCAGGGTTAGAGCCCCTAATATCCACGTTCTTAGACAAACAACTTCTCTTATATTTTAGAATAATAGTACAAAACTTGTATAACCATCTCAATTTTAAGAAAAGAAAACACTGGAGGTTATAGAAAAAATGTGCAGATGAACGCAGGCAGAGGTGTCGGACGGGCCTAAAGTCTGGGTGGAAAAAGTGCTAGGTATTAAGTGAATACTTTTAAGTTCAAGAGTGAAGAGCACTTACTTGGCCAGACGAAGACCGTCCTTCAACAGTTCATGCACGTCTTCCATGGTGCCTGATGTTGACAGTGGCTCCCCAATCCTCTCTCCAATCCAGCTCACAGCAGTCTTGGCTCGATCAGCATCCCATTTCGCTGCCATCTGCATAAGATTGAAAGAAATGAATATTGATAGTGTAGTTGTATTTTGCTTGTCTGGAGATACTTTAAAAGTGTATCAAATAATGACAGGCTTGAAAACTATTATGGTTCCAAGTATATATAGCTGTCTTCAATCACAAGAACATGGTTGATTTGGCTAGGCGAAGCTACCTTTCCAATTTTTTATGGTTTCCATGGAAACCAATATGGCGATGGAATTCCCAAAACTATGCCCGTCACACGTAATACTATTAATCATGGACCCAACCTGTAGCAAAGGACAATCTGATATTATAGGTGATTAAACCTTGTAACCTTAGGTTATAAACTGAGAGCTCGACTATTGAATTCTCCGAACTAAGAAAAAAAATTTTTTTTTTTAAATAAAAATTAAAGAGCTGATACCAAGAGGGTGAAAAATGGAGGGGGCTGGAAAGGAAAGGTACGAAATGCACAAGCACAATCGACCAAAAACACAAACGGAATAAAATTATAAGGCACCAAGTGTAGGGTTAGATATGGATAAGAAAAAATGAAAAAGTTACCATGGAACAAAATAAAACATAACAAGGGTAATAATCCTTTTACTCGATTCTCAACTATGTACAACCATGGTTGTGTCCCTCATACACTGTTTTCTTATGAATTATTTATTATCTTTTTTTTTTATATGTTTCTATGAGCTGAGGTAGCTCAACCTTTTGTTGTTATGGGATGACCATAGAGAGCATCCTTAATGAGGGGGGAGGGGGGGGGGGGGGTATGACGAACAGGAGTTACCTTGTCTATGTAAAATGATTCTTCGGGAACCAGAGGGAACAGTCCTTTTAGCTCTTTAAAAAAGAAAGTGGTGTGATAGAAAAAGGCAGGAAAATTGCTTACAGAATACAGAGTGGTGGAATGGTAGGAGAAGGGAGGACCAACGAGAAAAATATTATATAAATTCGAGCGTTTATCCTCTTACATTTGACAAAAAATTCCGCTAATTGAACTTAGAAGCTTTTGAGTTTTTAAAGATAACTTACTATTATTTGCTTTTAATCTGAACTCTGTGTTACTGTCAGTTTTCTCTTCCCTTATCACTCACTAAGGAACAATCAACTAGACGCAATGAAAAGATTTACAACCATCATGAAACAAAGCAATTATCCCTTCCTTTAATCTCTCTCTCTCTCTCTCTCTCTCTATCTCTATATATATTTCTCTCACTCGCCTTCTCAATGTACGTAACATGTAACTCTTTATAAATATTCTTTTTTGTGTGTCCATCCTAAGCTTCAAAGCGCAAAGCCTAAATACTTGGCAATCAGAGCTGGTAACATGACTTCTAGATGAACAAGAATTTACGATCTCTGACGCCAGTAGCCCGACTCAGTGAACTGACCTCCCCGGAAAAGCTTACTATAATGGATGGGTCAGGTCACTGACCTCTGCTCCGTGGCCACTCTAGCGTGGCGTAAGGTTAGCTGGGGCTGCCCAGGACATAATACATGTAATGCTAAGAAGATCAACATCTAATAGGCCTACATGACTATGATGTACCCACGAACTTCGGCGTTGACACACAGATGGGAGACAATGTAAAAAAGGCCACCTGACTATCACAAACGAATGTCGGTAAATTAAGTGAATCTCTCTCTCTCTCTCTCTCTCTCTCTCTCTCTCTCTCTCTCTCTCTCTCTCTCTCCTTCTATATATATCTTCTCTCTCTCTCTCTCTCTCTCTCTCTCTCTCTCTCTCTCTCTCTCACTCTCTCTCTCTTCTCTCTCTCTTCTCTCTCTCTCTTTCCCTATATTTCACTTTTAATCTCTTGCCCGTATCCACATTATATCTATCATCTTTCTAAATCCAACCCTTTCATCGTAATTTAACACCAACTGGTGCCTTCAACAAGCCGTTTCCCAATTATTTATTTGTTAATGGTATGACCTGTAGACTTTTCACGTTAATGTTGTTTTATTTAGTAATGAGTGCAAAGTGTGTAAACGAAAAATAGACTTTGCTATCTTGTTACTATATAAGGTAGAATAGCGGCAACCAAGATTTTCTGATTAACGTCTTACCATATAGTCGTACATTCGGCCTGGCGTGCGCCAGAAATAAACATATTTTTAAACAGCATGAGATAAACCATGATAAAATTCTTTTGCAATTCTTTCTCTATGAGTCACTCTACTCTTTATCTCTAACAAACTCGTCACGCCCATTATCTGTTAACAATATTTAACGTACATCACTAAGACGGCTCATTCAATCGTTTTCTGTGGCTTTTGGTATGTCCAATAAAAGACACAAACAACTAGATATAACTGAAGCAGAATAGTTTGAATTCCACATTTAGACCAACATTAACTTTATTGACGCCCATAGTACTACACTCTGTACCAAGATCAGTACACCACGCTGTGTCGACCTTGTAAAGCACAGTTTCACAATTGAGGCCGCTTAAAATAGGATACAAGTCAACAACGAATATATATATATATTAATTCTACTTAGAAAATAATATTTCATGATTAAAAACCGAAATAAATAGTCTTTGTCTTTGTCTCTGTCTGTCTGTCTGTCTGTCTGTCTGTCTGTCTGTCTGTCTGTCTGTCTGTCTGTCTCTCTCTCTCTAAAATAGGATACAAGTCAACAACGACCAACTCTAGAAATGTCTCACTTACTAGAATTGAACCCATCACCAGCTGGAGATATAAAATCACTGCCGCTTCCAACAAGAAGGTCACAGCGCCATATAGGATATATATTTATTTCGGTTTTTAATCATGAAATATTATTTTCTAAGTAGAATTAATATATATATATATATTCTCCATCCCTTCCTCTATAATTATCCTCTTATAATTTAATCTCATGAAAAATAGTGGGCATGATTACATTTTTATCCCTTTCTGTGTTTATTCTTTTAGGCGTTTCTCTTAACACGACACACAAAGTCACACAAACTGAGCTCGGTAAACAAAGCCAGCTTTTTCTTCAACAGTCGGTTGACTACACACGTCCACGCATTCCATGCAGTCAGCATTGCCTTTTATGGGCTGTCTGAGGAGGTATGAGGTTTTAAACCTGAGCAACAGTTGGGGTGTACTTTTTAAAGTCAAACCGCAGCTGGCACGGACAAGCTGCATGTTGTTTGACTTTAAAAGTGCACCCCAATGTACCACATAGCTACAAACGTTGCTTTTATGCTATTTTTACTCCTGCTTCTTTTCTTTATAACTGTGGCTTTGATATTGACAAATTAATTGATTTTTTTTCACCATCATCATCATCATATCACCACCATCATCATCATCATCATCATCATCATCATCATCATCATCATCATCATCATCATCATCATCATCATCATCATCATCATCGTCATCATCGCCACAATCACCATAACAATCAACCCAGCATACCTCCTCCTTTTCCTTCACATGGGCATAATCATTATCACCTTACCCCTGTAAGAAGCGGCAATATGCAATTTAAGAAAGCCTCCCTTTTGTCGTTTCACACACATAAAAAAGAGCACACACAAAAAAAAAATCAATTAATTTGTCAATATCAAAGCCACAGTTATAAAGAAAAGAAGCAGGAGTAAAAATAGCATAAAAGCAACGTTTGTAGCTATGTGGTACATTGGGGTGCACTTTTAAAGTCAAACAACATGCAGCTTGTCCGTGCCAGCTGCGGTTTGACTTTAAAAAGTACACCCCAACTGTTGCTCAGGTTTAAAACCTCATACCTCCTCAGACAGCCTTATTATTATTATTATTATTATTATTATTATTATTATTATTATTATTATTATTATTAAGGTAGTGGTGGCAGTGGCACTGTCTGTCGTATACGGCGAAGCAGAGATGAAGAGAGGAAAAGATTAATATCTTATAAATTTATTTAACAAGGCGTGGTTAGATTGGTCCATCAATTCGTTTATCAGTGCTTCAGTCTTTAACTAGAGTTAATTTCGTGAACATAATTGGCATTGTCCATTGGTTTTAAGCATACATTTATATTTTTAGACAATCCGTGGTCTTATTACATACTCGTTGCTAGGATAAGGCCATTCGAATTTTACTGAATCGGACACAGCAAGGAGCACCAGTTGGGGTTATAGAGTTCACTGTCATATCTATCCCGTGCACTAAACCAAACAGTAGCGTCAATATCTAGTATAAGATCTTCCGATGTAACAAAACTATCTCGAGTAAAAAGGGCTAAAAACACTGCTGTTTTATGTTGTTTTTGTTTTACTTTTGACATCTTAAGCAATGTTTCTGTAATATCGTAGTTTCGTTCACGTGTGTTCATTATATATTTCTACAATATCAAATGCTTGGTTCGCATGTTTGTACTGACTGACCTATATTATTTCAAAAGATGACCAAGCCAAATGCTATAGCTTTCTGTTCATTTCTATACATTTCATTTACTTATTACCAGCTTTTCAGTCAGGTATTATGCCTTACAACGCATGAGTCATGTTTTGCCATGGTAACAGGTGGTCTAACTATTACTCTGGCCACCCATTAAACTACAGTCTGTTGTAAGAGCTGTCAATTCATGCAAATCATTGGCTACAAAATTCATTTTAATAAACATGCAATCAACTTATTCAGAATACGTTTAAGCTATGTCTCATAGAGTATCGATTTACACTTGGATCAGAGTTTGCATACATCAACGAATTTTTATGACATCGTTTGATTTCTTTATCAGGCAATGGGTTCTACAGAATACCTCCAGTACATCAGTTATTTATGTATATGTGTTTGTGAAAGCTGTTGTTGTTGTTGTTGTTGTTGTTATTGTTGAGTGAGTTTAACGTCCAACATCAGCACTATATGGGCTATATTGTGGACGGACCCCAAGACTGACGTCTGACAATTTTATGTGCTGCCACACACGAGACAGGGCGGGGATACCATGACTCCTGCCTCATCCGTTCACATCAACCGACCCAATCAGTAGTGTGCGAAACCGCCAGAACTCGCACAACGGGCTTCCTGCTTTGGAAGCCGATGTCCCCTACCCCAAAGGAAAAAAAATAGGGATAGCTATAAGGAGGCTGGGGGAAAAGGCGGAAAAAAGGGAGCAAAAGAAGAGATGGTGTAGGAAGTAATTAGAAGTAAAAGAAAATGCCGACGAAAAGGAAGAAGTAAAAGAAGGCGACGCAAAACGAGTTCCGGTAAAAGAGAAGAAGAGAAAATAGGGGTAGAAGACAGAGGACAAGGAGACGGGGGATGAGAAAGGAATGTGAAAGAGAGAGCGAAAAAAACGCTACACGTGCGTGTTTTCGTTTCGAGTGATTTTGTAATATTGCAGACTAGATGTAGGGTAATTATTTTTACCAGACCTAGTTGAAAGGCCCGCGAATTCGCGGGATTAAAAGTTTAAATCAATACAGATACCTGTCCATAATCTGATATATAGTGGTTCATAAAAAAATATGTTTTGTAATTTTCAAGTGATTGAATAAGTTTGTAGAGATGGGCGAAATTCGAGGCGGGGAGCCCACAATGAGCACTACATTTTTTTTATATATAGATTATGAAGTGACTAGAATCGCAAATGTAACCATATTAAAAATACAAAAGCTTCAGGAGCGCCATGACACACACAGGGAAGTCTGTGGTGCACTGTGAATAGAGAGAATGATAAACGGGTCATAAAGCATAGGTCATGAATTCCTTTTGGACAGGAGTCACATACAACATATCCCTTTCAATGCTCTTGACTTAAAGTGATTAGCATTTGTTTTGTATCTTGTGAATACGGTATTAGAGGAAAGATGGGTGTGATGTACGAAGTGGATAAATGTCTAATAAATAATTCAAATTGTTATTCTGCCATGGAATGTTCGCTTGTCAAATCAAGACTTAAATGATTCGCTGCTATGAAACAAGGATATTCTTGTAATAATAACTATTACTAAGATAAACGAATCTTAGACGACATAAAAGCAGTGCGAAATTATAGATTAGAATCATCGTCACAGGTATTAGTTTGGGAATCATGCACGTGTGATAATATCTATCATACAGCGTTCTGGTGAGTGTTATTTAAAAAATTTTGCCAGCAATGCTTTTGTGTCTCAGTCACTTCCTAAAACAAAAGTAATATAACCCATCCAATAAAGATGGCATTCTAAAAATATGAACCTACACTGTGATCTTGAAACGCATTAGAGCTTCGGTGCTTCAAATATAACCGAAAGGAAAAAAAAAAACATGACAAGAAATACGAAATCAGATCATTTCTAGCCATGCTGTTGCCTTGAGGGAAAGGAAGAGAGAGCGAGAGAGAGAGAGAGAGACAGAGAGACAGAGAGAGAGAGAGAGAGAGAGAGAGAGAGAGAGAGAGACAGACAGATATATATATATATATATACTTTTTTTTTTCTACACAAACAAAAAAGCGAATAGTCGTAGTTGACTTGGTTGAACGTCCAACATCAGCAATATATAAGACGGGCCCCAAGACTGACGTCTGACAATTTTATGTGCTGTCACAAACGTGACACGGTGGGGATACCATGACTCCTGTCTCAACGGCACATTAAATTGACACCGAGTCACCGACCAAACAGTAGGGAGCGAAATCGCCTGGACTCGAACCACGAACCTTTTGCGTCGGAAGCTTCCGGTAAGCAGATAAAGTACACACACAACTGTTGAGATAGATAATGGAAAAACGAACAAGGTTGCAGAACAATCAGTTGTTTGTACCATGGCCAAAACGGCGTCTCTACAGAAGCTATGGTTGTTCTTGGGGTAAGCTTAAATACATCATTATAATAGGGCTAGTGAATCTATCATGGGATGGAAGTCGATCAGGCCGGGGTTTAACATGTCAGGGCTAACTTGGCTCTACCGTGTTAAGGAAAGTTGTCAGTAACCATTAATTGTTATTTCGCTGTTTATTGTTTACTTACAGGGTGAAAGAAGTGATTAGGCCGCAGAGGCAAAACAAAGTTATAATGGAAAGAGGGAGAGAGGGGGGAGTAAGATAGTGTGTGTGAGAGAGAGATGGAAAGAGATGGAGAGAGAGAGAGAGACAGACAGACAGACAGACAGACAGACAGAGACAGAGAGAGAGAGAGAGAGAGAGAGAGAGAGAGAGAGAGAGAGAGAAGAGAGAGAGAGAGAGAGAGAGAGAGAGAGAGAGAGAGAGACAGACAGACAGACAGACAGAGAGAGAGACAGGCGGCAGACAGACAGAGACAGACAAGCAGGTAAGCGGATAGTTGTAGTTAATTAAGCTGGTTTAACGTCAAACATAAGCACTATATAGGCTATATTGTGGACGGATCCCAAGACTGACGTCTGTCAATTTTATGTGTTGCCACAAACTAAAACGATCCAACCAGTAGGGGACGAAATCGCCAAGACTTGAACCACGGACCTCCTGCGTCGGAAGTTGATTTTTTACCCCGGGCTACCGCCCCCTTGGTTATGATCAGCATATGTGGGTTGCGTTTTATTGGCTGAGTCTACATGAGGGCTAAGAGTTACATCGTTCCAGCTGCCTAGATTTTGCATTGCGTGTCCCTGCAAATGAATACATGTCTCTATGCTGTTCATGAGGTTATCTCAACCCAGTACTCCCAGTCATGTCCCAGTCGTAGCGCGTGTGCTGTTAGTTCAGTCAGTCAATTCTCTGGACTGGCGAGCAGCAGGCTCGCGGTTTGAATTTGAGTGGCTAATGTTTGGAACGCTATCCTAGGCAGGGGGGTTGGGTTGGGGTTGGGTTGGTTTAACGTCCAACAGCAGCACTATATAGGCTATATTGTGGACGGGCCCCAAGACGGACGTCTGACAATTTTATGTGCTGCCACACACGAGACAGGGCGGGGATACCATGACTCTTGTCTCAGCTAGTCACATTATACTGACACCGACCCAACCAGTGGGGTACGCAAACAGCCAGGATTCGAACTCGGGACCTTTTGCGTCGGAAGCTGATGTTCTACCCCTGGACCACCACGCCCCCATCCTAAGCAGGAAACTTGCTCTTCTTACATACAGAGGGGGTTGAGTTTATTTGATTAAGCGTCGAACGCCGGCACTACATAGGCTATATTGTACAGATTTTAGCAAAAAATAGTGCCAGGTTTTAACATATAGTGTCGTTTTTACTTGACATGTCCTTCTTTCATTGTGAAAACCTGTTTCATCCTCAAGGTGCGAGACTAGAATGATAATGTTCAAATCAACACTCAAACAAAAGGCTAAATTTGAAATGGATTAAGCCTACAAGGCAACTCTCCGGCTTCAGGTCGTTCAGGAGCAAATAGAGGGTCATAGTACGGCTGAGTGGGACTGGCCTACCACATCGGCTAGGCGGCTACCAGCCTGGCGTTGAGTGTTGAGTCATGTGAGTGAAATTCTGTGTGTGCTCCCACAGACCCACACGGCCACACCTGCTGCTTCTTACTTTTTTTTTTTAGCGACAGTGGTTTATGTGTCTGCAGAGAGGGCGCGGCGGCTGCAACCTTATGAGTTATGCCTCACCACAAGTAGATGTACTGACTCTGCTGACTAACAAGGCACAATTTCCTAAAGAATTGAGATCTTGAAAAAAAAAAAAAAACACTGAGATGTCATTATTCAGAATAAGATATCCAAATTAAAGACAGTAAGAAATGGAAGTGAATCAGGAAAAAAATACTCAGCATAATCTGAGCCACGTTAATTTTTCAGGAACCCAAAATTATTGAACTATTGCGTCATTAAGAAAGCTGATGTGTATGAAAGGGAGTTGTGTGAGATCGGGGGAGTGGGAGCGAGCGAATTTAACGCATGCTAAACTGGTGTGTTACAATTCATGAGGTCCACGGTTTGATCTCACTATCTGGCAATTTTATTTGTCGCAATTCCTCCCCTATATGTAAGGTTGATGTCAATAAGAGATGTTGGGTCCTGATATCCCCGCTGTCTTTCTGCAGCAGCACGTTTTTTTCAACTTACATGTATATAATTCCCTAGCCAGGTTACGGCGCGTATTTTATTAAAAGTTCGTAACCACGCCTAATGTGCCTTAAGTTGCGCCAAGTTGCTTCAATTTAGACGGCGAAGCACGTTGCTGTCCCTCTTTCGATGACCTTTTCATATCCTCCTCAAAGCTTGGGAAAAGAGAAATTACACCCCATAGAGCCAAGGGCACGTTCACAAAGTACCACAATCTGTGAGTACTGTGACAGAAAGGGAATGGAACCCCAAGCTTAAGCTGTGCAGTTTGCAAAGGTCTTCAGCAAAACCCTACACTGTGCATACAGCCAACGATTTTTGCAACCTTAAGTTTGCACAGTACATTCCTGCGCATAAAATTGCTGTGACAGCCTTTTTTCACTGCTTTCAGCTGCACACGGCCATAGAGCGCGCGATATTGCGAGAGCAGATGTGGGATTATCTTCACCAGCCTTCGCAAAAGACACTTCTGAAAAAAGATCAAATGCTGTGCATAAACGAAATAAAACTAGCGAAGCAGACCCCCCCCCCCCCCCCTTTTTTTTTTGTCCCCTTCCCAATTTCGAGTTTCTGAAAAGTTATTTTGAACTGGGCATATTCCAAAGTTGAGTCCTATTAGATAAGGAAAAGAATGGACATCACTGGTCTTTAAAGACGGTTTCTTCGGTTTCGTATCGTTCGCCTTATGCTAACGCAGAACGTTAATGAAATCGATGAAATTTATGCCTTGCAAAAAAAAAATTAGAAGAAATAAAACAAACAAAAAAAAAAGGGGGGGGGGGGGGGGCTGAGTTTATTCAATTTTGTTAAATGTCGATTAATTTAGGTTTAAAACATTTTCATGATTTGGCGAGGGGGCTTTGCTATAGAGTGGAAAATTGAATGGACTCTTCTAACATTCCTTGCGCGGATTACGTAGATAACATGGCACAACCTAAACGACATTGCTCCATAAATAAGTACATATCGTGGCCTAATCTTAATTTTGACAGTGTTGAATCTGGATTGAGATTTACCAGAAAATTTGATCGAAAAGGCCGGGCACGCCTTAAACTAATTTCCGAGTCATATAATGTTAAGATATTCTGGGTGACGAATCTTAACTGTGTAGAATTGCAATTTAACTTGCTAAAAAGAAAGATCAACTGGGATGTGGTGAAAAGGATAAAAACTAGACCAATGCCTTTTTAATATTACTACTTATTTAGACTACAGCGTTCTGACAGAAAGGTTTCAGCGTGAAAGACGACATAAAGCTTAACAGATCCACACTAAAGTCTCTCACCAACTCGTCTTTTCTGCAAATAGAAAAAACTGACAAAGGTTTCAGCGTGAAAGACGACACAAAACTTAAAATATCCAAAGTAAAGCCTCTCACCAACCCAGCCTTTTCTACAAATAAAGCATAAATAAATATTAAATTTCCAGCTGTGCGACAATTCTAAAGGAAAATGACGCCCAAAATTCACCCTATTACCGAATTCATTTAGCTCAGCTTTAGAGGCGCGCCGACATACCCTGTGTTGATTTCAATAGAAATTCGTATAAAATGTCACAATACCAGTTCAGTCAAGAGAGTATTGAGGGTTTAGACAAGGATTCCTTTTACACAGGGTAACTTTCGAGCAGGTCTTCAAATAGAGTAGCACAGCAGACACGGTTTGTTGAGAATCCGCTTCAAGGTTTTGCGAGAGGATTTAATGCTAATAAAAATATTTTTTTTGCGGCCATAATAATCAGGAGGTGGCTATTTTCCCGGTAACCGGACAAATAGCCAAATGGCTATTCCTCCGGCAGTCTTGGATTGGAATCTAGGCGTCTAGGGAGACCAAGAAAAAAATTGCGGCGTATGAAAGCGCGAGGGCGGCACTTGTGTTTTTCTGAGTTTCCCCGATCTATTTTACTACCCTTGCTGTTCTCGCTCTTTTTCTACTGTGCCTTACTAGCTTCTCCGTTCCTAGATCTAAGTAATGGAGAGTATATCTATAGTCCACTTCACGCTTGTGGCAGAGAGAGAGAGAGAGAGAGAGAGAGAGAGAGAGAGAGAGAGAGGGAAGAGAGAGGGGGGGGGGGAAAGGGTGTGTGTTTGTAGGGACATTATCAAATCAATACACAGAATCAAAATAAGGGGGGGGCAATAAATCGGCAATAAAAACTAATGAAAACTAATGCGGCTAGAGAAATGAGAGATGTGATAAACTTTTAAAGCTTACAATCTGCCAACCTATCTTTTATTTTATTCAAAGCCGTATCAACAAAATTATTATAATAATGGAAGTTATTATTTACGTGTTTAGCTCACAGTATTCATTAGTGATGAACTAGCTCTTGAGCAAAGGGAGTGAAATTAAATTTCCAAACACTAAACATAGATTGTTTACAGGGTGTTTTATAGAGTGGCGCCATATCACCACCGCGCCAGAATCCTGCATGTCCTCGCGAAACAAGTCTGTCTACCTGTTTGATCAACTATTGATCTAGTTTAATAAAGATAAGTGCATTGTTGTCACTGTGGAGTCGCACACTGCCGGTTCGTCGAACACAGCATGCGACATTATAAATTAAATGTCCAATTCTTTAAAAGTCCCATTTAGAGTAAAGTGCTCGGGGTAGGTTAATTTGATCATTATTAATCACAAGTTGTATGTTTTTAAAGTGAGTTAGTTTCTTAAAGTCCAGCGTCAGCAGCAAGGGTATCTTATATAGGGTACCAGGACTTATATATGACAATATTACGTGCTGCCAAAGAGAGTGCGGAAATACCAAGACTAATCTCAGCCAGTCGCATTATACTGACACCGACCCAAATAGCAGGGGGTGAAATCGTACAATTTAATTTTCGGCCGATCGCTGGCTTCGAACTAAGCTTTATACGTTTCAATGCGAATAAGATGGCTACCTACGACAAGACTTGAGCTACCGCGACTGACACAACATTGTACTTACTGGACAAAGTACTTTGTAGAATGTTCCCGAATAAGCTACCTAGATCTAGATTCCCATTGTAGATTAAGTTTAGATTTAGACTTAGTTGTAGGGTGCACGCAGATCTATGTCTATTATGCAGAAATCTAGATCCCTTGATTTAGAAAGATCTAGGTCTCATGGTCTACATGTAGGCCCCTATATAGATCTAGGATAAAAAATAGTTATATAAACTGTATTTAAAAATCTAATCTGGATTTAGATCTAGATCTAGGTCTAGATCCATATATCTAGATATCTAGAGAATCTACATTCTACAATCGATCTAAATCTAGACTCTAGATCTTGGGATCTAAGTTACTTTTTTGCATTGAATTGAACGACCGGTGACAATAAGATTCCAAATTCAATATAATCTAGGCTATCTAGATCTAGAATCTAGATTTAGATCTAGATAGCCTAGGTTTGATCAAGATCAGGGTTCTTTTACAAGTTTTAGTAATCTTCGGCTTACCTTGTTTTGAGCATCCCTGGCAAATCCAACTTTTTCTGCTCTTACACTTTGGGCCATTGTTTGATCTTATTAGAATTGCACCCTTAATTTAGTTTTGTTGTTGTTGTTGTTGTTTTTTAATGCGATGTATTGAATCCCACGGTGTCTATATCAAAATAACGGGATGGTGGCTTGAAACTGAAAGGGTTGACCCACTCAACACAAGGCGCTTACGTCAAATGTCAATGAAAGAGCTCAGAGGATAGATTAGATAAGCTAGACCTAGGCCTGCGCTATGCTTGCACTTTCAGGACTTTCAACTGACATTGGAGTGGCTGACTGGACTGGCTGTCAGGCTCAGGGCAATGGGAGAGAAGGGGCGGCAGGTGGTTTGGAGAGTCGGCAAAACCCGGCCGCACGCAAAGCAACCAGTGAAGAAAAGAGAGAGAGAGAGAGAGAGAGAGAGAGAGAGAGAGAGAGAGAGAGAGGGTGTGTGTGTGTGTGTGTGTGGGGGGGGGGGGGGGGGGGGGGGGGGGGGGGTCTGGGGAGAGATAGTTTATCCAGACTTTGATCCAAACACAATGGGACAATAAAAATGCCTGTAAGTGTAAATGTTACAGGCATTTTTATTGTCCCATTGTGTTTGCACAAATGTTAGCAGAGCAGCTCGGATGATTAAGG
The DNA here is from genome assembly GCA_003991915.1 of Elysia chlorotica. NCBI lineage: Eukaryota > Metazoa > Mollusca > Gastropoda > Plakobranchidae > Elysia > Elysia chlorotica. Next base: position 478,259 of record RQTK01000320.1, read on the forward strand.
TGGGTGTTTGGACAAAGCTATGTTTATGCCCTGCAATATGGCTTTAATATACACACTCATGAAATTGTTTTGCTGTAGTAAACGTACTAAAAGAAAAATAAATAGGAATAGACAGAGAAGATTTTAGATACAAAGAGCAAAACACAGCAGCGCTATAAAAAAAAAAGGAATATAACAGTAAATACTAAGCAGTATACACATACTTGTATTGTACACTGAATACCAATCAACATTGCAGTCTAAAAGGTGATGTGAAGTGTTTCAAGAGAGTTGGCGGAGGGGACCACGCCCTTTCTTCCTTGATAAACTTTTCTCACTAAAATTCGGTAGTCGAATCTAATCCACCTTGTAGAATTCTACCATGGCTCACATAAAAAAAGGATCTGTTTATAGTAGACCAACGATTAAACTGCCTTACACGTGAATCTTAAGATTTCTTAGTTTCCCAAAACGTGAATGCGCTCTGTCATAAATTATCATTATTAATTATAATATTTAGGATTAGACAACTGTGCTTAGGCCTATTAAAGATTACAATAGGGCCTTAGCAAACGCAAACTCTGGAAGTCATTAAAGAGAGATCCAAACTTACTTAAGCGAAGCATTGAAATTGTAAAAAGTACTTCTCGATTCTAGATTCTAGTTAATTCTTTCTGTTTAATTACACAGTGCAACAAGAGTCGAGAGATAATAGTGTGCATATTAATATGTTGCTCGGTCTGTGATAGTCTGTGTGAATCAAATCATTTTTGGGTGCTGTTGAAGGTAGGATCGAGTATAATTATGTCTTTGTTTCTGTATTTTTCTCTGCATGTGTTTGCCTGCCTCACCCCCTCCTCCCCTAAATCGGCAATAAAAACTAATGAAAACTAATGCGGCTAGAGAAATGAGAGATGTGATAAACTTTTAAAGCTTACAAATCTGCCAACCTATCTTTTATTTTATTCAAAGCCGTATCAACAAAATTATTATAATAATGGAAGTTATTATTTACGTGTTTAGCTCACAGTATTCATTAGTGATGAACTAGCTCTTGAGCAAAGGGAGTGAAATTAAATTTCCAAACACTAAACATAGATTGTTTACAGGGTGTTTTATAGAGTGGCGCCATATCACCACCGCGCCAGAAATCCTGCATGTCCTCGCGAAACAAGTCTTGTCTACCTGTTTGATCAACTATTGATCTAGTTTAATAAAGATAAGTGCATTGTTGTCACTGTGGAGTCGCACACTGCCGGTTCGTCGAACACAGCATGCGACATTATAATAAATTAAATGTCCAATTCTTTAAAAGTCCCATTTAGAGTAAAGTGCTCGGGGTAGGTTAATTTGATCATTATTAATCACAAGTTGTATGTTTTTAAAGTGAGTTAGTTTATTTAAGTCCAGCGTCAGCAGCAAGGGTATCTTATATAGGGTACCAGGACTTATATATGACAATATTACGTGCTGCCAAAGAGAGTGTGGAAATACCAAGACTAATCTCAGCCAGTCGCATTAAGCTTATACTGACACCGACCCAAATAGCAGGGGGTGAAATCGTACAATTTAATTTTCGGCCGATCGCTGGCTTCGAACTAAGCTTTATACGTTTCAATGCGAATAAGATGGCTACCTACGACAAGACTTGAGCTACCGCGACTGACACAACATTGTACTTACTTGGACAAAGTACTTTGTAGAATGTTCCCGAATAAGCTACTAGATCTAGATTCCCATTGTAGATTAAGTTTAGATTTAGACTTAGTTGTAGGGTGCACGCAGATCTATGTCTATTATGCAGAAATCTAGTATCCCTTGATTTAGAAGATCTAGGTCTCATGGTCTACATGTAGGCCCCTATATAGATCTAGGATAAAAAATAGTTATATAAACTGTATTTAAAAATCTAATCTGGATTTAGATCTAGGTCTAGATCCATATATCTATAGAGAATCTACATTCTACAATCGATCTAAATCTAGACTCTAGATCTTGGGATCTAAGTTACTTTTCTTGCATTGAATTGAACGACCGGTGACAATACTTAAAAACTTTCTGGATGACCTTCCCCTGAAGGAAGGCATGCCGACATCGCCTGTTCCCCCACACACATAAACACACATGAGAGCAACCCTATGCAAACCAAGATAAAAAAAAAATTAATACCGTTTAAATAATCAGCTCTCAGAATTATGAATTATATTACTACATACACGTACGAATCTAAATAAAGTATAATCGAAAATTTAAGCGTTTAATACGGTCTGTTCAACTCAACCGGCTTTGGAACACCCCCCTCGCTCCCTCCCGTATAAATATTGAATACTTCAGAGGAAATGTTTATGTTTAAATCGTTGATGCATGATATTTTATTCAAGATATAGTTTACAGGGCCCATTGATGGCTATACACACCACTCCATTAAAAAAAAATTATTATCCTGTTATTCCCTTCAATGCATTGCATTGTTCTAAGTGCATGTACTTAACACATGTGTATCACTTTTACACAGGTCGCAACAAGTATGCTAAATCCAAATCTTTTCTGTGTATTTTAGCAGTCTGACAATATAAAGTGCAGCTTGTGTTTTTGTGTAAGGCACACATTCTTGAACCAAGAGTAACAGTGCAACTGATCTTCGTTTTAAGATATAATTTTATATACATGTAATGGTTTTAGGTATCTTAGATCAACAATCTTCAGAACTTGCAATTGTATCATCAAACCTTTCAGACTGTAAACTCTCTCTCTCTCTCTCTCTCTCTCTCTCTCTCTCTCTCTCTCTCTCTCTCTCTCTCTCTTTTGTTGTTGCTGTTGTTGTTGTCGTTGTCATCATCATCATCATCATCATCATCATCATCATCATCATCATCATCATCATCATCATCATCATTTTCATCATCATCGTCATCATCTTGTAATTGTTTAAATTTCATGGCTTGATTTTTTAAAGTGTTACTATTGATTGCTATAATTTTTTGTTTTTCCAACTTTGATGATCTTGAACATGAATTTCTTCTTTTCTGAGTCATCATGTTTTCCCCTGCTTTCAGTTTTTAACCGTTCCAGGGTCTCCACTGCAGTATCCGCTCTCTACACTGTACACAACAGGAAAATGCCTTTCTTGAAGAGATAAATGTGATAACACACGAACTTGCCCAACCGACTATTGAGTTGAGGATAGGCACGCCCATGATATTCAGAAACTGATTACATGTATAGTAATAAAAGTCTCTCCACTCTTGGCTTTCTGTCTCATACACATTCCTCTCTGGTGGAGGAGCTACAGGAAATGTAAAAAAAAAAAAAAAAAAAAAAAAAAAGGGGGGGGGGGGGGGGGGGGGGGTAAAAAATGCTGTGCCAAACAGGGATTTTCCTGCAAAGGGCCTCCAAGTGGGAAATAGGCGTTTTACGCAAGAAAAGTAAATCAGGGGTTTGAAGGATTAATGATACATGGATATATTTTCATTCCAGTAGGAAACTTTAAATATTTTAGCTTCTTTCTCTCAGTGCCATACCTCAGTTCAAGGGTAACACTTTAAATTATACAGCTTAATAACAGGTTGCACGAATCCGGGCTTTACTGAGGCTTTTTAACATTAATTTAGTGGAAGACAGCAATAGTAAAAGGAGCTGCATTCGCCGTATTAGTAGAAGAGCAGTAGTAGCAGCAGCAGCAGCAGCAGCAGCAGCAGCAGCAGCAGCAGCAGTAGTAGTAGTAGTAGTAGTAGTAGTAGTAGTAGTAGTAGTAATGAGATGGACTCGTCTACATTTCGGATTAAAAGTCAGCAGCGAAATCTTTCAACAAAGACTCGCTCAAGCATTACAAGGTCTACCTTGTTGTCAGAATGTTGCGGACGACATACTCATCTATGGAAAAGGTGAGAACAATGCAATAGTTGAAAGAAATCATGACGAAAATCTCCAGAAAAGGGCAATATTGAAGTTTATTTCCACATGTCTAATTGCCCAACTGTGTGCATTTAACGTTACATTTTTACGAAAACTGAGTCTCAGTGTAGAGTGACCGGGGAGAAAGGAGCGCGAAATTGCTGTAGTGTAAGATTGACCTGTCTGACATACAACTGCAAGGATCCGCGTTGTCCTGAAGCTAACACGAACAAAAAATTTCGATGGGGTCAGTTGTGGCCGGTTATGCTGGTGTCATGCTGGTACACTGGTAAGACGAAGGGTAATCCAGTTATAGGGCTGAAAGAAACTTCAAGCATGGGCACACACTCAGAACATAGTGATTTATTATGCCAACAAAGTGGACAGTGCCTAGCATGAAGTCTGTCGTCTCATTGTCACAGAGGGGACTTCAGAGACTTAATAGACGCTAAGCCACTTAGCAAGTATTTGTGTGGATCGTGTCCTATTGTGATGGTAGAACTAGAAGACCACTGGAGGGTACGATAATGCGTTTGGACCGTAAATGCATGGCCGTGGAGATTAGATTACAGGTGTCGACCCTAAGCTGTTGATTATTAGTTTTCCTTCCTTGGCTATTCCGCATTCACACTTTGATGCTCCCTTTGTATTAAAATAATACTGCACTTGGCGGCCTCAAGCTGTTCTGGCAAAGGCAATATTCAAATTATTTGGTGCCTACGAGTAATAATAAAATAAGAAAATTTATGTCAATACACAGTGTATATAATTCGAACACTACAGGAAGGTAAAATAACAAACGAAAACAAGCAACAACAAAAAACAAACAAAAAACAAGCACATACAGATCTCCAAATAGCCCTTGACAAAGGGTATTCTCTATAGGGTTTAACGTCTCCTAGGTTCCCCTGGAGGATTCTATACGGCGAAGGGCCTCAAAAGTGACGTCTGGAAGTTTTATGTGCTCCCACACACGAGACAGGGCGGAGATACCATTGACTCCTGTCTCAGTCGGACACCAACCCAACCAGTTACAGGGGACGAAAACTGGACAAATAAATGTGCCGATCGTGGGATTGGATCCGCGGACCTCCTGATCTGGAGACCAAGGCTCTACCACTTGAGCCAGTTTGCCACTCCCGATAATGAAATGATGCGTGTCGGAGGGTTAAGTCTCTACTGGCTGTGTTAAAAGGACACTGTCATCTGCCTGACATTTTGCATGGTCGGTAGGTTACTGTGCTGTGCAATACTATTTTCTTCAGAATCTCTCATAGAATAATTATACAGTGTAATTCCCAAGCAAGAATGCGCTCAGTAGATTAAATATCACTAAATGTTGATATGGTAATGAGAACATCTAAAGGGAATATATATATATATATATATAACCCTACTTTGTGAGTTAAGAGCCCCGGTGTGCAATGCTAAAGTGAAGCAGGTTTTTAACCTCATCAAATTTGTTGATATGTAGAGAGATCATAATAAGGAGATGAATTGTTTGATCAATACTTGTCAGCACTTTGCAACTACCAAACTTTGGAAGAAAGTATTCTTCGAGACAGATTAGTGACGGGCATCAAATCAGAAAATACACGGAAGAAATTACTACAAACAGCTGATTTGTTCCTTCAAAATGTCATTGACATATGTCGCAAAGGACGAAGCTGCGATGAAATGGATACAAGAAATCACTCCAAAAACATGGACTGAGATAAACAGAGTGCAACCAAAAAAGCACCAGAAACAATTCCAAGGTAAAAATAATTCAAAAGAAGTTCAAGGCTCGAAATCAAGGACATTCAAAACAGAAATAAGAACTGCAAATTCTGTGGCAAAAACCATGAAGCAACTAAACAGAAATGCTTTGCTTTCGGCAAAGAATGCAAAAAGTGCAAGAAGAAAAAGCATTTTGCAAGCCAATGTCGATCACGACTACATAATGTTGAATATGACAGTGATGATACTGACAATGATGATACATACTCCTGAATGTATCCAGCAAAAGAAAGGACTGTGTAAAAGCCCTCTTAAAGGTTAACAAACATCCAATAAAATTCCTTGTCCATACAGGTGCAAGCATCAACACTATCAGGAAGAAATGGGCCAACAAAACTGACATAAAGCCAACAAAACTTAAGAAATTGACCACGTGGAACAAATCAACATAAAACCACTTGGTGAGGTGACTTATAAAACGCAGAATCCCAAGAATGGACAGATAACGAACATCACATATACTGTTGTTGATGATAATCTTACCTGTTTGTTAGGCTTAGAAGCAACACGGATTTTTTATTTCATTTAAGTGAAGGAGCACAACTTCATATCGCAAGTGCAGACTCAGGTTTCTCAGAACAGTGGACTTGGTAAAACAAGCCTAAAAGTTAAACCCGAAGTATCACCCAGGATACTTCCATGCAGAAAAGTGCCAATTGCTCTTCGTGAGAAAGTCAAATCTAAACTTGATGACCTTATCAGTCGTGGTATCCTCATACCTGAAACAGAACCTACTGAATGGGTGAGTCAGATGACATTGGTTGAGAAACCAAACAAAGACATCAGAATCTGCATAGATCCTCAACCATTGAACCAGGCACTAATGCGGGAACATTTCAAACTACCCACCCTAGAGGACATCACAGCAGACCTGCAAAAAGCAAGACTTTTCAGTAAGCTAGATGTAGAAGAAGACTACATATACTGGCATGTACAATTAGATAAAAGATCATCTAAATTAACAACAATGATCACGCCATGGGGACGAATGAGATGGACTCGACTACAATTAAGATTAAAAGTAAACAGAGAAATATTTCAACAAAGACAAGCTCAAGCATTACAAGGTCTACCTTGTTGTCAGAATGTTGCGGACGACATACTCATCTATGGAAAAGGTGAAAACAATACAATAGCTGAAAGAAACCATGACGAAAATCTCCAGAAACTTCAACAGCGTTGTAAAGAAAAGAACATCAAGCTCAATGAGAAGAAAAGCGAATTCAAGAAAAAGGAACTGAAATTCATCTCAACATCAGGGATGAAACCAGATCATCTCAACATCAGGGATGAAACCGGATCCTGAAAAAGTCGAAGTTATAGAAGACATGCCAGCGCCAACCGATGTGCCAGGAATCCGAAGATTTTGCGGGATGATCAACTACTTATCCAAGTATATCCCAAACCTGTCACAAACATTAGACCCTCTCAGATCTCTAACTAAAAAGAATGCCACATTCCAATGGAGTGAAGACTGTCAACAAGCATTTGACAATGCAAAGAAGCTTGTAGCAAAAGACACCCTACTCAAGTTTTATGATCCAGAAAAGCCTTTGACGCTACAAGTGGATAGCATCCAAGGAGGAATAGGCATAGCATTACTACAAGAGGGAAGACCCATAGAATTCGCTTCAAAAGCAATGACTGAAAGTCAAAAGAAGTGGGCTCAAATAGAGAAAGAGCTACTCGCTGTCGTTGTCGGACTTGGAAAGTTCGACCAGTACACATATGGACATCACATCATAGTGGAAAATTACCACAAACGTTTGAAAAACATATTGGGCAAACCATTGAGTCACGCACCAAGGAGACTGCAGAATTTAATGATCCGAATGAACAGATATGATACAGAATTTAAATATGTTCAGGGATCAGAGCTAAAAATAGCACATACACTTAGTCGAGCCATCAGCGACACAAAAGATTTTCATGAAATTGAAGATAATGTAATCAATGAAATAGAAATAAGAGACTCACTTTTGGAAGAAATTAAAAGCCACTCAGAATAAGACTTTATAATGCAAGAAATGAAAGCATTCATCTTAAATGGATGGCCAGATGTAAAAGCAGTCATAAAGGAACTGAAGCCGTTTACAATGAAAAAGACTTTGTTACATATGACGAAGGACTTCTAATGATGGGAAACCGTGTCATAATTCCCAAAAGTTTCAGATCTGAAATAAAACAGAGGTTACACAGCGCTCATCTTGGATATGACTCCATAACAAGACGAGTCAGAGCCACTGTCTACAGGAATAAATCAAGAACTGAAGCAAATGACGTTGAGTTGTGAGAGTTGTCAAATCCACAAACCAGTGAATGGAAAAGAAACAATGAAACAACACACAGAAGGGCAATCACCATGGGAAAAGATTGGTGTTGATTTCTTTGAATTGGAGAAATTCAAACACACCCTATAAGACAAGAAGGGGTCGTGTTGTAAGAAAGCCTAACAAGTACACGGAATAGTCATATTAGTCAAATTATTGGCAGTGCAGCGACCACACCACATGCACACACATGTAATTTTGCACTTTTAAACTAATCATTTCAACACTCTTAGAGTGAAATCAAGGTTGAAGAATCAACCAAATTTGTTTTTCTTAATTGCAAAGGTTGAAGGGTATAACCGAAATTATAATTAAATCTTATTGTTTTTCATAATTCTTTTTGATAAAATGACCCACTGGACACACTATGTTTTACCGTTTTAGTTGCGCACAGTGTCCCAAAATATAAGCTTTATCTCTATTATTAGCCATTAAAAAACATTTTATATCCGCACTGTGTCCCAAAACCTGAGCGAAGCCGGGCATCCCAGCTAGTATATATATAAATATATCATACTTTATTTTTATTTAATCGTACACTTTTTCTCTACATACTTTATAATATTTCTTTTAAATAATAACTACAATGCAACCAGTGTAGTGTTGTCACAGATGTCTGAATAGCACATATGTGAGTGTCGTGTGATTTTTTCATCAATAAATAGTGTGTTTCTCTATTACTTTATAATGTTATGCTAATTGGCTATCTACCTTTTTGTATCCCGTTAAACCACGATGGATATATATAGTTATATATATTATATATATATTTAAAAATAGCGTGCAATTTGTGCTATTTTTGGGGTGCACAATAATGCATCTGATGCATCTGTATTAATTGGCTTCATATAATGCAATGAGCAGGAATATTAATATTACTCATCATACTAAAATTAAGTACCTCTATCTATTTATCTGCTCACCAAAGTACTCCGACATTTAAGTTGCACTGTGACTGTGAGAATTAAGACCATAGAAAAATTAGAAGTAGAACCCAACAAATCAATTATTTTGTTCGAAGAATTTTTTTTTTGACGTTTATTTGGAAAGTTTACCAATATATTGTAATAGGCTTCGATAGTTTAGTAAAGCAAGAGAACAGTTATCTTAAATTATCGTTCTAATGCTGTCATTAAAACGGTATGAGACGTTTAATAAACATCACAATAATTATTCATCAACAAATGAGAAACAATCAAGCCAAAAAATAATAATATAAATATCTTTATTAAAATAATTGGGGAATCAGTGAAATGGATTAGTGATATCTATCTTGTAAGACCTTAAATCAATAATTGAAAAGGAAACATAAATTATTAAAAAAAAAAAAAAAAAAAGGGGTGCCAGCAGATTCAGTCGGGTAGTGCTCTCGACTGGCGAGCAAGTCCGAGGTTTTAACTGTCTTCGTATGGTTATGATTCTTCACGAAACATAGGGACTGTAAAATGTACAAGATAGTCCTTATTCCAATTTCGAACTAAGAGAGTCAAATAAGGAGAGAGATGAATCAGAGTGAGTGAGTGTGAGAGGGAGAGAGAGAGAGAGACAGAGAGAGGTTGGGCGAGGAGAAGGAGGGAAACAATAGAGGGGAAAGGGGGGGGGGGGATAAACATAACTCGCATTCATAAGTTCCAAACTATTTTAGTCGTGTTTTAAATAGATTTTCTTTTTGCTCCACTTTGCTCTTGGTATCAATACCCTACACTAAAATAGAACGTTAGCCCTTACAAAACATCTGTAAATAGTTAATTAAAGCTTTTGAGAGGAAACCGAGTAATTTAATAAACATATTCCCGGTACATGAAAAATACTCATAATTTTATGCTGCAGACGTACCGTCGAAGAGTTACAAAATAGGTCTTTTTAAGTTGAACATTTGAGTCGCGCATAGCACTATACTATAATTACTTGAGTGTTAGTGAAAGAGATGGCTGTCTTGGATTATGACTATCTTCATTACCATTGCCATCATTATTATCATATGATGATGATGATGATGATGATGATGATGATGATGATGATGATGATGATGATGATGATGATGATGATGATGATGATGATGATGATGATGATGATGATGATGATGATGATGATGATGATGATGATGATGATGATGAAGGTAACAAAGACGATGGGGCTCAATAATAATGATGTTGATGAAGTGAATGCGTAGATGATGATGATGGTGATTAACATGATGACGATAGTGCTTATGATGATGATAATAATGATGGCAATGGTAATGAAGATAGTCATAATCCAAGACAGCCATCTCTTTCACTAACACTCAAGTAATTATAGTATAGTGCTATGCGCGACTCAAATGTTCAACTTAAAAAGACCTATTTTGTAACTCTTCGACGGTACGTCTGCAGCATAAAATTATGAGTATTTTTCATGTACCGGGAATATGTTTATTAAATTACTCGGTTTCCTCTCAAAAGCTTTAATTAACTATTTACAGATGTTTTGTAAGGGCTAACGTTCTATTTTAGTGTAGGGTATTGATACCAAGAGCAAAGTGGAGCAAAAAGAAAATCTATTTAAAACACGACTAAAATAGTTTGGAACTTATGAATGCGAGTTATGTTTATCCCCCCCCCCCCCCCCCCACTCTCTCTCCTTCGTC
>RQTK01000320.1:489174-503442 GCA_003991915.1 Elysia chlorotica
AGTAGTAGTAGTAGTAGTAGTAGTAGTAGTAGTAGTAGTAGTAGTAGTAGTAGTAGTAGTAGTAGTAGTAGTAGTAGTAGTAGTAGTAGTAGTAGTAGTAGTAAGTAGTAGTAGTAGTGGTAGTAGTAGTACCATCTTCACCATAGAAATATTTCACTGATCACAGGTTAAACATTGTTCAACTTTGAACCACAAGAGCGAACAATCTCATTCCATGTATTTTCCACATAGTTTGGCTCCGCTGCCCAAAATGTCTGGAGTGAGTCCCAGCCTGGCTTGAGGCTCGCAGTCAGATACAAGTTGCCTGAGTCCTGCAGGAGCGCATGCTGATTACCTACGAGAACAGCAACAATTCGGGCACCAATACAAGCCTTCAGAATTCGCCTTTCCGCCGGGCGTAGCTCCATCACTGATCCATAGCCAGCCAACAGGTGTCCCGGTATTTATTCCAATGCAACTAACCTGGAGGTTTGCCCCATTGCCATGATCATCATGTGTGCTGCACAAATAGCCAAGTCAAATACCAGATAACTCTTAACAGTATCGTAAAAGTCCAACAGACCACAGATCTTCAGGACAGTATCCGAGTTGTTTTGGTCGCTGCTGACGAGGATATCATTTTCGTTCAAATCTCCGTGGATTTGAGCTGAAATTGTAAGATTGCACAATGAGGTACATGTTTGAGTTATATGAATGTACAGGTAAAAAAAGAAACTGTCATAAATTAAAAGATGCCATCTATAGTTAACGTTATTGGTTACAGACAGGTTGTGTCCTTTTATTGAGAGAATCGGCTTTCAATAGATTTAAGGTATCGTAACAGTGGGCATCAACTGAAGCTCGAGTCGCCAACCTCCTGCTTACTAGTGCAGATTATTGTGTTGTATTGTATTGCTGAGAGAGCTGTCTGTTCCCCATCCCCCCTTTTCCCAAAACACACACGCACACATACAAGAAAATGACTCATATATACATTTTTGCATACACAAAAAATTTCAACTTCTTCTTCTTCTTCTTCTTCTTCTTCTTCTTCTTCTTCTTCTTCTTCTTCTTCTTCTTCTTCTTCTTCTTCTTCTTCTTCTTCTTCTTCTTCTTCTTCGTTCACTTGAAAATGACTACACAGAATCTAGTATATAGTCCACAGTCTTTTGAAGTTCAACCAAGGGTCCATATAGTTTTCTTTCCATGGTATGTTCTTCTGGCCAATATTTGTTTCTTGTCTCCTGAAGTTGTCTGCATTCTTGTAGAACATGTTCTGTTGTTTGGTGTCCATGTCCACATCCACAGTTAGCAGAGTTTCCTATTTTGAATTTGTTGTACATGTGATAGTTGAGGCGGTTGTGTCTAGTTCTAAGCCGAAATATAATTGTTTGACCCTTCTTGTCGAGTTGATGATAGTGATCAGGTGCTGCAGTTGGTGGTTTTCTCTTATTTTTAACTATTGCTTTTAGTTCCTGGAAGGTGATTGGTCTGTCTGGTTGCAACTTTTCTGCTCCCTGTTTTGCCAGACTGTCTGCTTTTTCGTTTCCAGGTATCTTGCAGTGTGATGGTATCCATTGAAGTACTATCATCAAGTAGTTCAGTTGTCCAAGTGCAGTTGTCAGTTTTGCCAACTTCCCATTTTTACTTGCTTGCAGAACTGACAGTGCATCTGTAAGAAAAACCACTTGATTTGTTTGTGGTGTCTTCTCTGCTAGGTGTGTGGCTGCTTCTATGATGGCACAAGCTTCAGCTTCATAGTTGCTGCAATGTATTCCTGTTGGTATGCTGATGGTATCTTTTTCTGCATTTGGATACTGTATGTAGATTCCAGCGCCTCCGTTTTGAATGGCATTTGTCGCAGATCCGTCTGTGTAAATCCTCGTCCAAGCTTCTACTGGGTAAAGGTCTTCTATTGTAGCCATGGCTGCGGTTCTCTTCTCTACATCACTCTGTTCCTTTATGGAGTACACCCCTGGCACTGTTCCTGTTCCTGTTCTGTTCTGAACAGAACAGAACAAAATTTCAACAATATTGAATGTGTTGCTTAACACATCTTTGTAGACCGCCCACAGCAAGATGCATCTAGACCGAACAAAACAGTGAATTTTAAATTCGGTTTATCTTACGACATTAAAATACCATAGCAGGACCATTTGGAGGCTAGAGCAACCAAGAGCCACCAATGTAAAGGATTTGGGCAACAGTAAAAGGAGTCGTCCAATAGCGACTCAGTTCGTTCACAGATAAAACAAGAAAAATAATGTTGAAAATTTTACTATATTGAATATGGAAAACTGTTCATTGTTGAAGATTGAGAAAAAGTACGAACTGAAACAAAGGGAGACAAACCTTGGAAAACGTAATTTTAGTTTCTAAAACCAGTAATCTTCCGAGAACATCAAGTCAAATAAGGTTCACCATAAAATGAACAACTTAACACTTTACATAGCATCCTGAAAAATCTTCAAGAAGGTTCATGGGGAAAAGACCCAGTTACAGAGGCATTTTAAAAAACTGAGTTAAGCGACATTAATTTTAAATGAAACCAAAAAAAATATAGGCCCTACTGTTTTTACAAGATATAAAACAGTCTGTTCAATTTGTATCTACCCTTCTTTTCCTTTTTAAAAATTATTATTGAATAATGTATGGCTCATTCCGTGAGTAGAATAATTTACACGAGATTATAAAACTTATGGGTGAAAATATAAACTGACCATATCTCAAATCATTTGTGATGGCCAACACCTGTTGCTCAAATAATTATATTGAGGATATCCTAACACAATTCCTTTCTCTGTGAGTCTTTGACAACAAACAAAATCTGAGATAAATTCGGGCAGTTGGTCAAGTTCCATTCATGATCGTATGTGTCAAAATAAGGCTCATAAAAATTCTGAATAAGAAATAGAATAAAAAACAAAACAAATAGGATTGTGTCAAAAATATGTACGTCGAAGAAGGGCGATCAAAGTTTGGTCCGTGTTAACAATAATGGTAACAATCTCATGTCTTTTCTGTAAATCTTGGTGTTTTACAGAGAAATAAAAGCCTTAACACTAAAATTAATTAATTTGTGTACCGTCTGAAGCTGAAAGCATTTAAAAATTTTCTCCCGTGTCAAAAGCATCAACATGATTCAACCTTGTCGGAAAATGGCTCCATTTCAAGTCCGATATACATTTTTTTTTAAAAACAAGGTCTGTACATGGTATCTCACTAAAATCCTAGAAATTGCTGATCTTAAATTACACTCCTAGTTGAATAAGGCATGTTTAACACTTTGAATATTGTGGAATATTTGACAATTGTCAAAATAGGCTGTAAGTTTGGATACTGCCACAATTAAAAAAAAAACATAACCAAAAAACAAATCGTATTTCCAAAAACTTTTTTTTAGTTGTGCTCCCATTTCCCATTGTTTGTTGTTCAACTTCAACACTTTAATAGGCTATAGTCTCAAGATTAACGTCTGACAATTTTAATTGCTGTCACACAGAGACAGTGTGAGGATATCATAACTTTGTCTCAGCTGGTCTCATTATACCAACACGGACCCAACCAGTGCGCGTTTGACGTACCTCGTTGCCCGCGCTTGCGCAGTCTGGCCTGCATCTTTCTGCTGGGCGTGACCAGATAGTCGTGGACCACGTGGAACTCCTGGTAGTGCGGGAATTGCTGCGGACAGAGCAAAAGTGAGATAAAAGTCTGTGTAGGTGGATGGCATCACTGTGATTTTGCAGCAATACTCATAAAATCTCTCTATGTTTATGTTTTTTTTTCTTCAAAATTCATACCTTTTCAGCCAATTAAGATAGAATAACTGGGTCAACAAGGCTAAACAAAACCAACTGAGCGTTACCTCGTCGTCCGCCATTCCAGAGACCAGGAACTTGCGCTTGACGCTGTTCGGTGCCAGTCTGTCTCCCAGGTCTATGCCCACCCTGACACAGACAGCCTGGGATGAGAAAACACAAAGTACTGTACATCTAGAATGATCTATCAGTGAAGACTCAAGACTACTGAGTTTGGTTGTTTTGTTTCTTTCTTGCTTAATGTCTGACGTCAACACTGTATATTGCTATATTGTGGACAGGTCTCAAGACTAACGTCTTACAATCATACATGCCTCCACACAGAAACAGTGCGGGGAGACCTGGACTCCTGTCTAAGCCTATCACATTATACCGACACCGACTTAACCAGTATGGGACAAAATCGGACAAAATAAATTGGGAGACCAATGCTATTATACTTACCAACAAAAGAACAAAACAAAATCCAAAAACAACTAAGCAGACTAAATCTCTTTGTCCCAAGTTAAAAATTTTTTTTACACAAATTATTTTAACAACAGAGCCCTAAACACCTACATTTTAATCATTTAAGATCTCTCAGTGTTGAACAAGGGTCTGGTTTACTAAAACCTCAACAGCCTCAACTTAAATCTAAAAGAATTTGCTTCACTGGCCAAAATTCTTTCCTACTCACCCTTGGCCTTCTTCATAAAAATGATAATCCATCATTTAATTTACAAATGCAGTGAAATGGAAACTTGATGGAAAACGTAATTTTAGTTTCTAAAACCAGTAATCTTCCGAGAACATCAAGTCAAATAAGGTTCACCATAAAATGAACAACTTAACACTTTACATACCCTGAAAAATCTTCAAGAAGGTTCATGGGGAAAAGACCCAGTTACAGAGGCATTTTAAAAAACTGAGTTAAGCGACATTAATTTTAAATGAAACCAAAAAAAATATAGGCCCTACTGTTTTTACAAGATATAAAACAGTCTGTTCAATTTGTATCTACCCTTCTTTTCCTTTTTAAAAATTATTATTGAATAATGTATGGCTCATTCCGTGAGTAGAATAATTTACACGAGATTATAAAACTTATGGGTGAAAATATAAACTGACCATATCTCAAATCATTTGTGATGGCCAACACCTGTTGCTCAAATAATTATATTGAGGATATCCTAACACAATTCCTTTCTCTGTGAGTCTTTGACAACAAACAAAATCTGAGATAAATTCGGGCAGTTGGTCAAGTTCCATTCATGATCGTATGTGTCAAAATAAGGCTCATAAAAATTCTGAATAAGAAATAGAATAAAAAACAAAACAAATAGGATTGTGTCAAAAATATGTACGTCGAAGAAGGGCGATCAAAGTTTGGTCCGTGTTAACAATAATGGTAACAATCTCATGTCTTTTCTGTAAATCTTGGTGTTTTACAGAGAAATAAAAGCCTTAACACTAAAATTAATTAATTTGTGTACCGTCTGAAGCTGAAAGCATTTAAAAATTTTCTCCCGTGTCAAAAGCATCAACATGATTCAACCTTGTCGGAAAATGGCTCCATTTCAAGTCCGATAAAATTATTTATTACTTGAGCGTTTCAGACTTCCTGAACTGGGTGGTTGTTCTATCGAGGAGAGTCATTACCTTTTGTAATGTAGGGAGTGGCAAAATGATCAGGGGAAGGGGAAAAAAAGAAGAAAAAAAAAAGAAAAAAAAGAGAGAGAGAGAGAGAGAGAGAGAGAGAGAGAGAGACAAGGACGACAGAATGTCCAAGTATCCAAAACGTAAACAATTCTGAATTTTAAAAAGATCTTTGACCTATTATCACTAAGAAGGCATTGGGATCTTGATCTTGTTACAATTGAGACGGTTTGTAATTTAAAATATTTCGATCAGATTTTGAGGGAACTTATGAACAACGTTAGTTAAATATTTTTGCTGGTTTGTGACGGGTGAGGTAAACTACTTTTCTCCTAGTTTTACGTCCCCTAGATTATCAAGGAGATTCCTATACGCACACGAGTCCCTACCACGGTATACCCGGTAATAATTATTTCATTTAACAATACATTGATTGCAAATGTGCAGTTTGGTGCCATATAATGTCTACATAGTTCTGCACCTGACTATATAAAAGAAATATTGAATTTGTACCAGCCAAGAGCGTTACGATCACGCATTAATGTTAAGTATACCAAAAAGCAACCTAAAACTTTTTGGTGACATAGCATTTTCTTGCTGTGGTCCAACCATATTATGGAATTGAATTTCAAAGAAACTTCGAGACACGGACAAAACAGATGGTTTTAAAAGTCAATTAAAACATTATATACCGGGTACATGTATTTTAAAAGCATATGATTTTAGCATTAAAAAAAGAAAAGATTGTTAACTTAACGATGCCTTTTTCTCTTTGCTCTACGGATGGCATATTACAAAAAGACATTTAATTTTTTTATCATTGTCATAAGCATAATTTTGAACTCGTTTTGGATATTACTTTATTTAAATTATTAGCATATTCTATGCTCATGTCGTATAAGATGTTAAATGCTAAAATTGTATTGGTATGTGTGTTGGACTACATGTATATATTAATGTTTTATTGGCGCATAGAGCATTACTTTTTCTTTAAATATGCACAATATATATGCCATTTATTATTATTATCATCATCATCATCATCATCATCATCATCATCATCATCATCATCATCATCATCATCATCATCATCACCACCACCACCACCACCACAACCGCCACCACCACAGCCGCCACCGCCACCGCCACCGCCACCGCCACCGTCACCGTCACCGTCATCATCATCGTCGTCGTCGTCATCCTCATCGTCGACGTCGTCGTCGTTGTCGTCGTCGTCGTCGTCGTCATCATCATCATCGTCGTCACCGTCACCGTCACCGTCACTGTCGCCGTCGCCGTCGTCGTCGTCGTCGTCACCACCACCAACACCATCATCATTATAATCATCATCATCATCATCATCATCATCATCATCATCATCATCATCATCATCATCATCACCACCACCACCACCACCACCACCACCCGCCACCACCACAGCCGCCACCGCCACCGCCACCGCCACCGTCACCGTCACCGTCATCATCATCGTCGTCGTCGTCATCCTCATCGTCGACGTCGTCGTCGTTGTCGTCGTCGTCGTCGTCGTCATCATCATCATCGTCGTCACCGTCACCGTCACTGTCGCCGTCGCCGTCGTCGTCGTCGTCGTCACCACCACCAACACCATCATCATCATCATCATCATCATCATCATCATCATCATCATCATCATCATCATCATCATCATCATCATCAGGTGAGTCCGTAGACAGCGTCATCGATAGAGAACGATTGTGTTCAAGAGATTTATAAGAACTATTGGACTTCGCTCTGCACACACTTACAGGGAAGGCCCTAACCATTTTCACTATAGCTTTCGATAGTTGAGAGAGATGGAGCTCTGTTCGAAACAATGACTGAGGTCTGTTTTCAGAAGACAAGAAAAACGCTTCAAGCTTAACCTTACCCATAGTTTAATTCTCTGTAATAGCTAAGAAACGAGTTACGGTTCTTTCACGCCTCAAGAAATAACGCCACGGTGTGGGACATATCTAAGACGACCAGTCGCTTTTGCGATGTCAACGCTGTCATTGAGGAGCTTAAAGCAGAAGGTACCCGTGAGTGTGCCAGGCAACAAAAGCCAAATACAAAATGGACCGTCCACGCTGTGGTCTCTGCTACATTCTATGTGGACTGGTTGTCCGACTTCTCCATTTGGTGGCTGTTGGTTTGAGGATCATGGCCAAACGTTTTACAAAATCAAACAATCGTACCTTTTAACACCAATAGCAAGAAGGATAAACTATTTAATGACAGACTGTGCTTTTTTAGATGTTATGCCACTCATCAAACCGAAATCGTCGCGTAGATAGCTGTATAGAATCATGTGCTCGAGCTATTTATCATCAAAGAAACGATAAACCAATTGATGACGTTGAAGGGTTGACGCTTTTGAGTTCGAAGAATTTGAAAATGTCTTTCAAATATACATTTATTGGAGGTATTCGAGTCTATAAACATCTCGCTATTACTCCTCGTACACGGTTGTCACTTTTGCTAAACTAAAGATATCGATGCAACCACAAGTGCCTTTGGGCCTCTAAAATGTGGTAAACAGTATTGCGAAAATATCTAGTACATCATGAGAAGACTTGTGCTGGAGACAAGATCAAACGTTACTATACCAGAGGCTAGAAACTCTGGCTGATGAAGGTGTTCTGGTAGAGACTAGTTTTACGTATCCTTTTAGAGTCACATATGACTTTGAATGTCATTTTACTGAAGAGAACTTACCTAGCACTAGTACTTGTAAAACATCTTACACCGCTCGCCATGCCCCGTTGCCGGTTAGCGTGTGCTCTAATGTCCCTGGTTTTAGAAGCCCTGTCTGTTTCATTTCTGTGGGTGATCCCCAAAGACTTGTAGATTGCATGGGAGAGTATCTTACGACAATATCGACCAAGGCTTCGAAACCTTAAAGAACACATGCTTCAAAGAGGCCTACGATCATATAGAAACCCTGGGAGATGATAAGGAAGCGTATCGAATGAGAAGTACACTTTCCAAGTACCTTTCTCCGTTAATCTTGTATGATTTAATTCAGGAAAATACGATTTAAATATAAAAAACCTATTTGGCAGACGGTTCTTAATATGCAGCAATGATGACGAAGTTAATGAATCAAAGTGTAGCGTCTTTAGAAAAAATGATAAAATATGTGTTATAAAAAAGAACAACGAGTTTATGACTATATCTACACTTAAGCTTAATTTTTGGATATAACAAATTTCACTCCTCCAGGTTTCTCCTACGCTATATATCTGACCGCTTACGATGTTGAAGAGCAAAAAGGTACATGTATCTTCCCGCACGAATTGAGAAACTTGATGAGACGAATTTTCCACCAGAGAAGCGTTTCACACCTCCTTGCGTAATACAGACCTCTATCAAGAAACTATGACTTTCTTTTGTCAGGTCTGGAGACAAAGTGGAATGAGTAGCCTGAGAGATGTGTTGATCTGGAACAACAACAAAGTCACTCGCGCGTTTATCGCAGATTTAGACAATGTAATTTTTTTTTATAAAACTCTGGGTCTCGATATGTTGAAAGACGCAGTGAGTGTACCTCGCGTAACACTTAGATACCTCTTGAAAACGATGCCTCAGTCCCATTCTTTACTTCTCTCATTCTTGGAAAAGATAAAGATTTGCAAGAAGAGCTTCGAAAGCAAATTGTCGGCGGCCCCTCCATTATTTTCCATCGTTATAGTGAAAAGGGGAAATCCAAGCTTCCAGACAAGAACGGTAAACCTGCCCAGAGTCTCGTGGGATACAATGCAAACAGTCTCTACTTCTGGGACATATCACAGAAAATAACCACAAAACACCCTGTGCGGAGACGAGAATGAAATGGGTTTCAGTCAGAGTATGTCGACAAGTAAGGACGGATGTCTAGAGGATGGCTTGAGTGAATTGTCCATGAGAAAAAATGTCACCATTCAACATACGTTCAATAACAAAGAAAAATCTCCCGGTGCATTTGTGTCGATTGGTGGGATGCGTGAAACAAAACTTTTTATCAATTTCATGGGTGGTCCTTTCACTGGAACGCATGCTACAAAAGTAGGGGATGTGGTGACGTTAACCTCGTCAATGGTAATACTTTCCAAGAAATCCGCGAAAGGACCAAACAAATCACTTATTACATAACAAATGAGGTTGGTGTCCAACTTGTTGAGATGTATGAGTGCAAATGAAGTAGGAACAAGAGGAGGTTAATACGTTTGACTTGGTCCAATGTGATATCATCGTGCCTGAGTCTCTCCGCGGCTACTTCATCAAGCTGCCTTTGATATTTAAAAATAAAAAAAGTGTCTCGGAAAGACATTGGCCCTTTCATGGGCAAGTACACGGATAAGAAGAGACTTCTCGAACAACCACGTAGAACCTTGATCGGAAGCTTTATCAGCAAGAGCAGTTCTTGGCAACACCGCTCTTGCGATGGTATCTAAAGCACGGCCTAGTTGTCGAGATGATTTACCAGTTTGTAGAATGCACACCAGAGTGAAATTTCCAAGGCTTTGCTGATACCGTTCACGAAAACAGGGCAAAGGGGTTTGGATTTGACCAAGGCTATCCTCGCGGAGACTTTCAAACTTCTTAGAAACTCCGCCTATAGCAAGTATTTAGAAAATCTAAAGAATCGTCGGGATTTTGTCTACGCAACGGGGGAATAAGTTAGGTAACTTGCCAACAAAACGCTGTCTCTTCAAAACATACCCGACTTGATCTCCATGATCTTCTCGAAGTGGAGAGTGCCAAAAAGAAAGTCAGATGGAACTTTCCGCTTCAAACTTTTTTGTATGCCAATACGCAAACAAAACTACGAATGCTTCAGTTTCATTACGACTTCGTAGACAAATTCTTGCAAAGAGATGATTATCAGCTATGTGAGATGGATTCGGACTCGTTATACATGGCACTGTTCACTGATTCTTTGGAAGAAGCAGTTCTACCTCACCTTCTTCAAGCATTTTATGAAGAATATCCCAAGTGATCCCCGGCAAAAACTCATCACAAGCAATTTGTCAACACTAATGCTCGTGATGAGGTCTGGGATCCGCTTCCGTGCTGCAAAGCACTGGCAAGTCTCGAAAAGAGAACGCCGTGTTTATTTACGATACAGTTTGTCGGAGATGAAATGGTTGCCCTGTGTAGCAAAACACATTATGGGAGAAAATAAAATTAGCTGTAAAGGCTTCAACGAACATTTAAACGATTTGACAAAATAATTTTTTTTACATATTTTACAGAACCCCGAAAGTGGGGCTGGGTTATCCAAGATATTTTGGTTTTTGAAGAATGCCGTCTTCACGTAAAAACAAGAAATACTTGTGGGTGGGTTTGGTCCATTTATTTATAAATTGTATTTTTTCGTGTATTTGATTGAGCATTTGAAATCTTACAAAATTCTAAAGTTGAATCCTGTTTCAATATTGTTGTTAATTTTTCGTTATTACGACCATTTCTCTTTACTCTTTTCTCCAATGTAAAAAAAGATATTAATCTTTTTAAGTTTTTTGTTGTTGTAGTAGCTCAAAACGCATGGGGTATTTTTATGTTTACTGAATGTGAAAAAAAAAATATGCGGCATGAGCTGCACACAAAATAACAAAACACCATTTTCTTGTCGACTATTTTATTTTGTGTGTGTGTGCGGGTGTGCGACTGTGTGCGCGCTCGATATCGAATGCGGTGACGGCGACGTTCGATGGAATAGGTGCTAATTGCCCAATGAACCGGGCTAAACTTAACAAAACAAAGTCTAAACATTTTTTTAAACTGATGAGTTAGGTCGTTAGTGTGACTGTCTGTCGCTCTGACGTTACGAATCAAAGACGACACCATAACAAATCCATCTGACCTTCTGGCCTTAACTACTCGCCAGCTACTCCAATAACCTCAACAAACAACCTACTCATTTCATGTAGGCTATTATGGCCTTTGCATGGTCACCACAACCAACCTCGCGAGGGGACATTTTAACACGGTGGAACAGGGGCAAAAGCGATGGATATTTGGAGCATTTGCAATTATTAAAACACTGAGCAGTTATGTCTCCAAACTTTCCTAATGATGTCATCAATCAAGGACACGTCGCTAAATTTCATGAAGATCGTATGACCTAGTGAGGTGAACACAACCGGTCCCGCTAGGGGACATATTTAACATGGTGGGGAAGGGGCACAGACGATGGATTTTTGGCTCATTTGCATATCGAAATACAGAGACAAAGAGGGCTAGCATGAGCTTCTTTGACTGTGACCGGCTAAGACTAGAGTCATGGTATCCCCACCCTGTCTTGTGTGTGACAGCACACGAAATTGTCCTACGTCAGTCTTGGGGACCGTCAACAATGTAGTCACTGAAAGGTTGAAATTAAAAAAAAATTAATGTTGATTTCAACTGACCAATTTAGACAACATCTGGTAAAAGATGGTTTAGTTTTCACCCACATCTCCACATAATTTTATGTAATTATAGTTAGCTTTAATTCAAAGTAGCTTGAAAGGGATGGGATGGAGTGCGGGGGGGGGGGGGTCCAGCTGTATAAATAATTCTAGACAATGGTTCTAGATGGAATATGCAAATAAAGGTATTTCAAATCATAAATAGTAATGTTTATCACGGGAGCTGAATAAACAAACAGGACATACAAGGCGATGATTATTTGGCGGGAAACCGCCCCGAAAATTAAAAGCCCTATCACATGTTCGTATATCTGTCAAACTCTGTCGTTGGCACGTCGTGTGCGTGCCGTATGAATTCGAACGACCGATATGAGAGTGTAAGAAAGGAATCGGGACATTGATCGTATGCATGTGTGCGATCTTACTGCCACACAAAAAATCAAGCGCTGTCTAATATTTTTCTTCAGCCAAGCCCATGGGTAGAGAATCTCTCATCCAGAGCATTCAAAATTTTCCACAGCTATTTCAAAAGCTTCAATATTAGTACATGTACCATGAAATATCAAATTTGGAATCAGCGTCTTAATTTAATCAAATGTAGAGCCCATGAGCTGTATCTAACCATTTAAATTCAATCATATATTTTTTGTGCTAGTATCCTCTATTTAGTTGTAGACCAAGCTGATTACATAGGGCTAGGCCGAAGCCTCCATGTGATCATACTAACTCGACGTAACAAACTTAGCTCCCCAATATGTCGGGACGTGTAATTTCAGACCCACGAGGGAGATTCTCACCCTTGGCGTTGTAGGAGCTGATCATTATTGACTCTTTCTCTCTCTCTCTCTCTCTCTCTCTCTCTCTCTCTCTCTCTCTCTCTCTCTCTCTCTCTCTCTTTCTTTCCCTCTCATTCATTTTAGCGCATTCTGGGTCTCTATGAAGATCCTATACGGCGACAGTATCTCAGAGCGGAACCTGGGACTTGGTCGATCATTTTATACTGGCACCGACGTAGAGGGAAATAGAGAGAGTGAGTTTGTTTTTACCGCACGTCAGCACGGTAACGGCTATATTGTGCCCATTAGGAATAAAAGCGGTGGCCAAAACGAAGGTCGAACCTTCCGATTAAAAGTCACGCGGTCTACCATTAAGCCGTTGCATCTCCTTACGTGAAAGATATTAGCTTTCGAAGCACACTACCGATATGACTTTAAAAAAGGACGTACGTTCACATTGCATCTTTACCTTGGCGCTTTAAACAATTGGTTAAATAACACGTGATGAGCCTTTACCCGCATCCCCAGTGTGACTTGTGCGACGAACACTCCAAGGCTATAGAGCTTCTGTGGGCTGATCTGGTGTTTGGCCAACACGTCGCCAGGTAGAAATGTTCGGACACTGGCCAAGTAGATATAGCCTTCCCCTGTTCAAACAAATAGTAAAGTATGTACTTGTCGCGTGTGCGCCTACATTAAGGATGAACTCTGACTAGAATTTTTTAGGAAGCATTAAAAATGGGAAATCCTCCCCTCCTTTTTTTTGCTCTTTATCAGAGCGTTAGGGAACCTAGAGTTGGGGTTTTTAGTGTACTAGGCAGACGGTATTTATGAGGTAGGCGTTACTTCACCCGCCTTTCCTCAAGCTGAGCAGAGGTGCCTACCTCCAGTGGTAACTTGGAGGGATTTTGAAAACCAAAAAGCAGGAATTTGACTAAGAAAGAGGGATTTTTTGCGCAACTCCGCACTTACAGACACATCACTTACTTACTACTACTAGTTTAGATCTAGCCTACTAGAGCCCACTAAGACTAAGTAAGAGTTGGCTAACTTAGAAATCTAGTCTAGAATTTATGAATCTACAGCAGTGAAGTGAAACAAAAAGAACGCCTTTGTTAACCTGTAGGATAAAAAAGGTGATAGTAAATAAAGTGCCAGTTAGTTCTCTGTTGTATCTTACACCTCGGAGATCAGTGAGTTTAGTAAGTCTGAGTTCCAGTAGTGAAACACTGTCCTGAGAGATTTTCCAGAGGATGGCTTCTTTTCTTAATGTGGTGTTTCACGTTTGCAACACGAGTCAAAGTGGATTTTTTTTCATCTTACAAACAATTCGATACTGAGGTAACTAGGGTTGATCACACTCAAGTCGCTAAGTTTTTACCTCAACCCCTTTGAGCACAGGAACATCTCTCTATATTTTGCTAAAATTTTCAAATACGGTTGATTACCTCAGGCTGTATCTCTTTTAATCTCTAAAAGTGTTTTGATGCTTCCAACACATTTAAAATCAAAAGGAAACTTGGAAATAAAAAAGAGACTGCCAGACTAAAAGTTTACTCGTCTCATTAACTAACCTGATGTATGTGTTGAGGGTATAGGTCTCATAGTTTCACCTTTCACACTCCTCACTGTCTCTTGACATACTAT
>RQTK01000321.1:1635-19042 GCA_003991915.1 Elysia chlorotica
TTCTGCTAGGACTAACTTGTTGCGTTTGGCGCGGGCCTTCTTGAGTTCTCGTCTTTTGTTTTCCTTATCTAGGCCTTGGCTACCTGATGATCCATTCATAAACATTCTCGCAGGGCGCTAGGCTACAGACATCAAACAGCATAGCAGTTTAATTCATCTGTTGTTACCCTGGGTGTCTTCATGTTCGACTGTAGCTACCCCTCTGTTTTCTTTGACGGATATCTGCCTGGGCATCACAAAGTGTCTAACTCGCCAGACTGTGACTTAAGATACAACCAGTTATGTTCCTGCGTATGATACGATATCTGTTATTTAGCCTTAAATGTGTATGATGAAGTATGATCTTTTTTGCTAGTTCTAAATAGAGCATCCCCGAACCATTAGAAACTGCATCTAGGTGATGAACAGTATTTGATCTAAAAATGCGCTTGGTTTTCTTGGTGAAAGTGTTAACATAGATGTAGATACAATAGTATGCATTTAGAGTGAAAAGGAAACTTTTACAAAACTTCTCTGGGAAATTTGACAAAATGGTACTTTTTGGACCGAATCCGATTAAATTTCCAGGGAATCACACAAGGCACATATTGGAGCCGATCAAGGGGACCAACTGCTGAAGGTAAAATTCGATTAACTTAAAAGTTCTACATTACGGCAGATCCGTAAATCAATACTTTAGAATTAGATGTCACTTGAAGATATATTTCAGAATATTTTTGTCTTAAACAAAGCCAGGAACAAATGAAATATTTGGCAAAGTTATATATGCTTCCGGGTCTTTTTTTTTTAATCACTTTTCTTTGTAGGCCTTACTACTTAGCCATATTCATACTGCTTCACCCATTAATAGCGCTTTTTCCCTCGCTTTTATATTATTAATTACACTTTCTTTTTATATGCTATTTAGCTAGCTAAATATGTTTGCAGGTGTTTGGTTGACTTTTGGTATGATACATGCACCAATATTATGTCAATAAATATAATTTCTTTCCTTCTGTTTATAGGCATTGCATGGGTACCCCCTCTGTTTCTAAACAAGTTTTTAGTATTTCTTCCTGCTTGTCTATTTAGTTTTTTTTTTGTCTCTCTCTTTTTCTCTGTCTCTGTCTCTGTCTCTCTCTGTCTCTCTCTGTCTCTCTGTCTCTGTCTCTCTGTCTCTCTCTCTCTCTCTCTCTCATCCCCTTATCTTCGCGTTTTATTTCATGTCATAAAAGATACATTTCTACATAAAGTGAAGGTAAGAAAGTATTTATTTCCCTTTAAGTCGATGAATAGTTTTAAAACTGTAGTTTAACTGCAGATTTATACCTATTTAACGGTTGTGTGCAGGTAAGGGGAGTAACTGTAAATAAGATTTTACCCGTAGAACTTACGCCACCGCTCCAGTCATGTACTTTATTTATGGGCCTGTAATTGTGCCATTAGACAATAAATGCCAAATCTCTCTTTTTTGACATAGACCATTGATCTCTGTAAAGGTTGCAAAACTTGTATGAATAATATAATTATAGCTACCTCAAAGCTAGACTGGTCTTTAATGTGATGATATCCGATAATTGTTTTCGTCATTTATGGTGATTGTTTTTTCATAAAATAATAAATATACTAAATTTATAAGCTAAGATTAAAAATGAAAGGCAATTATTTTCCAGACAACGGTGTTTTTTTACTCCTTTATTTTAAGTATGGCATAAAACATAATGGGAAACAGGCTTTCAATGGCATTTATGTTATGTTGTGATTTCCTTATTGTCGAGGTCACTTTTTTTCTTTTTTTTTTTTTATTGAAGAACATAACTTAATTAACCTTGTGAAACAGTTCCTGAAGATAATCTTAGTCTGTAAAACGTTTTCACTGTTTCTATTAAACACTCGTTGTGAGTTTTCCTAAGCCTCTGTGAATTCAAATGTAAAGGTATTTTTCCTTTCGTCTTAATATAGTCTCGGGATCGCGACATAACAATGAATGTGACGAAATAAAACTGTTCAACTGGCAAATGATAAGACTTTCCCACTCTTTTTAACTGGTGTTAGTGTGGGCTTCGGAAACTTCACAATGGATTTTTTTAAAGTGCAATTCAGTTTAGAAACAGTACAGGTGTTGTAGATTAAATGAAATTTCGAAATACATGTCAAAGTTTTGTTACTTAAATTTTAATGTGATAGAGTGTAGGCCACCAATTGTTCTACAAAGAGGATTGTTGGTCCAAATTGCTCATCAACTCTCAGTCCACTTTTTTCGGGTCGGCGGTTAGGCAGAGAAATAAAATTAAAAATGTATAGTTCTTAGCAACTTCATTAAACAGAAGTCGATGATATAGGCCTATCATGAAGGCTGAAGTTTCAAGATCGCAATAATTTGTACCATAATCTATTTATTTGTGTGCTGACTGCGGTGATAGGTATGTTGAATTCCACTTTGTGAATCAAACATTTGAAGTTGAAAGAGCACATTGTCATTGCTACCCGTGCGATTGTTTGGAAATCTTATCAAAAGATTCATTTATTAGTTTCTTAAACTCCATTGTGAACAATGAGGATATATCGCGGATTGGTCGCAAGACTTGCGTCTTACAATATTACTTACTGACATACAGAGAAGGGATACCAGGACTTCAGAATAAATCCCAGGCGGTTACAATTATAGATATACTGACACCGGCCTGTAGGAAACAATTTAGCCAGACAGGGGATCGAACCGAGGACGCTTAATCAGAAAAAAAAGTTTGCTCTACAAGATACCGATCCACATACTATTCTAGGTATTGTTAATCCCTACACCTCTTTCCCCCGTACACATAAAAGTTTTACAATTTAAATATTACTTCTTTATTATTTTTTAGAGGGGGGAGAGGGGGGAGAGGAAGCCCCCCCCCCCCCCCCCTCCTGATTCGATATGAACCAGTCATTTCATTATTGCTTAAATTCGGGGGAAATATAATGCTTATGTATGCATGTCTGAAGGCTATATTTATTTGTTTGTGGGTATGCGTGGGTGATGCATTCAGAGTTCTACATTCTCTTGTCAAGACGGCATTCAGCAATGTAACATTATTCCTTAACTATTCCACATAACTATTTCTTTTCGGAGGCCTTTACATCGTATTCCCATCTACAGAATGTGGTAAATAACACTGTTAACACCCTTGAAAAGCTTAATTAAAACAGTTATTTCCAAATCGTAATCTGCGTAGTATCGGCCATTCAAATATTACGTAGCGTTGGCAAAGGAATGAGAAAAACAGGTAGATTAGGGCCCATATAGAGTTTCTTGCCGTTGTATAACTGTTTAATTTTTGAATACCATGTTGCCTCATGAATATCCCCTCTCTCGGTTTATTTAAAAGGGGATATAATAGAAACTAGAGATGAGGCGTATTGTGGGCTCAAACTTACTTTGCTCTATCTTCAATGAAAACCGTTCTGAATTGACGTTATCTCCAGAAACCTGAGCTCAAACTCTGAACAAGAAACCGAATAATTATTGTTACGCTTCTAGGGCGAGATTTTGTGATGAGACAAACCCCATAATTATGTGGTGCATGAGGTTCAAATTTAAATGTGTAAATCCCATGTTTTAGACAGTAGGAGTTTACTTCAATGCAGCACCGAAAAAAAAAACCAAAGAAAAAAATTAATTTTTAAGTTAAGTAAAATAACTGTTTTTAGGAAATAAAATATGTTACAGTTAAAGTTAAAAGATCAAACCAAATTAATTTTCAACTTTTGAGTGACTAGAGCCAAGAAACGCGTAAGAGTGCATGGATAGACGATGACGGCCTTTAACATTGCTTACCTAAGCACACTTGTTTGTTCGTTGTTTTTTTGTTTTGTTTTTTGTTTTTGTTTTTGTTTTTTTTCTGGGGGAGAGGCAGGGGGTCGGCTTTGCTCTACGTCATAAAGATGAATTCTCCGAATAGTTTTACGAATTGCATGCTATTTTGTCATAGGTCTAGTTTGTGGCTCGACCATTTATCATAGACACTGCTAAAAAGAATTTACTTATGAGTGGTTAATTGCTTACAAGTTAGTTTTTTTTTCAATTAACACCGAAACAATTAGGAAACACACGCAATGCAAATGTTATAAGACTATTCAGTTTCAAAAGCCAATCGAGGGTGACAAAGTAAAAAATGGTTCCATCAAAACCAGGACGCACATAATATTGAGGTCCTCTTAGTGCAGGTCTGTGATGACTTGAGAACAAGGACAACCAACAGTTTTACGTAACCCCTATAAGTTTGCCAAAATATCATTTAAGGTTTCATTTCTTGTAGAGTAGAACTTTCTTTTTGCATATCATCAGGGTCTAGGGGCAGTAAGTGCACTTTCAGAAACTGTACCTTGGATTGATCTGTGTAATGTTTCGCTAGTTTTTAACTGATGTTCCCCTTTAGATCCGTGGTACTGTGACCTGACCATAAGCTAAATGTACACACTCTTAGACGGCGCCAGCGTGGATTGTCAGATTTTGAGACCTTTACGAATGTTCTTCCATGTATCACGTTTTGTTAAATAAAAGTAAGACACACGTACATATAATGAAAATTGTACTAATCTTCATTCAAACTAAAATCTGAAAACTGTAATAATGTATTCACGTGGATTATTACGGGCTTAAATGCATTGTCATTTGATGCCATCGGAGAAACCTTTTGCAAATTTGAGGAGTAAAACCGAATCTAGAGTGCCGCAGTTTCGGTTAATCTCACCTTGATTTCTTGACTTAAGAGTGTTATGATTTATATTTTGAACAATCAAGAGGTTTTGCACCAAGATCCTTTGGTAACAAGATCATTTTGAGGTATCGTTATGCGTGCACAGTATTGGATACTCGAAATATTTTATTAGTTCTAATCGGGGTTGATTAGTTAAAAAGTTGTAATTATATCGCCATATAAACAGCCATCATGTATACTTACTCCCTTTCCTCTTCTTTTGACGTGACGATTAGTTTCGAGAGCTTTCCTTCCGTTCTCGGATGAGTTAATAACAATGAAATAAATGTCACATTCAGTGCGTAACTAATGAAGCCTTCTAACATCGACATGGTGTGATGTTGACGCCTTTGTATTTATTATGTCAAGATTCCATAAGAGAAATATTCATGATTATTATTGCCTGTATTTTCATTCGTTATGCAATGTACAAATATAGGTTGTAAAAGGACAAATAGGAAAGAGGTGTTATCAAAATCAAGTCTAATCGTCTCCTCTATTATGTTCAAGCGGTTTGAAAACAACAATCTAACAAGAAGAGAATGAGGTGATCTGTTGTATTGTGTACCGAGTTGCAAAATTCGCGTCTTTATGAAAAATATCTTCATGACAGTATCGACAATAGCTTTAGAGCCACTTTCAACACAAAATAATAAGGAAAGTATAACAATCGTCCAACAGATGCCATGTTTAAAATTCACTATTTTATCATCTAACTATGAGACCTAAAAAGCGAAACATCCGACAGCTAATTAAAAAGAGTGTTGCGCTGACTTTAAATTGTTCGGGTTCGCTTTCTCTAAAAAAGCACAGAAAAACTGTTATTTGTGCTCAACGTTCATAGTGAAAATAAAGCTTTAATAAATTGATTTTAAAAAATGCGGCTTATCGAGAAACAAAAAGTACATTGTATTCCCCTTTAATGACAAATGAGCAAAGTGTGCTTTAATGTCAATTTCAACTAGGCCATAGTTTTCGTTATTGGTGATTGTTTATTATGTCACAAACTGTATAAGGCAATGCCCACAGGACATTGACTTTTTAGCACCGTTCTGGCAACATAGTCGAAAATATGTCTTTATGCCAATATTTCATAGGTCATTTCACCTTAAGTCATTGGCCTCCTAGGTCAAAGTGACTTTATGTATTTTGTTTATGGTACTGTTCCTAAGCGCCAAATAATAATGTTATTCTAATGTGTTAGTGATTAGCTTTTTGTTTTGTAATTCCGTATGTAATTTCTTGCAATGTTTACTGTTCCGAAGTCCGTGGAATTGAAATATTTTGTCCCCTTATGCATTGAACATTTAAAAAATTGTTTAAACTGATCTTTTTTCTTTTGAACATCTTAATATTTTCTAAAGCCTTATTTCTCGTCTCATCATGTATCTCAATACTCTCCTATACGGTATCTCAATACTCTCCTATACAGTATCTCAATACTCTTCTATACTGTATCTCAATACTCTCCTATACGGTATCTCAATACTCTTCTATACGGTATCTCAATACTCTCCTATAGGGTATCTCAATACTCTCCTATACAGTATATCAATACTCTCCTATACGGTATCTCAATACTCTTCTATACGGTATCTCAATACTTTCCTTTACAGTATATCAATACTCTCCTATACGGTATCTCAATACTCTTCTATACGGTATCTCAATACTCTCCTATACGGTATCTCAATACTCTCCTATACGGTATCTCAATACTCTCCTATACGGTATCTCAATACTCTTCTATACTGTATCTCAAATCTCCCTGTGGATTGTTACTAAGTACCATTTATGTGGAGAGAATGCTGGTGTCATGGCTTTTTCCCAAATATTTGTATGCGTAGCAGCACGTAAAACTATCAGTCATGGAACCCGTCAACAATAGAGTCTATATAGTACTGCTTGTTGACGACAAGAATTAAACAAATAACAAAAACAAGTTCTTATATAGAAGCAAACATACAGAATACTAACAACTATAATTTAGTTGTATAAGATTGCATTATTTTTCTTTGTCGGCGATCATGTAGACCCGCGTATGACAAATCACGTTCCTACCGTCCAACGAGTTTATGAATTGACCCAAAGGGGGCTTGCGCGTGGTGGGGTGCCAACAGCCCAGGTCGACCACAGAGCACGGACACCCTGAACTTGACCACAGCGTCCACTCTACGACCCTTGCAGTCTGGCACCGGTCCACATGGTCACATAAGCTTACAAGGTACAGCTAGACGCTTACCAGGTTTTCCCAGGGCTTAAAAAGGTGTACGTGTGCGTCAGAACCAAAACGTCTCTACGGGTCCACGAAAACAAAAGGATTAGCTGCAAACGATGTAATATCACAATAACATCAATCCCATTTTCCTATTCAATTTTAGTGAATTGCCACAATTCTATGTTTACTTCGTACTAAAACTTTTTAGTGAAACTGTAACAATTGAAATGGTTCATAAAAAATACACTTCTCATTCTACTATATCCACAATTTTTAAGCTACCACTAATTCTTCCTCTTTTCAGATTTGTCCTTATCTCTTTTACATTCCACGGCCAATGCTTCCTTTTTCTCAGGCCGTGTCTATGTTTTTCACTCTTCTCATCTTCCCTTCACTACATCAATGCGAATCTTTTAACAAAATTACTGTATTATATAGTACATTAAATGTTGCAGCGCTGAAAACACCTATTATTCCAGTGTTATCATCGCAATTACAATTAGATCTTCCCTTCACTACATCAATGCAAATCTTTTAACAAAATTACTGTATTATATAGTACATTAAATGTTGCAGCGCTGAAAACACCTATTATTCCAGTGTTATCATCGCAATTACAATTAGACATTAGGCTTAATTATTAATTATTATTATCAAAATTATATGGACTAATCAACCATAACAAATCAATTATTTTAAGAACAATTCAATAATTTGCACTACTATCATTCGAATCCCGTGCGGTTGTGATGTTTCAGAAAAATAAAAGCTTCAAATACAATCATAAACGTATAGCAATTGAGCACAGTTTAAATTGTTTCGTCACCCTGAGCTAGTGGTGTTGGACGGGTAGATTAGATAAGAATATTTAAGATTAAAGAACCGCCAGCATTGTGCCAGGATGCATTTTTTCCCAAAACAAGTCAAAGACAAACCTCATTAAATAATGTCACCAACAAAAGTCGTGAATTAATACAACAGGTCGAACATTTAAAAAATACCTTGTGCATTTCTCTTTAAAAACGAATGTTTATAGGCAAAATAGGTCACACAATGAAATTAATTCTTCTATGGCAATGGAACTCCTTGTCTGTTGTGTGTGGCGAAATAAAGAGGCAAAATTAAGCTCAAGAAGAATGATAGAGAGAAAGAAAGATATAAACTATATAAATGTATATATAACATGATTGATCATTCTTTACATAATAATTGCAGTTTTTGTACCCCTCTCATCGGAAAGGTTTCTCGAGTCGTACTTCGTTATGCTCGTCTTTCTTGCATTGTTTGAAATATGCTTTCTTTTGTGCATGCACCTAGATAGTATTTCTTTTCCTTTATTCAGGCTTTTTTTGTTTGTTCTTAAAATTAAAAACGTTTCGCTTAAACATAGTGCGCACTTTTTGGATGATGGAGAATATGGTCGTTGCTTTTCAATATATATATAGAGAGAGAGAGAGAGATGCACATCGAGAAATTTAAAAAAAAGAATAACAGAAATCTGCAGAGGCAGAGGAAGCACTAGGTTAAATGATGTGGGATCGCAAGAAGCGGTTCCAATTTCTCAGAAAGAAGGAGGGGCGATAAACCCAACTGGTCATACTTCTGATGATCGTTTCCGTGGGATCAATTTGAAACTTCTCAACGACCATAAAATTGATCCATTCAGCACAACCCTTAAGAAGATCTGCGGCCTAGCCTTAGGATTAGGCGGCGAAATTTCCAAGAGAATGGTGTAATCGGCGATTTCTTCTTGATTTGCCGTAAGCCGTTTTGCGTATGCGCCTTTACAATGGTTATAATAATTTTACCCAAGCTCGACTATTTTATTCTCAGGCCGGTTCCTCCGAATTCGATTCCTGCATTTATGACCGAGGTGGATTAACGGAAAATGTTAATTAACCCCACGCAATTATGGGCTCTCCCTTGTTTGTAAAGTAGGCCCGCTCGAAAACAAGATTAGGAGCAGCTAAAGCTTGTATGCATGCACGTAGCATGCTGTTGTTCTGCCGGGCAATACAAAAATCGCCACACGTAGATCAACGTCTACAACTCTCGGATGATTCTTAAAGAGACGTTTGGCGAATAAATCTAGTTTTTCAGCGTCTCACCTCGCTTTAGGATCCTTCTTATCTCTGTGGACCACATTATAAGTTCAAAGACCTTCACGAAAAGCCGCACCAAATACACTTAAGAAATTAACGGACGATGCATATTTTAATCCAAGAAGCAACTAACCCACAACAGGTCAGGCGAAAAACGTATTTATTTAACATTTTATATTAACGAATTGGTGAATCGTAAGCAATCTTCCTTTTTTTATAAAGACGATAAGAAAAAAAGTAAAAGTACATAGCTTTCCTAACGGCTGAAAGATAAGTTTGTCAAGACAAAAATGCTATCCAATATCTATATAATTTTACATTTATGAGTGCCAAATTTATGTTGTATCAATGATTGTTCATGAAAGTGCGCTATATAAATGCAATATATTATTATTATCATTAATGATTAGTTTAAAAACGAGATATCATAATTCGCAACAGGATGGAAGAAATGACCCTGCTCGAAGCATAATTATGATCTCCTTTAAGAACGTAGGAGGCGTTAACCCCGGGGAAAGCTCCGCCGATCCCGACGACAGATTAACATGACCCCGACCAAAATTTTTAAACTGTAATCATGAAGCAGCATCTAAAAGGTTATGGGAAGCCGCAGATTGCAAGTCTAGTGCCGTAAAGCACACATCTTTAAGTCAAAAAGGGAAATTGTAAAATATATCATAGGCACAGAAAAAAATTAAGCAGTTTTCTTTGTTAAGTCTCAACGCCGCACTATCTTGTCCTCTAGACCAGATGCAAACAGGCCGGATGCGACTAAAAACGGAACACGTAGTTGGGTGCTTTTGTTAGAAATCGATTTTATTGAGTGTTAAGTATTTTTCATTAGCTTACGGGATATTGGTAAGTATAGATTCATAAGTTCTCTGCGATATAATGTTACATGTTTCTTCCGACGTAACATTTTCTTTCATTCATCTAATGTTTACTACATCATGCTTTAATGTGTACTTTTTCTTAACCTTTTTATGTATTTGTTTTCATGTAGTTAAAAAAAAATTTTATGCACATCTTCCAAAAAAAGTGACCATCAAAAATATTTATGTTTCATCCAAATATACAGACTGAACAGAAAGCTATGCCGCGAGCCTTATTGCTGAAGAGAAGCTCCACTGATAGAAAGACGAAAAGGGCGGACTTCCTATCAAAATTACAAACAACAGAAGATGTGACCACTTGTGCATTCTTACCAAAATGCCTTGACCAGACGCCCCCAACGTACTTTTCACAATCACAGAATTTCGCGACAGTTCTCAATATTTTGCCATCCAGTATTCAAGAAACAGCTGGGATACCGATCGTCCTTTGTGGCGAAGCTGATCTGAACAATAATGCAGTGCATCAGGAAAGTCCGCCAGTTTTACAAATACAACAAATGCTAAAAGAATACCACCATCTAACTTTGTTCGAACATCACGATGAAATTGAGAAATTAAAGCTTAACTCCTTTCAAACATCGGACCAGAACATGGCAGCTAGAAGCAATCGGGTTTCTCCGATGACTATATCCCCCAGCGAGTTGTCCAGGTTCAGCCCGTGTAGTCCCCAGGGCCAGGACGCAGTGCCGACAGTCTCCGTCGGGTCCTACGGAATAAGGAGACGCGGCCACCAAGACCAGATCGTGCCAGCTGCAACAGAGCAGCACCAAGTTCTGTGCCAGTTCCCGTCAGACGCCCGTACCCACAGAGTCTGTTCCAATGCCTCAGGCGACTTTACCATCGTCCCTGTCTCCTGCGCCATCGCTGCGGCTGTGTAGAGCTCCGTCTGTATCGTCTTTGAGCGGAAGCAGCTTATCCAAACCTCGAGTAGAACAATGGGAGCAAAGAAAACATCCATGCGAGGAACGGGACGCAAGTGTTTCAGGTACTTTATTAAAGACGTTTCCATCCCAATGTCTTGAGCGGACCCAGCCAGACAATTTGACCATGAAATTCATTGACAAAGAGAGGAGTCTCATCCGTGCAGCAATGTTTCCCGAAGTCATCGAAAAGCAACCATGCCTTTTCAAGCCATATAGAGAAGATCTAGAAGCAGAAAAGCAACAAACTCACAATTTCAGTGGTTCTCCCAGACACCATATAAACGATTCTTTCCAAGCAGAGACACATGAAACTTCAGCAAAAGTTACAAGTGAGTGTTCTTTACCTTATTAAAGATCAAGCCAAACTATTTCTGCAAAGAATTTTCAGATTGAAGGCCGACGATTTGAAGGTTAAACCTTTATTCTTCTATTATTTATTTACACGTAAAAGAATATTGTA
This sequence comes from Elysia chlorotica, assembly GCA_003991915.1. NCBI lineage: Eukaryota > Metazoa > Mollusca > Gastropoda > Plakobranchidae > Elysia > Elysia chlorotica. Next base: position 12,950 of record RQTK01000321.1, read on the forward strand.
ATGTATATAAACGAATTGTTGTTCTAATGGCTCAACATAACCATCGAATCAAATTTAAGTTGCATGAGTGTTTCAAAGTAATGATTGCTAGGGAAAAGCGAAACTAGTTTAGCTTGTCATCGCGGGATAGCTGGGACTGGGCCTATCACGTTATATAGACACCGACCTCGCCAGTCTCTAGGGGAACGTACGATAGGCCAGTCCAATAGGCAGCCCATTGATTTGACGAGATAAGTCTATGTTTGATTCTTACCTGGTGCTATGTAACGGATGACGGCATCTCTTGTTGGACGCTTTTTGAAACATAGGATATTGGAATTCTCTCTGATGGTAATAAATTACCGGTATTTTTCTTTCTACTCGTATGTCTTGTGTATTATTTCCTTCTCTTTTTTCTCTTTTAAACTATGTCAGCATCAAAGCGGTTTAAATTGGTGTTCTGGCATTAACATCATTAGTTTGTCTCATTTTGTCCTAGACAGAAAATGGAAATTTTAGGGGAAAACTGATTGATACTTTTTTGTTATTTTCTTTTCGTATGTTAAAGAACAAAAAGGTAAAGGGTCGAAGACAGGAAAAGTGACTTTAATTATGCTTTATTGATCCACCGCAGACTACCAAAGAGATATACAATTTAAGAAATTAGCGAACATTGTATATGCTAGAACTCATTGATTTTCCTAACTTCATATCCAACTTTTAATTTTTTTACTCGAGCAACTATCGACATAATTGTAAAAAAATGTTTCACTCATCTATTGTTTTCATGCTTTCTTCCCCCGCAACGTTAAGGAACTTTTTGTTCCTCATAAGTCCCATCATTATCATCATATTCATCATTATCAACACCATCATTTTCATTAAAAAAAAACTCTTCATCTTATTTTCCATTATAAGAATTATCCTATTCCGCCCCTCCCCCGCCCTTTTTTTCTCCTCAACATTGTATACCTTCAAGTTCATTCTCTCCTTTATGTCCGTTCCATGCCCTCTGTTTCTCTCTACATATATCGCTTAGGTGTTACTGGATACTTCATTTCCTGCTCTTTCAGACCTCGATGACTTTAATTCTAGGTGACTGAGCCATGAACATACAAAGCAAACTGCGTTTAGTTTCAGATCCTTGCTTGCATAATGTGGTAAAGATGGTAGTTGTTGACTTTATCTTTATAGTTCTTAGGTTAAATGGTCTAATTTAATCACAGACTAGCCCTTGATATGAATAAAGTGTACTTAAAGAAAGAAGAGTGTGTACGTGTACCTTTACAGGAATACCAGGTGAAAACAGTGTTGATGGGAACAAGGAGCGCAGTAACTGGCAGACTAATCATAGGTCGGGGAGAGGGGGGGGGGTGAGAACTGGGTTAAGTGGTAGGGCGTTTGTTCTCCCAATCGGAAGGTCTTAGGTTCGAAAACCACCATTGGTATCAAAATAATATTTGTCCACTTCCATTCCCTACTGCTTGATCTGTTTCAGTATAATGTGACCGTGTGAGACAGGAGTCATCGCATCCCTGCACTGCTCCTGTGTGGCAGCACGTCAAATTGTCATACTAACGTCTCGGGAACCGCTCACAATATAGCCTTTATAGTGCTAAGAAACCAACCAAATCAACTAAACTTAACGCAAGCCGGGGTGGTGGTTGCTCCCTATGCAGACGTGGGGAAAGCGTAACTATGCATGTTAAAAGGTTAAAGAAGCAATAACTAAAGTATTAAAAAAATTATTTCTATCAGTGTTTAAATGTCAACACGATTCTAACTCTCTTATTTGATTTAAATAGCTTTTATGTACGACTAACATTTTCCCTTAAAAGAGGAAACGTTTTCCGCTTACAACTCAGCCCATCAAAATATATTTTACGGGATTAAAAAAAAAAATGTTTTTATTAATTAAGATAATTTTGAGTTAAAAGACATACGGAGGACGCACAATAAGCATGAAACCCAATATGGTTATTAAAATGTCTGCCGTCTACGGGGTAAAACAGAGATTGTCTTAAAAAGATGTCGAATCATGCGCAATGCTTCTGTTTTATTTCTTTTATTTCATTTAGATCTTAGTCGATGCATTCATTAAAAACCGCGCATGGGGTACTGTTACCCCAACCCGGCACAAAGAACGAAATTTTCACGAATGAAAATCTTCTTGTGTTTGTTTATTGTAGCGGATATCCTGCCCTTTCCGGTTCATACTTGTGGTGAGATTGTAAATAAATAATAGGGAAGAGGTAAGACAAACACCTCTAAATTTAAGAGGAAATAAAAAGATGTTAAGTTAAAGCAAGGCGTGTTTTTTGTTGACGTAAATAAGTGCAATTTAAATGAATACGTGAATACTGAAGACGTTATGACAATAACTAAAAGATAGAAGGTGGTAGTCAGCGGCATAAGGAAAAAAGTGAATGATAAGTGACGGAACTGAATGATAAATTTTGAATATCTTTCCTGTACAAAAGATTTTTTTTTATCAAAGGCAAAAAATAGCTTAGCGGGTCAAATTTCTTTAATTGCATTATTATGAGAAATCCACACTCTAACTCTAAAAACATTATTTTAGCATAAAGAGGTGAGGATATTTTTTTAAAATAAATTTATATTGATGAAAATAAAACGTACATATCAACAATACATAAACATGTCGGGAAAGAAGTGATGTCTATTTACATAAGATGTTTGTACGTCTTGACAACTCAGCGATGCAAATCATGCCAGAGGTGCGATGAACACATAGATAACAAATTGACATAATTGACATAGATTGCAAAATGCGCTAGCTAACGGTGGTCTGGCGCAGGTTCAGTGACTCTGTGTCCTGGCAGGGAGGCGAACTGGCAAAAGTTGTTGAGCGTTGGTCTCCCATTTGGGAGGTTATTCGTTCAAAACCCAAGATTGGTCATAATTGGATTTGTTATATTTCAACCCCTACTGTTTGGGCCGGTGTCAGTATCATATAACCGGCTGAGACAGGAGTCTTGACATCTCCGCTCTGTCTCTGCGTGCCAGCATGTAAAACTGTCAGACGCCAGTCTTGGGACTCGTTCACAATATAGACTTTAAAGTGCTGACGTTGGAAGTTAAACAACCAACTCAACTTAATACATCCCCACACTGCATGTAGAATTGTCAGACATCAGTCTTGGGACCCGTGCTCAATATAGCCTATATAGTACAGGCGTTGGACGCTAAACAAAATACAAACAAACATGGCTGGCGGTTCCGGTCGGGTGATTGCGAACCAGGGAATGAGATGGCGACGCGTTTCACACGCTAACTATAACCCGTAGAGGCCCAAGCAATGAATGTATAATTAATGATGCACACAAAAGAAATTATTTATCATATAGGTAAAACATTTACTGCTAAGGGCTATAAAATGTAAAAGATATACGCTCGTTATGCCGAGGAGCTGTAAAAAAATCGCAAGTAAAGGCGAAGAGCTGTAAAATAGCTGCACCTAGTGTTTTATTATCAATATCGTGTATATCTAAGCTAATTAATTAGATCTGTGATTTATTAATTGATATTTGAGATATGCTTGTCCTGTTCCTCTTATTCCACTTTGGGTTTCCTTATTTCTATTGCGAAGGATAATTAACAGGCAAACAAAAAGAGAAAAAAAAAAGGGGGGGGGTATTGAATTAAAGGAAAAGAGTTAAGCAAGGAGGACACATGTACTTGACCTCTCCCCTTTAAGGCAAAATTTTCCAAGAGAACAGTTGTTAAAAAATAATGAAAATAACAATTAAATTTCATATAAACTTAAATACCTAGTTGTTTAAGATTTAAGGTGAAACAGTTAGGAGTAAAACTGCAAGTAATATTCTCTGATTTTTTTTATTGAGACCTTAGTCCAACTTTCAGCTGTTGGATTAAACAAACACACTGACTGTTTCTCCATATTAAATGTCACAATAATCTCTTTTTAAAAAATGGCGCTATCTTGTCCAGCACCGATTGCTGATAAAAGTTTTACCTGACACCGGTTTCCTGCTTCTTCCCCCCCCCCCCCTTTCCAAGTTTCTTCCTATCTCCCTCTCTATCTCTTTTTATCTCTCTCCTCTCTCTCGTCTGCTCTCTCTGCCTCTCTCTCGTTCTCTCTCTATCTTTACAAAGATTCATTCGTAAATTATTAAGACCCAATAGAGTAAAGTCCATTAGGCAGGTAGGAGTCATACGCAGCAACGAGCTTTTCTCTCTCTCTCTCTTTCTCTCTCTCTCTCTCTCTCTCTCTCTCTCTCTCTTTCTCCCTCTTTTTCTCTCTCTCTCTCTCTCTCTCTCTCTCTCTCTCTCTCTCTCTCTCTCTCTCTCTCTCTCTCTCTCTCTCTCTCTCTCTCTCTCTCTCTCTCTCTCTCTCTCCTCTCTCTCCCTCTCTCTTTCTCTCTCTCTCTCTCTCTCTCTCTCTCTCTCTCTCTCTCTCTCTCTTCATACAAAAGGAAATAAATAGAAAAGACTAAGAAATGTCCTGAAATCAATAACTATGGAGACATGCCTGTCTCTAGATAAGTCATTTCCTGCATGGCGTTCTTGTTTTCTGCAATAGGAAATCATTGAGAGAGGAGGTATGAGAGTTTGCGCCACCTTCTAGAATTAGACTGTTTGAGACCTGAGAGGTTACAATGGGCCGTTCCAGCCGGATGTGGTTACAATGGGCCGTTCCAGCCGGATGTTGCGGGTACTATGCCGCCACTTCATGTCTAACAGGCAGACCAGGCAGACCAGCGTCTGATCAGATCAGAGGAAATACCCAAGAGGGGTCTTGGAATCAGTTTCCCCTCGCACCTCAAGCGACTTCCTGGAGGGAATATTTTGTAGATTGTCAGTCTCTAACCAACTTTTGCCTTATGATCTAAGTTAAGGCTTTTTCATATCAAATACTCCCCCCTCGCTTAAAAACAACTACAACCTAAAAAGTAAGCAACGTGAGAACAACAACAAACTTATGCCTTATCTCCTAAGTTAAGATTTCGTCATAAAAATATCAATTAAAAAAATAAGACGAAAAAGAGTAATGTACAAATTGTTCGTTTTACAAAATTATGTCGTCTGTTTTTTCTTGGTGTGCAGGTTTTGTTTTTGTTTTAACTAAAGACCATATTACACAACATTAGAGGCATTTATTTTCAAACGAGAGATATTTAACTGAAATTTAGAGAAACAGTAATAATGCCCATTTTAATAATCACCCTAGAGCCAGGGATGGTTACCGAACATCTAGTGTAAAATTTGCAATGCTTTGTATTAAGAGTTGAAATGATATTCGAAACAAAAAAGTAACATGGAAAAAAATACGCAGTAATGATTAGATAAAAATCGTTTTCAAAAATAGTTTTTTTAACGACAAAAATTAGTTTAAGTGCAAGATGTACATAAACTAAAAAAAATCACTTCATGAATAAAGGAGGCGTTAAACCAGGAAAGTGTTGATGGTGTACATGTTGCTTTTTAAAACGTTTAGGGGTTTTCATTACCAGAGGAAACTGCATTTTACCGCAATAGGGACTTGAGATTTCACATTCACTTGATGAATAAATCAGACATTAAACCAGGAAAGCGTTGATGGTATATAATGTATGTTGCGTTTTAAAAAGTTTAGGGGTTTTCATTACCAGAGGAAACTGCATTTTACCGCAACAGGGATTTGAGATTTCACATTCACTTGATGAATAAATCAGACGTTAGCGTTGATGGTATATATGTATGTTGCGTTTTAAAAAGTTTAGGGGTTTTCATTACCAGAGGAAAATTCATTTAACCGCAATAGGGACTTGAGATTTCACATTCTCTGTGTCTGTGGTATTATGGAGAACAAAAATGCGTTTCCTGGGGTTGACTATAATGGCGCGTAAAGGCAAAATTGCAGATTGCAGCAGCTGCTGCCCTCTGCTGAGCTCTTGTCATTGTCAAAGCAACTTTGAAGGGACGAGGGTCGGAAACGCCGGGTCTACCACTCTACCTGTGTCACGTCGGGTCAAGCATTCAGACATCTCTGCGTTCAGGTCAAGTAGGTGATTTAGCATTGGCGGGAAGTCAGAAGAAACCAGGCGCAACACTGCTGCTGCTCTCTCTCTCTCTCTCGCTCTCTCTCTCTCT
>RQTK01000321.1:19510-24510 GCA_003991915.1 Elysia chlorotica
GAGAAAAAGAGATAAAGAAAACGTGATACTTCGTTGATCAGGTTTCAATAAAAAAAAAAAAGAAAAGAACATCAAGTGGCGAAAAACGATCTTTTTCGCCCACGTATGCGTCCTTTTAAATGAAAAGTTAAACATTCTTAGATAACGGAGCCCAAACAACTGTTACCTGTTTCCGGTGATAACAATTATCTAACGGTTTCCGCCGCGAACCAGTCGAGCTGACAGCAAGACAAAAAGAGGGAGGGAGGGGTGGAGAGGGGAGAGGGCGCTTCAAAATGGCATTGCACTTGGTAAAAGATGTTTTCATAGAGAAAAAGCGTGGCTTGGATTCGCAAAAGGAGGCATCAGAGCGAGAACGCGTACATTGCTTTAATTGTATATATATTTAAAAGAAAGTGGAAAAAAATAACACCGATCCATTAATTTAGGAACGGAACGATGAAAAAATCTAAAAAGAAAAAAAAGAAATTAAAAAGTATGAATGAGGTGTTTTTTTTGTTGTTTTTTTAAACAGAATTGAGAATGAAGGGAGAGAGAGAGAGATATATATAGAGAGAGAAGGAAAGAGGGAGGGTGGCAGGGGCGTTACATTAATACATGCAGTTGTTTTTTTTGCATAAAATCATTCTGTTATGGAACATTTTTTATGTGATAACAATGTTTTGCACTTTTTTTATTCCTTCGCAGGCAACCTTCCTACCCAGCCAAGCCCTGGTCTTTCATATGACCATTGCATGTCAAGTCACCATTATCACACCCCCTCCAAACCTAACTCTAGGTATGAGGCAAGGACTCCCAAAGATTGGTATCAAAATGAGCCAACCAACACCGAGGGAGGAAACAGATTTTTTAGGAACTGCGACCCAAGAGCTTACACCTTGCACCGTTACAGTAATGTGTCTTCAGTTGAGCCTCGAGGAGTTCATAACAAAGCACGAAATCTAGGCAACGCTTCTGTATTTAGTTCCAGACAGGTGCAGTACGGTGCACAAGATAATGAAATTCCAGTGTATACAGGTGCTTTAAGGAATGAACGCTTAACCAATTTGCTTCCCACGACACATAGTGATGCTGTTTCTCACCATCAGTATGGCGGTTCTCAAATGGGTTCTCTAGTTTATTCATCAGCGGAAATCATGACAAGGAGAGAAAGAGACAGTGAATTGATGTCATCCCACACTTCAGCTCACGAGGACACTATGTATTCAGAAAGAATTACTCAGCACTCTAAGAAAAATATTTCGGCTAACACACAGATTTCGCACTTGGCATCTCATCAGAACCAAACTCCCAGTGACAAATCGTCAGGAAACAACCGTTTTGGCATCAAAAGACCGTGGAGCCCTTTGGACGAGCCACTAAAAAATGCAAGAAGCACGACAACCAGCCCAGCAGATGCACCATTCGGCAGTCTGAGGAGACACAGTGAAGGCGCCTCCTATCTGTCTCAGTTCAGGCGCCCTCAGAGATTATTGGAAGAGACGCACTCCAGCACCGAAAGAATCCACACAGATGATTTTGAGTCACCACAGGTGGACGCGCTTAAACCATTTTTATTTCACAAACCTAGTCATTTTAATCCAGTCAAAGATAGACACGAACATCATTCCAGCCCATTATTGCCGTTCTCATCGTTAGGCCTAGTCCGAGAGGAATCTAGAGAAACAAGCATTTCTTTCACAAAACAACAGTCCAACCTTTTAGAAGAACATTCCAGCGTACCGCATTATTCGACCCCAAAGGCAGACCCGGCAAAGGAAAAATACACCACTGCAGTAACTGACACATATCATACACCATCCGAGTCGATAAAACTTCAAGGAGAATGTCCTCCCCCACCACCGAAGCGAGCCAAACCTTCAGATATACACATGAACTACCGGAGTAAGGATGTCAAAGATTTGCTTTCTTCTGAGCAGAGGCACCCAAAGAGCCGCACAAGGCGGCGACTGTTGGAGCTTGATCTGAGCAACACAGAGATAGGATCAGATCTGTGTCCCAAAGAGGCGACTGCATCTGAAGATATTGCTCGTCCTACTGCCAGTGAAAAACCGCCAATGTCCGCTAATAACACACTGCATAGTTATCATGTAACGCCAAGCGTGTCTTCGACCATCTTTGAAAAAGAGAAGCTATTTCCAGACACCGAACGTGAAAGGGATATCTCTGCCGTTACAAAACCTGAGAATAGCCCTACTGGTCGCCTGCACTTGTCTTACTGTTCCAAAGCCAGAAATACACCACCAGGTACTCCTCGTAACAGATCTCCGGAGAAGGTTATACCCATGGACAATCAAATCATGCATAGTCCTCATTCAAACACAAACTGCTCTAGTGATTCCTTCCTGACAACATACACTGACAGGTGCCATCAGTTAACAAATGTAGGAAGCCAATCTAACTTCAACCCACACTACTTCTATCGCAATCATCCTACAAATCATCAGGCCCCGCTAGTCGTGGAACCTATGCTTGTATCGCCATCAATTGTTCACTCACCAACTACCACAGACAAACAACATCCATCTGATGTGCTAAAGGGTCTACCACAATCCTTTCTCCCACAACCTGAGCCACGTTCACCCCAATTGCGGAAAGAACTGCACCACCTGAGTGGTCCAACGCCTCTCATGATACCAATCTCTGTCTCTGGCAGCAATCAATATCCAGGGAGTGGAATACAAAATGCAAGACCTGAAATGCCAGAGGTTTATCGCCCTTTGCCCAGTACCGAGTTATCTGCCCATTTAGCTAGTGGAAGAGCTGCGTCTTCTTCTGCAAGCCCGGATGTTTTTCCACCTCCACCGGTGGTATATGCTCCTCATCTTTTGTCACCCTCTTGCATTGCTGCTGCTGATGTTGCGCCTGCTGACAAACAAACTCTGTCTCCACCAATAACGTGATTGACAAACAAACTATGTCTCCACCAATAACGTGTGTGGACATGATGGTGACGTCGACTTCATTGATATCGCAGGTATTTATTATAGAAAATACATACTGTGAAACTAGTTTTTGTTTTACTCCTATTGTTTTATTAATGATCATTGATAAAACCATTGCTTCTAATGTTCCCCAACTGAAAGTTATTACATCTCTTTTAACACTCGTCAAGCATATAAAAACGAAACAGATTTACCCGAACCAAAGAAATAATTATGACACAACGCCGGCTCTCATTTGGAACCGTCAGAGATGTAATGATATACGAATGAAAACTCCTATGTGTAAGCATATAATTATAGGATTATTATTATAATTATTTGCCTCTAAATCGTCTTTAAGCGTTCTATTTTTTAATCTTCGACAATTTTGGAAAAATATTATTTCAAGTTGTCTTTTTTTAGCACACTCATAAATGATAAACATCCACTTATATTCCATTTACTGTATTCTTTCATAACAATGGGATCATCTTTATAGGCTTGTAGTGCAAATGCTTTAGGTTTCAAACTCTGTTTTAAACTTAATCATTATTAAATTTGAAGTTCAACTAAGTCCTGACGTGGTATATATGTTTTCTTTCTTCAGCAACCACCAGAGTTGATAAATGGAGGTTTTGGAGTGCGGAATCCTCTGTTTGAATCTAAAAAGCCAAACACTGTTCGAGGTAGAAGATCTAAAGGTAAGCATATTTCTTGAAAGTCTGTTTAGTATAGACAAAAATATCTTAATTTATTTCCAAAGACAGTTTTCTTCCAGTTTATTTTTCCATGTGCAGTTTGGATAGTATCTTTCTACGTGGTGCTTTTGATGGCTCAGTTTTATCGTATCTTTTTATTTTTATATAATAAGTTATTACTATGAGTAATATATTGTCTTTGCCTTTAGAGGTTTGACAGGTATTATGTAGGCTCAATCTGATTTAAAGGCCAGTAGTTTAACACCATCTGAAAACTCTACTGCAGCAAAAAATTATAACAATTTTTAAAAGAAATTCTCATAATTATTACAACCATCTACTCTGTCCAACCTAAACATCTTTTGAGAATATCACTTAACCGTCAACTTTATTTACCCCCTCCAGGCCAGCAGAACGCAAGTGAGAAAGACAGCAAACCAAAGTGCCATATATGCGACAGGACGTTTGATCTCCAGCGTCTTCTGAACAGACACCTGAAAAACCACAGCACCTACAAGCGGTACCTGTGCAGGATCTGTGGCAAGGGCTTCAACGACACCTTCGATCTCAAGCGGCACACAAGAACTCACACAGGTATGAGGGTCTAAGGTTTAGAAAAAATTCAATTCACTTGTTTCTTCCCGTTAGCTTTTTTCATTGCACTATATTGACATTTTCTTCGAAATGTGCCTACAAAGTCATTTTTTTTGTTTCTGCATCTTTATCTCCTGCTTATAGTTTTCAAATGTTGTTCTCTCTCTCTCTAAAGTTTCTGTAACTCATTCATTTATTTTGTTTCTATCTGTCTGACTCTTGGTCATCTCTAAATGTTGGCTTATTTTCTTCGATAACAATATCACTTCAAATTCTTACGTGTAGTCCAGAACATGTAACTGTTCCTCTAAAAAAATCCCCTTTCATCATTGTGCCCGACCGTCACTTGGAATCCCATCTCTTGTTTCCCCGCCAAATTCTGATACTGTCTAAAACGTCATTTTTAAATTTGTACCTCATTTTCCTTTAATATAGTGCAAACAATATCACCTACGATCCTTATGTATATACCAACAAAGACTACACCACTATTCTAACAAACCCTTCTTTTACTTCTTACTAAAACCTCCACATTGAATCCCTCGTTTCTCTAACAGGTGTCCGGCCCTACAAATGCCAGCACTGCGGCAAGGCTTTCACACAGCGATGCTCCCTGGAGTCCCATACCCGCAAGGTGCACGTCCAGACCGTAGCCTTCGCTCCAAAACAGAGACGCCCCAAGCTGTACGTGTGTGAGGACTGCGGCAACACAACAGAGGACCCGGCTGCCCATTTCTTGCACATCAAGTCTCAGCATCCACACAGCGCTGTTCTAAACAAGTAT
>RQTK01000321.1:27010-55255 GCA_003991915.1 Elysia chlorotica
GTTTTTTTCGTTTCTTTTTGTCTTGTTTTGTTTCTTAAAACAGTCTTTCAGTACATGTACAATCATGTAAACAGTTTGTCGTTCACGTACATGAATCTTCGACGACCTCAAACTTAAACCGGAACTGCAAACTGTAATTGCTTCTTCAAATTAATCAAAATCATTATTTCCAGACAGGCGAACTGGCTCATGTGATACATTGTTGATCTCCAGATAGGAAGGTCCGCGGTTTGAATTCCACCATCGCTCATAAAATAATCCGATTTCGTCCTCTACTGATTGGATCGGTGTCAGTTTAATGTGATAGGCTGAGACAGGAATCTACGTCTTCCCCGTCTCATGTGAAGCAGCTCGTAAAATTGTCAGACGCAAGACGTGGTGTCCACATTATAGACTATAATTATAATGCTGGCAATGGATCAACGAAAACAACCACAGTGCATTGCGAATCCTGAAGAGCCAGAGCTTTACGGAATTTTACCCATAAATAGTTGTGCTAAGTTACTCCCGTGCGCGATCACGCTTTAAAAGTCTTTGGTGATACTTTCCCAAGTTACTGTAATCCATTCACGTTGCTATATTAAGTCTTGGAGAAAAAGAAAGTTTAAAAACTACAGGAAACAGTCATGTCATTTTGTATAAATTTTTCTTTAATGTTTATATGAGAAAATACATTTTCACGTATTCTATGTATTATATAATATGGGCATCCTCTGATAACATTACAGTAACTGTTATACATGTTTCTTAAATGAAATGAAGGACAACCATCCAATGAATGAAAGTACAACATTCCAAGTATTATCACACACACACACACACTATTCAATTTAAGAATGCAATTATATTCTTAAAAGTACCGTATAAAACACTGATTACTTTAATGGATAATGCCCTTTCTTATCATCTTTTATATAACTCAAAGAAAGTTGTGTGCGATGTAAATCTTATCTTTCGACTAAAGGAAGAGTGATAATTATGTAGAATAATATCTTAAGACTGGGGTTGTTAAATACACTGTAGTATAAATGCCCTGTCTTTATTTCTTTATCATAATCCTACGAAAGAAAATACATTAATATGTATAAAAATCATGTTTAATTTTGTTATAAATTATATAATTTATCTCATGACTATACACAATTCTTCCATTGTGACTCTTTTTTGCCCACAGAATTCCACAACTCCAAAGCCCAATATTCCGAATTTTGATCCTTGACTTCAAAGTACATGTACATGAATATTTCAAGATTACAAGGCTAAACCATTAGTAGCTTTTATGAGAATTTAATGTTTAATACAGACACAAATTAAAAAAAACAACAACAAACAAACAAACAACATGATATCCAAACTATCACGTTGTGCTAAATTTATTTATAACATGTCCATTTAAATATGAGTGGTCACCCGAAGAACTGTCTGATATCTGAATTGGGATGAGAAAAAACACATAGGACAATTAGCCATTTTTTATTCTTTTGTATCCGTTAACAATTATATATTTTTTTTAATCTGATAAAACAAATTAATGATGCGAATGTGGAATTTTAGTAAAATTGAAACTTATTTCTCTTCTTAATTTTTTCTCTCCGCTTATAATATTTAGTATTAATTTTCATTAAACTAACAAGGAGAATGTATTTCTATCGATTAAAATCAAGGGGTAGGCTTTGCATCCGTTTCAATCAAATTAGTAAATTAGCATATTTAACTAATGACTTAAAATAGTATGAAGATATATTCATTTTATAGGTTCAGTTTTATCTATTATCCATTCGGTCAAAGAAACACGCGGCGGCTTTATCATTTAAATTATAGTTTACAACTAACAAGTGGCTTACAAAAACTGAGCTTCCGTAATGGCGTTTGTTGTAGCGGGCCTCTACCAAACCCACACCTATGGCGAGCACGAGTCCACCAATCAGGAGAAGGAACACTCCCGCCACGTTGCTTAGTGACAAAGATCGTTTTTTAGATTCCTGTTGGAGAGTAGAAAACGAAAGTTAGGGCTGAAAAAAAAGCAGATGGGTCCAAAAAATCGTGCCTGGTCCGTTTCAGTTATTTTTTCCCCTTGCACATTTGAAATATGCATAGAAAAAAATTTATTTTGGATGCAAGAGTCTTGGTAAAAGTTCTATCAATGAAACAAAAACAGAGTTAAGATTAGGATCTGTCTAAAAAGAACATTTTGAAAACGATTAAAAGCGGGGTCTTTGCAAATCCTACCACAGGAAAATGAAAGTTTCATAATCAGATAAAAACCACACCCTGCATCCTTTATCTATTCACAAAAAATGCGCAAACTTTAACCTCCTAACTCCTTCAGGTGGCACCATTTATTTCCACCATGGCAGATGTTTTGGCACCTCATGATTAACTCGATTTAACTGGAACTAAGAAAGTACGGCCTGGGTCAGCTATCGCGAGCTTTAACCGCTAAACAGCGATTTATGCTCTAATATCATGTGTCGAAGAGTAAATCACTGTTGTAAACCATGTAACTTAGCGTTGATGCTGCACGTTTGGTATATACCAATTTAGGTCATTAACATTCCCCAGAATAATTTATATCGTTAAAATGACGAAGGAAATAAAAAAAAAGAATCTGAAGGATTTCACAGGGCTTTTCCATTTTATCATATTTATTTTCGGGGTAAGGTGATGGAAGGGTTAAGGAAAGTCACCTTATTTCCTGTGTCTACTCCACATCCGCCCTTCTCCTCCCACCATCTCTGCTTTAATCTGTGCAGAGTTCCGTCCTCCTTCAGTTTGAGGGACACATAATTTATTTTGTCTCTGGGGTGAGAGAACACAACGATTTTGTTTAAATGTCATAAGAAACGTATGCGTGTACAGTTTTTAAGGGGAAAAAAAACAACAGACGAGGGCAAATTTAAGCTGGTTGTTTATATAAAATAGACATTTGCGGGTTAAAGAAATTATAATGATATAAATAGATAACTACTCAGACAGGTAGATTCTCAATAAACACCTTAGAAATAGTAGATTCTTTATGCGTCAAAAATTGATTGAGATTATACATAATTATTGAGTTACAAAAGGTTAAAAAAATAGGGAGGCAGAAAAAAAACTGGGATAGATAGATAATTATCTAGATAGATAATTGTATTTAAAGATAGATGGATTGGCGAATAGAAAGATAAAGAGATGGGTAGGTATAATATTAGATGGATAGATAGAAAGGAGGATAGATTGATAGATAGAGGGATATAGGAAAAGAGAGAAAGATACAGACATTGTAAGATAGATAGATAGATAGATAGATAGATAGATAGATAGATAGATAGATAGAGAGAGAGAGAGAGAGAGAGAGAGAGAGAGAGAGAGAAAGTAAAATTTGATGATACTATTTCTATAACTTTTTGAACAGGGTTATCTATGAAAGATTTTGGAACAATTACATCGATTATTACAAAAATTGCATGAGATAAAAAGCATTATTACGTGAGGTAAGTATACAAGTAACTGATAGTTGAGTAGAAGAAAAAAGATGTAAGTAAATAGACTTGTTCAAAGGTAAATATGTGTACATAGGGATTAAGTTACAAATCTAGTTAACACCTGCCCCTTCTTCCCACCTTCCCTGTTTTCTTAAAATAATAGCTTCCCTTCCAAACTGGGCAGACTGAAATAAAACGGAGTCATACTAAAAAAAAACAACATTGAAGTGATATCAAAGTCAAGTTATTTCTAATTCTATCAAACCTGAAATACTGGAATACTTACTTTAACTGAGACCCATGTGGCGTAGCGATACCGAATGAATTTAAATTCAAGTTAGGTCCCACTTTTATCGTATTACATGGCTTCCGGTTGTTATAATAGTCATTCGTTGAAGATTCCAAGAGAAAGGCAAACTTTCCACCTGAATCCTGGCATTAATAAATTAAAATGGAACATAAAGAGCATTGTTCTAATCATACATTATCATATGAATATATCAATTATTACTCATTTTGATGATTTTTTTGGGTTACGGTGCACGTGAATATATTTAGTACATGTATCTCATTTCATTAAAAAATAATTACGAAAGTAGTGAGTGAAATAAACAATTATGATGCCATTTCACACCAAATTAAATACTAAGCTAACGCTAGCCTATATCTCATGATCTCTAAGAAATAAGCATGGTATAAGAAAACACAATATGGAAAAACAGAAGATTTTGTATCCTTGCTTGACCACAAATTGAGGAGATCAGACACAAAATCAAAGAATGAAAGCATAGATGGGCAAAATCAAAGAATGAAAGCACAGATGGGCAAAATCAAAGAATCAAAGCATAGATGGGCAAAATCAAAGAACCAAAGCATAGATGGGCAAAATACAAAAATTCAAAGCATACATGAGCAAAATCAAAGAATCAAAGCACAGATGGGCAAAATCAAAGAATGAAAGCATAGATGGGCAAAATCAAAAAATCAAAGCATACATGAGCAAAATCAAAGAATCAAAGCACAGATGGGCTGTCGGTGGACAACCGATTGGCATAAAGGCCACTGTTTAGCAACCCGGACTTTTCCAAAGAAAAAGATAAAGACTTATCCTTAAATGATGAGATGCTAATTATTGAACACCAGTTCTGAATGTCGTGGATAGGAAAGGCAGGAGATCGTGATTACTAGAAGAGAGTTCGAGACGGGTTCCTCCATGGAGTGAACCCGACCTAGATTAAGATTTAGATAAAGTTCTGAGTTAAATTCAAAGTCACCTGAGGGCGTTGATATTAATTTTTGATAAAGTATGTTTACAGCAAGAGGGTATTGTCAGCAAGCGTACCTGTACTCTTTTGACGCCTTCCTCTACTGTCTTTACCATAACGGGTGGGGAAGCTGTCGACATGTAGTTCCACATCATTCGGTAGGTTGTCACGTTGGAAGTCTTAATAGAAAAGAATAAAGAGAGTTACAGGTTATACCGTCTATGAACACAAGTGGGCAATTTCTAGGTGGCATACTCATAAATAAAACGTGAAGACCAGTGATTGAAATGGGTTGAAAAGGCACAGAAGTAAATAATAAAAGGGGGAAAAGTGTGTGTGGGAGGGGAGAGAATTATTTGGGGATAGTGCGCGGCTTCAATGAGAGGGGCTGAAGGTTCGACTTTGGCTCAAGCCGCCTCATGTATACTCCACGGGAAAGGTTGGTGACATCATAATGTGACTGGTCCAGAGCGGTGTATCCTGTATTCTTGGCCAAGTCGCCACACAGAGCTTTCTTGAGAACCTTAGAGGCGTTAAATTTGGAGAGAGCTATAAGAAAAGCATTTGGTCAGATGAAAGAAACTACTTGAAAAAACTAAAACTAAAAAAAAAGAGTATGCAGAGTGAGAGACAGTGGGAAAGGGAGAGAGAAAGAGAGAGAGAGAGACAGACATACAGACATAGAGACATGCAGACAGAGAGAGACAGACAGATAGACAGATAAGCAGATAGACAGACAGACAGACAGACAGACAGACAGACAGACAGACAGACAGACAGACAGACAGACAGACAGAGGCTTGCATAGACAAAGAAAAAGACAAGAACACACAGAATATTAAGAAACAAAAACAAACAGAGCCAAATATGTTTGGGAATAGTGTTTATCTACATGTCCAAATGTACAAACATTTCAACCCCCCAAATAAATATAAGTGAGTTTCGGCTATTGTTTATAGACGATAATAATACTTTAATAAGTGTTTTTATTTAGTCATGTAAACTGTTTCTTTTTTTTTTAAACAAAAGACCCATCACATGCATAGTTAATACTTCAGTACCTCAAAGAAAACTCTAGTGGTTCCTGTCTCTAACATGCCGTATGCTATGTCAGTCTGATGCGCCAGGTCATCGGCCGACTCCAGGGGCTGAATCATGCGCTCGATGGTGAGGAAAGCCGCAAGGTTGGCAGTGTACGACGAGATGATGATGAGCACGAAAAACCACCACACTCCTCCGATGATTCTTCCAGCGATAGATCTAAAGTGGTTTTAATAGATTAAAATATGGGTTTTTAATTATTGTCTCCATAAACGTGTCGAGTAACTTTTACGGTGATGGTTGATAATTTCTCTTCCAGCTACAACCCTAAAACGTTAAGATGGATTACAATGGATTGCGGTATCTTCTCTATCAACCTTTTGAATAGTTACGGCACCCTAATAAACTCTTTATGTTGATGTTGGCTTCAGACTGTTTTGGCAGCGATAGACATAGAGCGGTAGAGATAGATTAAAACAGGAGGATTGTTGTATTTTCTATGTGAACAGCATATTGGATAGCTTTAGATAGCTTAATGAAACTTTTACGGGGATGGTGGCTTAACACGATTTTATAATGATGAGCCTGATCACGATGGGTCAGGTCAAATATGTCTGCTTGAGAAAGGTGAATCGATTCAACAAAATTGAATATAAATACGCCCAGTACGCTCATTGGTTGTAAATCGATGGGCAGTTTAAAATGCTCATTTTAAAGAACTCTATTTTTTAACTCTAAAAAGGTAAGACATTCTTTTCTTGAGTTTTGAGAATGTACAAAGCAGCAAAAAACCACCAATCGCAGATTTATTCACTGTTGGCAAACATCCATTTCAGCAGACATTTTCCAGACAGTTTAATAACTTAGACATTTCTTATTGTTAAAAGATTTGTGCACGTGCAACATCCTAAATTTGCGTATTCTGTGCGACTAATATTCTAAATACTTTGAAGTTAAAGTTAATACAATATTAGGTTAAATGAATTCTTACATAGTATACACTAACAATTATATAACGATTCGAATGCTCTTATTGTAGGTCTGATAGGGATATCCAGTTATAAGAAATACACAAAATACACGTTCTGATAAGAACATCTTAGTTCAAGTCAAATACTTCGGGTAGTAAGTTAACCTAACTGAAACTGCAGTCATTCCGTTGTGTATCTACTATTAATGAAAAGAAGGCTAAATCGAAGAAAAAGTTATTATTATGGCAAAAGCCATGTCGACAAACAGGCCAAATAATTTTAAAGAGTATTTACCTGAAAGAAACTGATTTAAAAAAATCGTGTTTGAAAAAAAATAAAGATAATAGCTCGACATTGTTCCGTATAAAAACAAAAACACAATGCATTTCGGTCATGGGGTGTCAGGATCTAATCCTTTATGTATGATAACATACGCCTACTTTTAAAAAGATGTAAATAATGTTCTTTGGTTGTTTTTTATATAGGTGTCATGCTCTGCACATTATATCCAAAATCGTTTAAAAAGTAAAACCAATTTGCTATTATTTCAATACAGAGTTTTTAAAACAATTTCAAACTAATTAATGTGTTCCAAAACATATACGATATTTACTTATACAAACCGAAAGGATCGTGAAAAGAATAATAAGAATCTACCTTTTCTATGCAGTAACTTAAAAAAGACAACAATAAAGAGAAGTAACCACAAAATTCTCTACCTTGGACAGAGTACACTCCCTTGCATCATTAAGGCACCCATGGCAAACCAAAAAGAATTGCAGAGTGTGAAATTGTGTTTAAAATCGGCGTTCCAATGCCGACGTCGAGATTTCGGCTGGTATGGACTAAATCTGAAATTTAGAATGGCCATAGTTGTTAATATTATAAGGGAACTCAATATTTCTTTTAAAAATAACATTAGCTGATTGCAAATTAAAGTGAAAATAAGCTTACAAATCAGGTGGAGTACCACACCTCGCCTTCTCTGAAGCAGAATAATGCTTAATATTAACATTAGAAATATAATGAAGCAAAAATTATGTTTAAAGATGATAATACATTCAGAAGGACATAATTACCTGTAAAGTAAATATTGTCCTGCCAGTTGGGTGTTGAAATTATGCAACTTGTACACATTTCAACACATTTCAACACATTTCAACACATTTTTAATGATTAATTACTAAGTATTACGGGCTTGGTGATTAGGGGATGAGTTTCTATTAGTACAATTTCTTTCTAAACTTTATTGAAAGATTTCATTGGTTTATCTTTTATAGTCATTATAGTCAACAGCCTAACTATTTTTGCAAATTTCATTACCCTTATTCCTTTATAATTTGATCTTTTGATGCCCAATGTTTTTACCTTAAAATGCCAACGAAATATAGAATAAACCAGTAGTTTGAAAGTAATAATACCTGTTGCAAAGGTATTTTTAGACAGTTGCAGTTTACTGTATGAACATTAGCTCATTTCTCCAGAACGTTGTCGATTTCTGTAACGAACATTATCCAATATATATTAAAACAATTATAACTTACAGTATAATTTTGAATATCACCTATCTATATATTATTTTGTATTACAACTATCACCAGTGACATATTGAGACATTTGTAATTTTTGTAGCAAAAATTCGTATTTATATAATTGTAGTTCATTTACATTAACACTAGCATTGCTATTAACGAAGCTGTACCTTACTATTACAAACGTTACCCATTAAATTAAAAAATGGTAGCTTTCTATGACAAAATTACTTATTTACAAAATTGTAGCTTACTGTAACAAACATCACATATTTACAAAAGTGTGGCTTATTATAAGAACCAATACATGAACATTATTTAGACAAGTTAGCTTAGATAACAATGAAGAGCATTAACTTTTTTCAAAGTAATAGCTTATTAAAACAATAGTTATTATCTATTTACAGTGTTGCAGCTTACTAAACAAATATTACCTATTTACAAAGTTTTTTTTGTTTTTTACCAATATGTTGCTTACTATAACAGAGTTTCCGATTACTATAACGAAAGTTTCCTATTTTCAGAGTTGTAGATTACTATAACAAAAGTTTTCTATTTTCAGAGTTGTCGATTACTATAACAAACGTTTCCTTATTTTCAGAGTTGTCGATTACTATAAAAAACGCTACCTATTAATTTCCAAAGTTTAGCGTGACGACCCGTACCTGCTGACAATGAAGACGGTGAGGCTGATGACGATGTAGGCCAGCAGGATGCTCACCCACAGAGACACGGAGAACGGCTCCATGAAGGAGAACAGACCAGGCTTCTGCTTCTCAGGCCGGCGGATCATGATGGAGATACCGATGTCCATGAAGGACTTGGAGAAGTCTATGACTCGCTCGCGCGCCGCTGTGATGGTAAGGGGTCCGATGGCCATGTCGGCAGCCTGCTCGGGAAAGTTAGTAGTATTGATTCATAAGTACAACGTTGGGGTAAGCTTACGACTCGTCATAAGATATGCGAATAAAAAGGCTTCCGAAGAGTTTATAGCTACTGCGACACTGTATTTACGACCTATTGATATGAAATTAGTAATCTGTCATCGGAAAACGGTTTTATCTGAGATGGGCGTGCTGTCAGCCCAGTATTTGCTCCAAGACATAATACAGAAGTCGTTAAGTTAAAAATATTACCAATATTTACTCTTGGGGATTAATAGTAGATTCTGGACAGTTCGATGAAATATTAGCAAAGTTAGGTGTAAGATTACAAGCATAGTTATCTGTACCATGCGGTACAATTAAGATAAAACTGACAGTCTCGTATCACAGTGTGATGTTTGTGTAAAATAAAAGTACGAGTACAGATCTAAATTTTCAGAGATAAAATTATGTTCTTTCTAAAGATTCCTTCAGAACTTAAAGTAGAGATATAGGTACATTGTATTGCATTGGTACTCATACTGTCTTAAGGAAAAAAATGCGTGACATAGGAAATAATAAGACATAGATGATTCAGTATTTGTTTAAATTGGGTCATTACGTATATTTAGTCAAAATATGAAGTATAAATTTGTTTTTGTCAGTTCAAGTTTTTAAATCAGTTTATTGTCATAGATATAATGTACACAAGTAAATGCTGAACAGTGAGAAAAAAAATTCTGATTCTGTTTGATGTTGTTATAGTTAATGGTTGTGATGATGATGATGATGATGATGATGATGATGATGATGATGATGATGATGATGATGATGATGATGATGATGATGATGATGATGATGATGATGATGATGATGATGATGATGATGATGATGATGATGATGATGATGATGATGATGGTGATGATGATGATGATTATTATGATGATGATTAATATCATTGTGATGATTATCATGATCATTTTTTAGAACAACAATTTTAAGCCATGCCAAGACGAGGTTTCAAAAGTGATCAAAGAATATTGTAAATTTGATGGATATAATTGTACTGCCAATATGCTGGCTAACTTATTGGTTTGAGAGGTAATGTGGAGGTGAAGCCATGCGTACTACTACTACTACTACTACTACTACTACTACTACTACTACTACTACTACTACTACTATCCGATGGCAGAGTGGTTAAGCACACTGGTCTTCGCCTTGGCAAGGCGATTGGTGCCGAGTAGAAGGTGCGGGTTCGATCCTCGTCCTTGTCATTTGTCTAAAAATGTGTCTTTGTCTACTTGTCTTATCTGTTGGTCTTAGCTAGACCTAGGTTTGTGGCTGTCCCTTTCTAATCTATTATTACTATTATTATTATTACTACTACTACTACTACTACTACTACTACTACTACTACTACTACTACTACTACTACTACTACTACTACTACTACTACTACTACTACTACTACTACTACTACTACTACTACTACTACTACTACTACTACTACTACTACTACTACTACTACTACTACTACTACTATCGTCCTGACCCCATAGACCAGATCTCCGACCATCCCAGTCCAGGTCTTGTTGGGCAGCTCTCGGCCATGCTCCCCATCTGGTGCCAGCCTCAGGTGATAAGTCAGGCGGAGCCTCTTGCCAATTTCCTCTGCCAGGTCTTTTGTGTAGCCTAGAAGATAGACACATGTTTGGTGCGCTTTGTTAGAACTGCACAAAGTCATGTGATGATTTTTTTATAAAGGTCTAAATCCATGTAGAATCATTAACCCATTTTATATGAGATATTTAAACAAAAATTGAAGTCTGGGAAGAGATACTTATCTAATGACGTAATATATGAATACCTTTTGAAAGCAACATTAATACTGTTTAATGTATTCAGGACGCCTACGTTTTTTTATGTGCAATTGACGATTTTAACATAATTAGGATTTCGTGTGCTTTATTTTTTCATTAATAGAAAAAATGGGTTAAAATAGCGATTTGACGTATAAACAAAGTGTTATTATAACTTTAGATAAGACTTAGATTTGTTTTGCCTTTCAGTTTTATAATGCACCACCATTTCTGTCACATCCTTACAGTGATTTTGGTTAACCCCTTCGTCTCTGATTCCTGTTCATACTCCGCCATTGTCAATCATAGTTTCTGGTATATAGCACTCTTCCAGCACCTTCTTCGTTAAAAATACACAGGTCTACTGTCTAATCAGAATTGCTACTTTGATCAAGGACAGCTGGACAGTGAAGCTCTGTCTCAACCCCATGCTTCCCTAGCGGTATGCAATAAGCGAACTGCTCTTAAGGTTGAGCACCAATATCAGGACTTGAATGTCACACTGACCCAACCAGTAGAAAACAAGCGGACCTGAACGGTAATTCAACCTGAAATATTTTGATTCGAATCCGCATGTTCCACCGACTGCTTTCTTATGTCCCTCGACTAAAATGAAAACCGCCTTTCTTTTTATTTTAAACTTAAAAGATTGCACTGGTGAACAAGTTGCCCTTTATGCTGATGCAATCCGCTGCAGTTTTAGCTGTAAGCTTCTTGTGGTTACAGATAACTGGTTGGATCATCGAAGTAGACATTATCATTAATTTTGCATTCAGAATAAGATTTCATTATAGCCTGTATCTATATTTACTTGGCACAGATGACTATTTTACGTTGTTTTGTAGAGGCAAAACAAAATTGTTTTCGGAGTATCGTCATGTCCTTTCTAATTCCATGTTGAAGGGTAAAAAGAAAAAAAAAATATTTTGACTATTAATATTTTTAGTTTCTGGGCCTGTGTTCACACCGATCAAACGTATGCGCTTAGAGTAGTCTTGAGTTGTTGTCGTGAGTTAGCCAACATACTGTTACTTTGAACAAGAATAATCAAATAAAGTGAAATCAAGAAGATATTTACTAGTACGTGATATGTCTTGGCAATTATATGATTCTGATCCGTCTTAGTCTGAAACGATGACATTTTTAACTCCTTATATTTTCGATTGCGTAAAGATCGATTTTATTTTATTTTTTTAACTATTGTGCGATTTTACACATACACACACGCGCGCGCGCGCGCGCGCGCGCAAATAAAAAAAAAAAGTTTCAATCATGGTAATGAACAACATTTAATCTATGTACCTTCATATTTGTCATTTTCACTGATATAATTATGAACGTCTCCGTTTGGCTCGTCTTTCCTCAGCATAAGAAAAGGCGGTTCCTGGATGTAACAAGGAGTAAGTGGAAAATTTACCTTACCAGTGTACATAAAAAAAACATATTATATATAAATAGAGGGAGGGCTTAACAGATGAACACTTTTATAATTAGAGTAATATATTTATATATATAAATAGAGTGAGGGGCACAGAGACAGGGACAGGCATTCAGTCAGACAGACAAACATACAATCTGACTAAGAAACAGACAGACAAACGGATGCACAGACGTAAACAGATAAAAAGAGACGCAGAAAGAGAAAAAAAGAAAGAAAGAAGGAGAAGGAAAGAGAAAAGGATAGAGATAGGTGAGATAGATACAGAAAAAAAAAGAAAGTAAGAGAGAGGGAGAGAAGATAGATGATATAGATCATTCAGAATAAGATTTTATTATAGCCTGTAGCTATTTACTTGGAACAGATGACTATTTTACGTTGTTTTGTACAAGCAAAACAAAATTGTTTTCGGAGTATCGCCATGTACTTTCTAAATCCATGTTGAAGGGTAAAAAGAAAAAAATATTTTGATCAAACGTGAGTTATATTAATAGATAGAGAGATAGATAGAGATATGGATAGATAAATACATAGATAGAGAGAGAGAGAGAGAAAGAGAGGGAGAGAGAGAGAGAGAGAGAGAGAGAGAGAGATATAGAGAGAGAGAGAGAGAGAGAGAGAGAGAGAGAGAGAAAGATAAAGACAGAAATTGTATGTCTATAAATTTATGGCTCTCGTTTTGATGAGAAGTCCCACAAAAAATGAATACACAACAAAAAATCACACACAAACAATACATCAAAGCAACAAAAGTTACAGGTTTAAAATACTGGTAAAAGACAGAATAACAATAATTTCTGCGCTTTGACAGAACAGATGAACACTTTTATAATTAGAATATTATTTTTAAAGCGCATATATTATTTTTCTGATTTTTTTTGTTTGTTTGTTTTTTTTTTTGCTATTGTTCTTGAAAACTACTAAAGATTGATTTTTTTTTATTGATTAGGAGGTGGGGAAATGAATAAAAACGACATTGTAATCATGTCTCCTACAAAACCAAATAGCGCACCTTTATATATATAATATCCTATGGGAGATAAAATCATATAGTTTGGAAGCAAAGAATGTGTTCTTATACCGCTTATAATATGATACGTGCTTCAAGCTGCTAATTGTATTAGCATATCATTTTAACAAAGTCATATTCATGATAATATATGATATAAAATATGAATAAAGCCACGGGAGCTAATTTGTTTTGCTGTAAACTATTGTTTTCCAGTTTATCTACTCCCCCTCTCTATGTATTTATATGACCGTCTATCTATCTATCTCTCTATCTATCTATCTATCTATCTATCTATCTATCTATCTATCTATCTATCTATCTATCTATCTATCTATCTATCTATCTATCTATCTATCTATCTATCTATCTATCTATCTATCTATCTATCTATCTACTATTATCTATCTATCTATCTATCTATCTATCTCTAACCCAGTCAGTGGTTGTAAAAAATAAGAAGAAAAATAAGAAAAACCCCATTAACTCCAGGGAAGCCTCTTGAAAATTTACAATTTATTTCTGTAGAAGAGCGACTTTGTCTGCTTGCTGACTATTACTCATCTAGTGAGCCCAGCGGAAGTAATTCCGACATTGGTCTTAGAGGGAGACCCGAGTGTCCAACGGCTGGTCTTCTGCCCAGCGCTGGACTGTACGAGTGTATGAGGTTCCGTATGTATACCTCTTGGAGCCTTAAGTTTCAAAAATACCCTTAAGTTTCAAAAATACCTCAAGGGACTTGAATCAACTGATTGCATTTTGCGATGTCTTCATTTTAGGAGCCACAGTAACCGAATTGCCCCCCCCCCCTCAAAGGTCGCGGTGGTCCAGGGGTAGAACATCGGCTTCCGACGCAAAAGGTCCCGAATTCGAATCCTGGCTGTTGCGTTCCCTACTGGTTGGGTCGGTGTCAGTATAATGTGACCGGCTGAGACAGGAGTCATGGTATCCCCGCCCTGTCCTGTGTGTGGCAGCACATAAAATTGTCAGACATCCGTCTTGGGGCCCGTCCACAATATAGTATATACAGTGCTGCTGTTGGACGTTAAACCATTCCAACAACAACAACAACCCCCCTTAAAAATAGACAACAAACAAACCAAAAACATTAATTTTTGTTAAAAAAAAAAACAAAAAAAAAAACTAACGGTAACTTGTAAATCATATCATAGCTGGGACAAAGTAATGTGAGGTGAATAAATAAATAAATAAATATATTTATTGACCTACTACCCTTCACAGTAACGTTTTTACCCATCCCGACTGAACCAACGGTATAATAAAAAGTTCAAACTAACTTTGAATGCAAACGTTTGTTTATTTCGGCGGCTAGACCTGTTTTGTTAGAAATTTTTGTTTTTCTAGAATCATCGCATCGAACTTTAAGCAAGTGTATAATTTGTTTGTATTTTTGCCATGGGAACGCGCTTTCTGTTTGCTCCATTTACTTTTAGATTGATTTTAAAACTTAACTATTTTGGCCATTTGGTTGATATTGCACACTTCAGACTTGGAGTTTTTAAGGTGTTACAATAAAGGTTTTTTACCCGGAATAACAAGGTTAGAGGAAGAGCGAGAAAACTAACGGTCTAGAGAGACCCAAAAAATTCAGATTTTAATGGAAAAACAAAAGACACCATTTTTTACTTTTTTGGTCTTTCCTCCTATACACTTTAAAAGTCTTTCATTTTGGGTATAGCTTAGAAGGACGGACCAGAGAGAGAGAGAGAGAGAGAGAGAGAGAGAGAGAGAGAGAGAGAGAGAGAGAGAGAGAGAGAGAGAGAGAGAGAGAGTGATAGGGCGATTGAGTGAGTGTTAATGTCGCTTTGAGGGATGATTAAGCAATTTCGATAGGATAGAAATAAGTACGGAAAAAAAGACGGCAGAGAGTGTGTTTGTGAGATGGAGAGAAAAAAAAGAAAGTTTTAAAGAAGAAATTCTGCAGTTACTCTATATTCCCCACACTTTGTGCTGAGGGAACGTCGTTAGCTGGAAGATTAAATACTCGGGCCGAGAGCGGAGTTTGACAAGATCACGAGCATCATCATTTCCATAAATCTAATTTTGCTCTTGTTTCTCAAGAAACGGGACAAAAGGCTGCGATATTGATTTCCATACAAAACTAATCATTTCTAGAAGACGCGAGCACTCCGTTCCAAATTATTGAAATATCGGAGCTGTAAGATAAGAACTAGGTTCGAAATGACCATAGTCCATACTTGGCCCAGAAGCAGTACATGTTTGCCTTTCCTCACATTAGCTTGTGAAGTCGAACAGTCTGGGTATCGCTTACCGACGGACATATCAAATTTATCTTGAAATTAGTGTAAAGATTTAGGTCATATTTATTTGGTAGGTTTCTTGATAGACATTATCTGATGTGGAAAAACGCCAGACTCTAACACCTTAACCAATATGAAAAAGTATATAACATTACATGTACAGTGTAATATGAAGACAAGTAGTTTTGAAGCAAACGAATGGCTTAGATTTTAAGGGAAAAGGAATAGAAAATGAAGACAGAGATAGATCAATAGACACGATAGAGATAGAACGGTAAATAGATAACACTGACAAGAAATCGTCAGAGAGCAATTTGTGTGTATTTATGTAAAGCGACCCAATGTCAATTTTAAATTACGTGTTATATTAAATTTTAAAAAAGCTATTTTAAGACAATGGAATAAATTTAAATGTTCTGTATAATAAAGTTCCGGTAACTGCTACTCATAAAACATAACTGTGAACCTTATGAATAATTTGAAATTCACGTTATATAGGAGGAAGCCTCCAATCCATAAATTGAGAAAAGTGAAACATCCTGTTAACATGAATTGCTTTCCCATTTGTTATGACGAAATGAACAATTCTGAAGGGGATGTCCGGTTAAAAAATTGAAATTTTCTGAATGATAAAACTGGATCGAAAATTTGTATGTCAAGCTTTTTCATGATGGACTTGAATAAAATCGACGGCCGAGAAACTACTATTGATTTCGAGAAACTACACAGTTGTACGTTTTATTTTATCTTAATCTATGTTTTTTGGTTGTTGATTTTTTATAAATACATTTTTTCTTTCTATGTTCTCCACGGAAGAAATGTTAATATGTTTTTTTTATCGCAGCTATTTTCGTTCGGCTTTTTTTTTACTTCAAGCACTAGTTGTACGTGATTTCTTTCATGATTTTCAAACTTTTTTTCAATAAAAATTAACATTTTGAAATAGAGTTATAATCTTGTATGCAACTTACTTTTATTGTCACCATTACCCTACGACTTGGAAGCTTATAACTTGCATCTCCCAATCATAAGTCATCATAATCGTTGCTAATTGGACAACGCTGCATCCACACTCATGTATTTTTGTCATAATCTTACACAACTAACAGCTATACTATGGGTGAAGATGTTGATCAGTTAAACATGTGAGTAAACGTAAATCAATATGTTGCAATTTATTGTACAGGGCATGCCTTGCTATTTTGCTTAATACGGTAGGTACTTGAAATAAATAAAATAAAAAGATGTTGCGCCTTATGCCTTCACAAAAACGTTGCTTCTGCCATCTCATTTCCAAAAATGTATTTATTATTTATTTTAAAAAGCGCAAAGTACCATCCCCTCTTGTTTTCTCTCATTATATTACGCCATCACAACCTACATTCCACGCCCATTACCAAAAATTATTACGTTCAAATTTAACATTGTCATCACCAAGCGCTAGGTGTTTGCTTGAAAAGATTTTAATTTTAAAAAAAAGGATCGCACACAAAAAATACATGTCTGTAAAGATTTTAAGGAGGTCTCTAATTAAATAATTTTTTTCTAGAATCATGTCACAAATTTGTAATTAATTATCTTGCTCATCGAAGATCTGTTTCAAACTTAGAGAAAGAAAGATATAATAAGCTTTTTTGTTCTGTTATTTTTTCATTGGGAAAAGGAGGAAAAAAGGAGGGGGGGGGGTATTTACATGTACCCTTAAAGCCGTTAACAAAAGGAAAAATATTATTCTTACCCACCCCACCACCGACCCCTCCAAAGAAAAAAGGAAAACAAACGCCTAACCAAAACATCGATACAAAACAAAATAAAGGAAAAAAGACAAAAAAAGGCAATGGTCAAATTGATGACTTTAAAAAACAGCAGCAGCATTTACATCAGCAATAGAGGTTTTGCACATACACACACACACACACAAACACACACACGCACACACACACACACACAAACAACAAACACTGTATTGGCAATTCAAAATCTATACAACGTACCAGCAGGGTAGTGACGATGATACTCCACATGTATCCGTTGTCTGTGTAGTTCTGCTCACTGTAGGGATCAGTTCCGTACGGCGCTTCATCGTTGGCCATCACGCCGTACTTCGAGTGCCATTTCCCGATCTGGGAGGATTTGTAGAGCGCGCAGGGTGTAGAAATAATTTTTTGACACATTTATCATGCAGCGTTGTGTTAGTAGTAGTAGTAGTAGTAGTAGTAGTAGTAGTAGTAGTAGTAGTAGTAGTAGTAGTAGTAGTAGTAGTAGTAGTAGTAGTAGTAGTAGTAGTAGTAGTAGTAGTAGTAGTAGTAGTAGTAGTAGTAGTAGTAGTAGTAGTAGTAGTAGTAGTAGTAGTAGTAGTAGTAGTAGATGTATTAGTTATAGTAGTAATGGTAGTGCCATAGTAGAGGTAGTAGTTACAGTAGTGGTGGTAGTAGTATGAGTTTCCTATGTTCCCCAGGTTTTCCGAAAAACTCTATTACTAATACAGGAGACTCAGCTGAGATTTGAACTTAAGAGTTTGCGCCAGTCCCGAGTACAAACCAACTGCGCTATCTGTATCTCCTCTTACCCGCAAATAGAACAGGCAGAGCTGTTGGAGCTGTAATCTTACCTTACTGAGACCGACGTCCATCGTCAAAGACACTATGTCCAGTGTGTAGTTTGTTCTCTGACCACGTTCATCAAACTGGACATGACCAGTCAGACCCTCAAAGGTCACCTGAAAATGTATGCGTAGAAAATTAATAGTGGTCAATTTATTTTAGGGAATTATATTTCATCAAAAGTCTGTAAAGTTTTTGTTTTTTTTTTTTTTTGAAGAGATGCGTCATTTGTTTTAATCAGAAGCTAATTATTCGTTAAATTTTAAGTGTGTGACCTCACTGAATTGCTCATTGGGCGCTAGGTTGAAGTGTTCAACCTTTCTTCCTTGCGTTATTCTCTCACTATTTTCACCTTGAAAACACCTGCCATTATAATCACAGCTTTAAAGAACATTGATTTGTTGTTATTTGTTTTTTTGTCTGCTATTCACCCATCTATCTATCAATTCTAATTGGTTATTTGTATTTTTCAAGATAGAATAGCCATGAAATTGCAAGCTGGTTCAACGAAGGCACAATAACGAGTCGCTTCAAACAGGCTCTTCAGGTAAAATGAAAAACCTAAAAAATGTTTAAAGTAAATACATCAAAAAGTATTATAAAAAGTGCGGATGCCATTTCTGGCCCAATTATTAATGTATATATTCACTTAATACAACAAAATGCAAAAGAAATAAAAGTATGCAGCCTGATTTTATTCTTTCCTAGTTTTTAATTATATAGTCTTTTCGAAGTGGGATTCCGTTTCAATCTTGTTTCTCCCCTTAAACTTTTAGTTGTAGATGGGGGTCACTAGGCCATACCCTGTGCATTTGATTTTGTCGTTCTACGCGATGTATTGAGCTGAACAGAGCTAAACAGATAAATAACATTTATCTTATGCTCAAAGCTGTTCCGCGCTACAGTGCGAGGTGGAGGCTACACACCCACCCCACTTGTAGTTGACAAAACGTATTTATCAGCCATTTAAATTTTTTCAGGACATAGCCGCCCAAAACAGAATACGGATAATAAGGAAGAGAAGATAGAGAGAGAGAGATGGATAAGTAGAGAAATAGAGAAAACGATATATAAAGATAAAGACAAGTAGAGAGAAAGTTGACAACTAGGACATTTACATTCTGAGATACAGATCCAGAGCAGAAATCATAGAGGACTGAGATACACATAGATAGAGACTGAGAAACGTACAAAAACCGACAAAAATTTAATAGAGCGAAATTCAGAAGCAGAAAGAGACAGAATCAGAATCGCAAATGAAAATTATATTGAATTAACAAACCACTTCCATTTCATAGATAAAACAAAGCGAGATACACATAGAGACATATTAAGAGGCATACAGAGATCAGAGTAGACCAAGAGAGAGAGAGAGAGAGAGAGAGAGAGAGAGAGAGAGAGAGAATAAGAGAGAGAAATAAAGAGCGAAGGGAGGGGGGAGTAGAGAGAGAGAGTAAGAGAGAGAAATAAAGAGCGAAGGGAGGGGGTAGAGACAGAGTGAAAGAGAGAGAGAGAGGAAAAAGAGGGAGGGAGAGAGAGAGAGTGCGAAATAAAAAAAAGAGAAAAAGTATAGATAACTGAGGTTATCTATACATTAATTTAATACATATGCAACATAAAAGGCTGAACTCCCATTTAAATAATGATACCGTTTAAACCAGTCACAGACTTGATTCGACATTTGAACCCAACCTTGGACCGGTTCCGAAGAGAGAGAGAGATTGAGAGAGAGGTAGACAGAGTGTGAGGGAGAGAAAGAAGAGGGAGGGAGAGAGAGAGAGTGCGAAATAAAAAAAAGAGGAAAGCATTCTCAGCAGACGTTATCTGTACATTGTTAATTAAATCCATATGCAGGAAATCTAACTCCACCATATCCCAATAAATAAAGAATAATACTAATTGCGATTTGCCAACTGCAGTTTTAAGGCCCAAACAGGTTAAACCATGTAAATAATGATACCGTTTAAACCAGTCACAGACTTGATTCGACATTTAAACCCAACCTTGGACCGGTTGCGATTTGCTAACGCACAAAAAATATGGAAGCTTTTTCTTTACATACCGTGGTGGCGAATTGTCGCAAATGGTAGGGATTCGGTCATCCAAAGGGAAGGTCGCCGGTACGAAACCCACGGTCGATCTAAAATTAATATACTTGTCCTATTACGATCCTAACTGATTGGGTCGTAGTCAGTGTAATGTAACCGGCTAACATAGAAGTCATGGTACCCCCTCACTGTTTCTGTTTGAAAGCACGTCAAATTTTCGGAAGGTAGTATTGGGATCCGTCTACAATGTAGCCTAAGCAACAAACTCAAAAACTAAAACAAATTCTCTAAACACCTTTCTGAGCGTATCATAAATCTGCTGGCCGTGCATCCAGGGTAGCACGGGGTTGGCGTTGCAGGGGATTCCCTCCGTGAGGTTCATGTTGAAGAGCTTGCCGCGCCTGAATGTGTACTGGAAGACCTCAGGCTCCTGGGCCACCATGTCGTCCAAAGCGAGGCTCATGGATGGAAGACCTCAGGCTCCTGGGCCACCATGTCGTCTAAGGCGAGGCTCATGGTCTCCAGCATATCCACGGCTAAGGCGGCGTCTGTCTGACAAATAAAGGGTATATTTCTGGATTAATTAGAGAATGGGGGGTCTAGATAGTACTTGTGTCGTGGCACCAATGAACTTTCATTACTGGCATAGTTAGATATCTGCCGCAATTGTTCTTTACATATTGTCGTGTTCCTTTCTGGTGTATTCGATTGTTAAGTTCTCTCTGTTGCTGTATGTGTGTCTGTTTGTTGTCTGTCTTTGATAAAGAGGCAGGCAGACATACGTAGGGAACAATATAAACATTAACAGGGAGAGACAGAGAGAGAAAGAAAAAGACAGACAACACAGACATAAAAAGAGGCACATATAGAGAGAGACAGACTAACAGACACATAGATAATATTACCAGACACAGAGACAGTCTTACCTGAAGATACCTTGTCCCGGCGCCGGGCCAGAGCTGGGGCGGGAGGCTGGCCCATTCCTCCAGAAAGGCGCCCACTGCCGGGTTGGATGGGTCTAACGCCTGGAAACCCATCACATTGACACCTCCGTGTCGAAAGCGGGAAAAGTCCAATGTAGACATGTCCTTCATTTAAATGAGGTTGGGTAAGTGAAGGGAAAACAGTATTGTCTATACTTATCTATTTACAAAAAGCATCCACGAATGCATAGCGCTTAAATGATTGGATATCTTAAAAATAGAGTTTTAATTATATCCCAGCAACCACTGCATACATAAGTGGGCAATTACGTTTGTGTGTGACTGTGTGTGGCGTGTTGGGGAGGGTTGTGGGGGGGATGTAGGGAAACAGAAAGCGTCCTAATAGATAGAGAATCGAATTCTGGTATCCCTGGGCTGTTTATGTATGTTAGCATTTAAAATTTCAGACGTTAATTAGGGACACTTGTTGCAGTTTACGATTCTTTACGGCATAATTCCAGATTTCTGCTGAACGACAGTTATGAATCACTTTCATTATAATATACCTGTGTGGTTCGTCTTTCGTCCTATCAGTACATCTTCAGTTAGATGTCTCTGATTACTTTCCCTTCCGAATATATCTACATCAATCACCTTTATCTAAAGATCTCTAATATTCAAGCTATATGGGCTGGTTTTTGGACTGCTCATTTGTCAATAAAACGTCTTTGTACAGGTTTGTTATTTATGTTTAATAAATAAACAATATTAAATTCCATACAGTTACTTTAATAATTATTGAAAAAGTTTACCTTGCCAATTATTCTTTATTGTACACATTTCATTTTGCAATAAATTGTTTTAGATTTTTTTGCTTGTTCAGATATAACCAAATACAGTTGCTGTTTTACATTCTAAGAGTTTGTTTTATACATTTAAATTTACATCAACCTGAAGGTATGATCAAATATCAATTTAAAAAACACGAAAAAAGAAAAAAAGAGATAATGCGCAAGATTTCATCCACAAATCATTCTCTGTGTAATTAACATAATATGTGATAGTTGTGGACCTTTCTATTTTCTATGATTGATACGTAGAAATGGACGGATGTCTTCTTTGCGCACGCAGGTTTAATCTAATTATCAAACAAAAGAATAATTTGAACACGCAAAATCATACCAAAAAGTTTAGGTAAGGGTCAAAAGAAATTACTCAATGCTCGTCAAACACAGTATTATTCTTAATTAATGCTGAATCTACATTTATACCCCATTTGGAAATATCGCAGAGACGTGTCATACAGAAAATATTGGGTCTGCAATAGAAATGTTTATTTTTTCCACGTTTCATTCATTTGTAAAAGATTTTGAACTTGTTTAAAAACAGGTCTAATCATGGCTTTCACTGAGGCAGCAAGAGGATTTGGGGATAATTTCCTTGAGAGAAACTTTGGAAATGACGGATTGCCCGTGTCTCTGTAGCCATATCTTGGCAGGGATCAGAGGCAGGGTTTGCCGGGCCCTCTCATGCATTTCTAAGAAACCATCAAATAGCGTAGCCCAGCTTCTTATCATTATTCCATTTTTGTGGAATCCTCTTAAGCAAGCTGCCTCTGTTTGACAATTCCCCAGGTGATTGTCATCCATCCCCGTCACTCATTATTCAGACCATATTTCCAGCAGAAACCAAAATGAGTGCACTCTCGTATTCTGTTACGCTAATAAACTTGTGGTTTAGGATTCATTTTCTGACGTCAACGTCCAAGGTATCTTTGGTAATTCCATTCTAAGTGTCTTTTTACATGCATTAACCTTATTTCTGAATATATCAGGTATATGTCGTTGAATACAAAAATGTCGCTTCACCCGCCAAGTCACCCCGTAGTTTATCTGCCCATTAGCAAGCCTCACACAGAGAGCAATCTTTCTCTCCCTCTCTCTCTCTCTCTCTCTCTCTCTGTGTCTCTCTCTCTGTCTCTCCGAACTGAGCCTCCGTATCTCTCAATTTTTTCTCTCTATCTATCTTTCTCTTCTAACCCTCCTTTTCCCTCTATATCTCACCCTCTTTCTCGTCTCCCTCAGTCTCTTAGCCTCACGGAGAGAGTAATCTAGTCACAATATTTGATTCCGATACTCAATTCTTTAACGTCCCTAAAGTCACTATGGATTGAGTAGTTTTCTAAGGGGGGAGATAATTTGTGGTCCTGTATAGCCACGGGAGTGCTTATTAGTTATTCATTCACTTTACTCTGTGCGCCACCCATTGAATAAAGAGTGGACAGAGACAAGGGAAGAGATAAAATGAAACAAACCCCGAGTTGTGTCTATATAGCGAAAGCATTCGACGTTTTTTTTACACAAGGGTAATGGTATAGTGCATATTAAGACTTAATATTTAGTCATTAGCCGCTAGTACTTACTTTGGCATGTAATACACTAATTTTTCAAATGACAGCCTAGAATTGCTTCACACATTAATGCTCTAATACTCTTCTCATGTTTTGGTAGTTTTATTTCGAGTATATTGTGCGCAATGGCTACTTTTTATGGGTTTTTTTATATAGTTCCGACCCGAACCGTATCTTAATTATCCTTTTTTGTGGGATTCGCGATTTTTCAATTATTTATTTCTTTTTACCGCATACCAACACTTAGCGTTTTCTTACACCACGTTGTTAGTTCATGGAAGTATTAACCAATAGTAATCGAAAAAAAGAACATGCTGCCAGTATGAGATATAATTTGTATTTGCATTTTGTAACCCTAAGAAGTTTTTTTTAGTTCTATATACAGAAATCAAGCTACTTACCAGAGTACCAAGTATATAGTTGTATCCATGGCGATTCATCCCTACCTCTGGAATCTGTAAAATAAAAAGGAAAATAAACTATCTCGGGAAGCAAAGAAGGCGTATTCTCTAAAACAACTAATAAATAGCGTTACAATTCAATAAGGGTCAAGAAAGATATTTTCCAAATAATTGGAAGAATCTCATCGGACTCCTTGACCCGCATTGCTGCGAAACTAAAGTATCTCATGTAGAGCAGCCACTAGGTTTCACTTTCTAACTGAATACGTGATCGTGTCTTGTTGATGTCTGATTCTATTACTAGCGTGCTGCAAAGAATTGGTGAGGAGTCAATGAAGTCAGAAAAGCGCTATTGGTAATTCTAAGCAAAAAATATACATATATGGTAGATTTTTAACAGATTCTGTAATCATCTTGCATCCGTATTTAAGGCACCAGGAAGACAGCTTATCAGGAAACCGACCAAAGATGCAAAAGGAAATGGAACGTAATTTGGCTTCTCTGGTAGAAGTCGCCACATCAGCAGTAACAGTTATTGAAAATCCCCATATTATAGCAAACATAATTGACACAAAGGATTCTCAGACACACTTCAATTGGATTTGAAACCAGTGTAATTTAACTTTGGTAAATCCTGTCTTTACTATTTGTGATGAGACTGCCTGAAATTAACACACGCCCACACACACACACACAATTGTATTTTTGTTTAGCTTAGTCATAAATGATGACATTCCCTAACATTCCATTACGTTATGTGGGATAGTTATAATTTGATTTAGTACAAAAACACAAATCTTTGATTGAATACATCATTGTCAGTATTCACTCAAGACTTACTCAATCTTTCAAAAGTGAAAATCCTGACACAACTTTTGTCTCTCAAAATATATTTCTTTCTTGAGAATGTGTTTAAAAAATTCAAAAATCCTTTTTTTGTAATTTAATCTTGTAAATACAATATCTGGCCATTATAATATATTTACAAACATAATGCTCTTGTATCTCATTAGGAAACATTTTGGTTTTACTATATTCTTCAATTAAAGGCTCGCAATCAAACGAACGGGCTAATAAGGGCTCATTATACAAAACTATTTTAACCAAAGAAGAAAGGAGAAATTAATCAAGTTCGATAAAGATTAAAACAAAATATGAATAAAGATGTTGCAAATCTTGATAATACAATTTCAGCAAGAAAAAAGGGAAGTGCAAGCGCTTTAAAAAAAACTCCACTTTTTGCATCACCCGTTAGAAAAAAAGAGAGAAATAAGCCTTTTAAACTAGAGAATCCATTATGTTACAATTCTCTCTGACGAATCTCCTTTATAACCAACAATCCGTGTTTCCCCCACTGTTACTCAAAGCATGCATTACGCCACTCGCCTGTCTCAGCAGAGCCCGGTATGCACCTTCCGTGGACGCATCAATGACGATATTTCTCTGGCCACCTCCCCCTTCCGGCGGACCCCCCATCATTCCAGACGTTTCCTCGGCCAGTCCGCCGGAAGTGCCGAGGCGACGGAAGTCTTCGTGGGCGTCCTCCACGTTCTCTATCCGCCGGAAGCCGATCTCGACACGGTAGCGCTCTCGCTTCAGTTTGTCGTAAATATGCTGCACTCGGAGGAGACCTGGCAGAAAACCAACAAAAAGTGATATTCGAACTTAAAACGTTGTCACTAGTATGAAAAATGAGTGTTAGAACATGCTACAGAAACTGATAATGTTTGCCTGACTTGCCGTCTTCGTGAAGGATTACTTACGGGTTTTGCGATGTATGCAATGATAACAGAGGACATAACACTAGGCATGGGGTTTTCTCATCGTTCATTGGCTCATTATGTATAGGATGAAACAATGATTAACGCCAGTGCAGATTCCCGTGCTTATATTTTTTGTTTTGCTATGTGTTTCATTATCTTTTCTGAAACGTATAGCACGTTAAGTTCATCAAAGATTCGTTTCATTTTCCTGCCTGTAACGTTGCATTGACCTTTGCATACATCAACTCTCTGTCGTGGGATAGTTATAGCGTGCTTTTCATTGAACACTGAATGACTGTATCACTGACATTTCGTACAGCATATATAATTGATAATGCTCTGTGAATCTTAATTGAAAAGAGGTCAAACGACATTAAATGTTAATATTATTATTATAATAGCCCAACAATATATGAATGAGTAAAGGATTTCTAAATAATAAATCTTAAAAGATTTTGTCTTAAATCAATATTTAATAACTAACTATAAATATGATTCGATTTTGCGGATCCCAACACGTTTTACGACATGAGTTAACATAAATTAAAGAGTACAAGACAATTTTCATCTTAGCCAGTGAAAACTGAAACATCGCTCTTTTCTTAATCTCTTCTACAAGGAGCTCCTAAATGGAGGACCTTGCGTATAGGATGGTGTAGTACAAGGAAAAAATGATAGAAAGTATAGGAGCTATTGAGGTAATAGGAATATATCTTTTTACCACTTTAAATAACCAAAAGTAAGAAAAAGTAATTTCTCACCAAAAATTCATCAAAATGTAACCTTGTAGTTAAACGACCAGAGATCTTATGGTACAAGTGGTTTTGAAGATAGAAAGGAACCAGCAGCTGGTTTATCCACTTTCAACGACTCCAGCTTTAGCGACCTCAAAGAATTAAACCATAGTCTTCCAAAAGTGATGGAGTATTATATCATTGCATTAAGAGTCGAATTTGAGCTATATCATTAACCTAGTTCAAATGCATTACACTGATGCTGTGCAGACTCGTCAGGCTGAGTAGGCATGACAAAAAAGTCATGTACTCTTTGGGCGTTATTTCGTCGTATTTGTGCTAATCATTCAATAAAAAGTAGATCACACGTAGCCTTAAGACTTCGATTAGACCTTATGTTTTCAGCTTTGAAAATACGAAAGAATGAATACATATGTTTCCCTTTCCAAATGTCGGTAGGTTAACAAAGGTTTAAAGAGTTGATAATATTTTAAGTATTTTACGAAAATTGCTTGGAATCATTTTAATGGTGATCTTTTGTGATCACATTGTTGCACATTCGAGAAAGCTTTTCATGATGAACGATCTAATGGAAATTGTCTATTTAAAAGTTTCACTGTGTTGGGGCTGAAGTAATTTTTATTAGATCCTGTTATGGCGCCTGGCAACTTGAACAGTGTTCAAGCGCCAAAAACAAAATATTCGTTTGCCATCCTTCTATAAGAGCAATTCCTTAAAGTGCCATTCTGGTATAACGCTTTACACACACGGATGTGTTAAGGTACATTTTATAAACATCCCGGAAATTAAAAACATTCATTCTTCTCCAACAATTGTAAAAAGTCACTCTTATTGCGTACATCTTTCATTGGTTGGCTAAAAGTTGAATTTATTAACAGAACAGAAAATCTACGAATAGTTGCAGTGAAAAACTTTTTTTACCATAGAATATTTACAATAAATGAAAATAATATTGATTCTTCTCAAAGTTTTTTTCTTCTTAAACAGCAATAGTTCCCTTCCTGTTTAAAAATAATATTTTTGGGTGAAACACTAAAATATTTTACCCAACTTATTACCTAACTTTAAATCGATCATTTAACCTTCGTTCCATTATATTGTTGATTAATTTCTTAACAATAGTATCTTCTATTCTTGGTGTGTTTAAGTTACTTTGTCGAACAAATAATAAAATCCTAAATGCCTATGTTATGTTTCTATCACATATGTAGTGTGATCACTAGTTTAAAACTAAAAGGAAGCACGCAGCACGTAAGGTAACAACATGATTCTGACAAGCGTTCAGTAACATCACGCAAGGTTTTAAATAGGTGACCCGCTTGCACCATTATCGCGGCCACGACTCCTCTAATATTGGGCATAGAGTGAGGTCTCTGTACGTGTAAGGCCAACTCAGTGATTACATACAGACCAACAAACATTTTCACATTGCTCAACATTAATCTATGTATTTTTAACATAGCCAGGAAACAATTCTCCTTCTCCTTCTCCTTCTCCTTTTCCTTTTCCTTTTCTTTCTCCTTCTCCTTCTCCTTCTTCTCCTTTTCCTTTTCCTTTTCCTTCTCATTTACCTTTTCCTTTTCCTTTTCCTTCTCATTTACCTTTTCCTTTTCCT
>RQTK01000321.1:55557-105899 GCA_003991915.1 Elysia chlorotica
TCTCTCTCTCTCTCTCTCTCTCTCTCTCTCTCTCTCTCTCTCTCTCTCTCTCTCTCTATCTATCTATCTCTTTCCCTCCCTCCCTCCCACAAATATGCATTATCCTCAGATTCCATAACAATGATCCAAAAATATTGTCAACAATTTCTCAAAACACAATAACGAGGGAAACCAAAAATAATATCCGCGCATGTTCCTTTCTTTCCTCTTCTGAGGAGCTGCTGAGAGCTATTCTTTTCAAGAAATAGTTTTCAAGCCATAATTGGACTTTTCCAGCAGACTAATTTATTGAGTATCGAAGTTGGCTATTGACACAGGTTCTGGCTGGTGAGTTGATTTTACGGGTAAAAAAAAAACAAAAAAAAAAACAAGAGATTAAAGCATGCTGTGCATTATTGCTTTTTTTCAGCTTTTTTTTTCAAGCAGAGATTTCCTTAGAAAAATTGATAAAAATAGATTTAAAAAAGCATTAAAATAATATAAAAAAACAATTACAAACAAAACGTAATTAACAACGTAAACGAAAACTGAAAAGGAAACATAATAATTACAAAGTTTAGCCTTGTAGAGTAATTTATTTATGTATTACGGTACAATTTTTTTTTGTCTTCTACTCGAACATCGATCTGACATGAATTCAGACTTGCTTTTAATCTGTTTGTTTAGTTTACTCTATTTGCTCAGGGCGTGTGTGTGTGTATGTGTGTGTGTTGGGTGGGTTACCTGTTGAACTGTGCCGCAGCATCAATCTAGACCCGTTACAAATTATGGTACATTTTCAAGTAAACTTTGAAGCTCTAAATGTTATTTTTCCAATCTCTGCACTCACTTTTAATTGTGTATCATCTAGTCTGTTAAAGAAGGTTAATATATGAAACTTTTTAGTTTAAACATGATTTCAAAGTTTATTGAATTGCCATGCATTCAAAAATTCACCAGACAAAACCAACCTATTGAAACCTCCAATTTTCACGGGCGCTATAAATGAAAATTATATTCCCTCGGAAGAGTTCTTATGAAAAAGAGAGCAAGTAACTTTTTTAATTGTATGGAGACTTTCAATGTAATTTTTCATTATATGGAGACTTTCAATGTACAATTTGAGTGGCTGATGGCATTTTTTGTGTACGATAGTAAGTGTATTGAACTAAAATGTTATCATTCCTACAGTTTCTCAAAGAAAGTCATTGGTGTAATTGAGGAAATTGTTCAATAAACAGTTATTGGTTTCTTGTTTGCTTTTTGGTTGTTGTTTTTTTACAAACATTTGCAACAATAGCTGTTAACATTAATTTTTGTAACAAAAAGTTTGGCGTAATTTAAATCAATCCAACTAGCCCATTTCCGGATGTTGTTTTTGTTTGCTTTCTGAAAACCATTAAGTCGGCAAAAGAGATAAAGGAAAATAATAGTGTTGATTCACAACAAGTTAGTACACTTTTATAGAAATCGCATGTATTTTTTCTTCAGCTATAATTTTTTGCTCTTTGTTTCGTTATCATATTTTTTGGAATAAAGAGTAATCTTCCCCTAATGCATAACACACAGAATTCATGATGGCAATTTCGCGATGTGTTTGCACAGTGTAATTTTGTTTAAAGATAATGTTGAATGACTACGCGTGTAATGGAAAAGCAAACTAATTTAATCGTAAATGTCGTGTTTTTTCCTATGAGAGTTGTATCCGCATAATCTGGTTGTGAGAAACGATGAACAAAACTTTTTTTTGTGTATGGTGATCTTAATTTGAGTTACAACGTGTCTTATCGCGGGACTAACAGATATATCCATCTGTTGCAAGTTTTATTCCAATGCAAATGTGAAAGGGGTTTCTATTTTCTATCCACACTGTTATTTTAAGTATACATCTCTCCAATTTTATTCATAGTTCTATAGTTACTTAAAGGACAATTAGATTAAAAGAATGCTATTGTATGTTAATTCTTTTACTGCTTGGATAAAGTTAAACACCTTAAGAATCTCATTTTTTTAAACGTGCATTATTATAATTTTTATTGTATTCCTTACCTTTCAGGACAAGTAATAATTATCATTATCATTACGTTAATCCAACGGATGTAAATTATATAAACATCGACATATATGTAAATGAACCTACTAAACGACGTAAATGAGGCTAGATCCGCAACTATAGAATTTGTGGGAAACTAAAGGCAAACATTGCACTGAGGCCTTTATTAGATACCGTATGTAGTCTCTACTATTTTTGTCCCTCTGTAACGGAATTTTAATTTAAGAGCTTCTAGAATTAGTTTTTAAATAAAAACTATACCGAACAATAGGAAGGAACGGTTAGTTTCCAAGTGACTCTAATTTCTAGCTATGTTGGGATATTTTCTGTCTTAAAGATGAACAACTATGTTTTTTCCTCTTCTCTTATATACATAGTCTAACTGATAGCTTTTCTGTATCATTTTTATAGTCGGACATCTTACGTGGACGTACAGTCACAACTATACTATGTCAATAGTTATTATGATCTATTACGCCGTTTGGTTTCAAAGAAACGATATGTTTTAAAATGTAAGGAATGCTACTTTGGTATTGAAGATCAACTTAGACGATACAATATATATTCCCAAAACCAGATATAACAGAATATTGTTGATTAAAAAGAATTTAATGTTATTGTGAAAAGAAGAAACATTTTTTCTCTTTTCCTAGAAAATTTCGCATAGATTTTTTTTTCGAAATTGATTTCTCATTGCGTGCAATGAGAATAAAGCGAATTTTTTAAATGCTTTTAACATGCATCGTTAGAAGGTTGTTTTTCGAGGAGGTTCCAACCAACTCTGATGTTTGACAACTTGTACGTTTTGTCAGAACGAGACATAGCTGGTATACCAGCCCAAAAAAAGAGAAAAATAGTATTATTTTTTATCAGGAGCCATCAACACCAACCGCGAGTGGCACCTGATCAATCCTACTCGCAATCAAGACTTTGATCACTAGAGTAACTCCCAAGCCAGCAAACCTACCTTCGTGGTTGTCATAGACGTAATCAAGTCGTCTCCAGCGAAAATACTTGATGAGGTCTGCGATAGCGTCCACATAGCCAGGCTTGGCAAAGATCATCTGAGGGTGTTCTACAGCTGGGTACACTCCTGGGACAGCAGAAAAAAAAGCGAACAATGGGATTGATGATAAGGAGTTGGTTATTTGGAACATAGGGGACCAAGGCGAGTTTCCTTAAGTGATAAAAATGTGGGGGTTAAAGTTATATGGACAATTTACCGCACACCTGATTTGAATATTGGAAAGTATCAAAGTAGGGCAATGTGATAAGTGACATCTAGGTCATTGCGAGTAATGGTACAGGATAGGTTTCTCAGTTCAAATTGTAGAACATGAAGTGATAATAACAAATATTGTGAATGAGAGCGAGAGTAAAAAACGTTTACAAAGAGATAGGCAGTCAACGTTTGCAATAAAAAAAGGTTTGGAGAAAGTGACCGAGATAGAGAGACGAATTTAGAGGCGAGTTTTCAGGAAGACTAAGAAAAAGATGGATCCACTGCAGTACTAAAATTTAACAAAAGAGGGAAAGAAAAAAAAAGAGAGGGGAGGAGAGAGAGAGAAAGAGAGACAGAGAGAGAGAGAGAGAGAGAGAGAGAGAGAGAGAGAGAGAGAGAGAGAGAGAGAGAGGGGAGGGAGGGGGAGATAGTGATGGATATAGGGGGTAGAGAGAGAGAGAGAGAGAGAGAGAGCTAGAGATAAGAACTTGCAAGGAACAAAAATACAGTGCACACCTGATAATTCAACATTACATTGTACATGGACCAGAACTTTCATGTCGAATTAAGGGAAAGTCAAATTAGAAGATCTTACTATATAGTATTTTATGAGAGTTCCAAAGCCTGAGAAGCTTGGTTGTGGGTCTAGATAGGAATCTACACAGTGGCGTTCTATGGAAATCAAATATTGGTTTCCCTTGTCTGTACAAAGTTACATTTTGCAAGGTTATCTACAAGTTTAATACAGTCAAAGCCCCCTGCTTGTTCGTATGAAAAATTAGCATTGGATTGGAATCATGTCGAATTAAAAGAAATGCAGTAAATTGCCAAATGAAGCAAAGGTATACAAGAAGCAATTAGATGAGATTTTAAAGTATGCCCAATTAAGAGAAATTTCTAATTATCAGACTGATCTCGAATTAAGTCGAGTGCACTATAATAACATTGGAGAGCACAGCAAAGCTTTTTATTTTAACAAGAGACTCAAGATTGCTTTTTATAGAAGAAGTTACAGAATTGATCAAAAGCAATACAAAGCCCTTTGAAATTTAATGTCTACAATATACATGTACATTTAACCGTCAAAAAATGATATACAAACGTTCATTTTTAAATCTATGAACAACAAAGAACAATATTTGTATTTTGATTGAATGTCACATATGCTTGTAGTTAAACAATTTTTACCAAGTACTTTTCTAAACCTTTTTCATTGTCACTGAAGCTATGAATATTCACATTTTATCCACACCTTCCAGCAGTGTGTTTTGATCAACTGAAGCTATGAATATTCATATTTTATCCACACCTTCCAGCATGTGTCTTCTTTATACATGTACTGAACTAAATACATGTAAAACATTTACGAATATTAAAATTTCAAATGTTTGAAAGTGTCTCACCTTGTAGGTGAACAGAAAGTTAACCACTTGAGTGTGTAGAGGTCGAATTCAACCCCTATTTTGGGGGCAATAATACAAATGTATATGTCCATTTGTGCGAATACTGAACGGCTGTCCATTTTCATTCACTGGTTTAAGTAATTTTCAACTGTGCCACTTTCAGAACATAATTCATTGAAGTTTATTTAATAAGACATGTCAAATTCATGGACATTTATATGCTCTGTGGGTACATCATTTCTAAAAATATATCTGAACACTCAAGTGGCTAAAGACTTAGTATTTATTCTTCTATTTTATTCACGTGGCAATAACCTGGCATATATATTTAGACCTCAGATCTAGCTTTGAATGTATGGAAAGAGAAATGGCTAAATTTCTTCGTCAAGAAGATCATCTGAAGCCTTAAAAAAATGAAGCTGCGTAATATGATTCATCTGCAATTATAATACATAAATTACAACCACAGTAGAGTGTCGTTACAACATGTCCAAGTTAAGTCATGCTGCAAATTATACAAAGTAAGAAATGCCCAAATCAGCTAATTCTGATTCTAAAAAAACAACAACAAACAAACAAAAAACAAAACAAAAAGAAGCTGCATTTGTTTTATGAAGTCTTTGAAAGTTCTGTACTGAAACACACAGAGT
The DNA here is from genome assembly GCA_003991915.1 of Elysia chlorotica. Taxonomy (NCBI): domain Eukaryota; kingdom Metazoa; phylum Mollusca; class Gastropoda; family Plakobranchidae; genus Elysia; species Elysia chlorotica. The sequence goes on from RQTK01000321.1 coordinate 60,865, forward strand.
TTCACAACAGCCACACTGCAGTACTTCTGCAGTCTGTTTTTCATAATTAAGTTTTAATTTAAGGCATCAAACGAATACTTCTTTGAACATTTTTTGAAGAATCAGTCGCTTTTCTTGAACGCTACAGCAGCACTGACTTTATGGATGGATGTGGTGAAAGATTTCAATCTCACTTCCTCGGAGTTGTAGACGAAATGAGGCGTAGTCTCTCCCCAGGTTGTTGGCACTTCTAGCCCTTTGTCCGTGTAGACCAATACATCAAAACAGCCTGAAACAGAGGCGACATTTTTAGCAAACAAGATTGGTTTACTATAATATCTTTTTTAAACTTATTTTGTTTTAAATAATTATTTTCATAACTAGTAGTACAGTGTATACAGAATTGTTATTTTTTTAACTGAAGATCTTGCAGAAACTATGCGGCATAGAATATTGAATCAAAAAGGTAACACTTTAACAAAATTTTACTGAAATGGCCTGCCACCCTTTTAAAAACATTTTTATTACTGAAAATCCGTAAATTTACGAAAAATTGGCATCACTAAGACATAGGTTACTTATTATAGATTTAAAGACAAATCAGCAATTATGCTGAACAAACTTAAAAAAAACCCACATGATTTTGTAACAATTAACATATTTCCTGAAATTTATGCGTAGCAAAGTTATAATTTCAAATTCTCTTAGCTCATTCTGTTAGAATAATAGAAAGAATGGATGGTACCGTTCAGTTGACCATGGGTGAGCTTACTAATACAAACAAGCATCATTAAAAAAAAAAAAAAATGGAACCACCCCACCATAAATTTATTCTCTGTCCTGGCTCCCATTAAATTCAAAGCACAACAATAACCTTGACATTCATAAATTACTATGTCTAATTTGAATTTATAATCCTTATAACAGTTGGCATTTTTTAAAACTCAGAATTCAAATTGCTTGGGATTGGACCGAAACTTCAAATTAATAGGATTCTATTTAGAGAAGATCACACACATGATGTATAAACAGGGAAGACTAAATTACGAGTTTGGCTATAAAGTAACTAATCGTCTTGAAAAATTTGATCTATGAGAAATCCTAATAAGTGTAGTTCACTTTTTGAGTTATCCACTGCAATAATTGGAAACAATTACAAGTTCATGTAACTATGATTTATTCAAAGGAAGCTGAAGTTTACAAAGTGTGAACCTATTAGAAACAAATTATTTTTTATGTAATGCATTAAGCTATAAACACTTGTGCACATCCACATTGTAAAAACACATATAAATAAAACATGCTAACAGTATGTATGTATTAATAATGTATAGACTTAGCATGAACTTGAAGGAATCAACACAAAGATTTTCATCTGTAGTTATATATATATTTCCAATTTTATGACGCAAGTTTTTAGTGAAAAAAAAAAAGAGGGAAATTTCGAATTATCTTTTAGACACAACCACCTGAGTTTTCTTTGAGAAAAAAAAATTGTTTATTGGGTTGGAAACATGTCAAAAAAAAAAAAAGAAGAAAAATGAAGCAGTAAATCAGCAAACTTAACAAAATATGCAAATAGGAATTAAGAGATCTATTCCTGACTTTTTAAGTATGTCCAATTAAGGGAAACTACAAATTATCACATGTTAAAGTAGAGTGCACTGTATTTATTGAAATCTTAGAAACAAACTGACATACTTGACAGAAACCGCTACTAATTATGTTTGGACTGGAGTTAAAATCCAATTTTTTTTTTTACAGAAAAAATTCAACTCAACTACCAAGATATCTGAGACAAAAGTAGATTTCACTTACATGTCTTGTCAAGAAGTGGCAGGAAAGTCACTGAGGCTGTGATCTGTCTTATAACAGACCTCATATCATCTTGGATTTGTTTGATGGAAACCTCTCGTTTTCTACAAAAAAAAAAAAAAAAATACATTTTCAACGAGACACACCCTATTATTGCTTTCTTTCTCAGGAGGAAAAAAATGTGAAAAAAAAAAACAAAAAAGGTTCAGGAAACGTTAATTGATTAGCAGCAACTCATAACATAAAAGGGTAAAGCTGAATAACAGTGCAATGATCAAATTTAAGACTCACCAGACACTATAATAAAGCGCTATAGATGTACACTCGTCACTGGTAATAATAGTAAATACCTACCAAAAGATTTCATCTGACAACAATCTTAACAAATGTCTATTATAAAATTTCATACTAAAGGTAAGAAAGATTGCTATTTGCACACAAAACAAATATTATCCTTTGCTAAATCTCAATTCCTCTGACTTTGTCATGCAATATCTCTTTTCTGATGGATAAATATCTAGTTGTTCCCATTCTTTATAGCAAAATAGTCTAATATCCTTTCAAATAAAAATCTAATCATTTGTCTTTCTAACCTTCGTAATACCCCCCCCCCCCCCCTTTTCTACTTTGCTCTGTCTCCTAGCCTCTTGCTTCTTTCCCAATTTCCAACTCTACCAGCTGTATTTTTTGCTTTTGATCAGGAGAAGGTCTACCCTTTCAAAATACATGTATACTGTTAGACGGGCCAAGTTGTTACTGTTGTATTCAACAAGATAAAAGCAAAGCCTCCACAACATGTTGGCCACCTTTCCGCAACAGCAAATTATGGCATTTCTCCACCACATGTAATGTAGTTTTATGAGAGAAAGAGAAACAGGAGAAAATTAGAAGGGAATACTTACGTATCTTTGTCGACAGTCTTGTCAGACTCAATATCAAACTGCCATCTCTCTACCACAACATTTGTTCCAACTTCCTTTATCACGATCACCAGCTTTTCAATAGACATGTCCATGAGCCAAGCTTTAGAAGAAAGAAAATATAATAATTTAAACAAATTATATACATGTATTTTCATACAACATACCCTGAATAATCTAAAAGATTTTTTTAAAATAATTAAACCTAACCCTAGAACAATGTACCCTGAACAATCTAAAAATGATTTAATAGAATTGAACCCAATCCAATGATGTACAAACAATTCTGCGGCTCTAAGACACCATAATTTTGTTTTAATTATTGAAGCATGATTATTACAATGTACACTTTGTATACAGTGGAATCCACTCACAATAAACTTCTTGAAGACAGCCTAACAATTTATTTTATCCCTACGTTTATATTAAAGATTGATAGTAATAACATTATTTAAAAAAAAGGGAATTGGTACCCCAGAAGCAGTTTATATAATTATAAAGCCATAATTTATCTTAACCAGATTACACTGTACATTTTTTAAAAAGTTATCACTAAACTATTTTAAACATCAAGTTTCAACTGGGATATAAAAAAGCCAATTTTTAACAATTGTGCCGAAGGAGTGGAAATGTATGTACGGCAGATCAATTCACTCATGGTCACATAAAAACGAATGTAATTCAGACTGAACCCTAACCCACTAAAGGAACCAATTAAGTTTTGATGAAAACACCTACGAAGTAGAGGGAAGCACTTGCAATCCTAGTATTCATTGGTTGTTGAGGCACCAGAAGCAAGAAAAAACAAATTGCTCCACTAAATCACAATGCCCCAGCAAAATTTGAGTATAGAGAGTGAGGATGGACGTTGTGCGTTTGACCCTTTGAGCAGGTACAGAAGCACTTGGTTGTTTGCATATGAACATGTAAGGATGGATGGGGTAAGAGGTCTTTTTTTTTAATACCACAGAGAGACATGGAAGACATTCCACACATCCTCTAAAATCTGTTTTCATCCACTTAACTTTTAAAAAGGACACCAGAGCCCGAAATTTCCCTTTATCCAAGACACCTAGTTGAACACTTTTGTTGCAGTGACTTTGAACAGAACAGAGGCCACTGTACTGTGACACACGCGGTACATGTGGCCAGCTCTAGGGTGATACTAATCAAAAGGTCTGCGATCCATGAAGGATGAAAAAAAATTTCAGTTTTAAATGCGAAAACTCCTATACTTCACGCCCACTGCCCAACGAAAGAAGTCTTGTACTCTTAAACCATTAAAACTGTCAGACATGCACTAGATCATAAGATGTAAGGCTACATATGGATCTGCATATCCATCAAAGATAGGGCAAAGAAAGTACAGTGGCTTGATAACAGATGTATATACGCTGAATGTTCTTTGAGCTTCTGGGTGAGCGATTTACTTGATTTGGACCTTGACAAAGCAGGTTAGACAGACCTTAATTCGTTATGTACCTCTACTTCACAAATGTTTAGGCAGGTTTGCTCAAAACCTGGGCACCATTGGCTTAAATATCATGAATCCAAATCTTTAAGAAGACGCCACCGTGCAGTTGTCCAAGAAGTTAAGGAAGGGACGAAAGAGCTTCAAGGGCTTGTTGATCTCCTTCCAGTTTTTGACTTGTGCTTGCAGCTAATTTGAGCCCCAGATATTCTTTGCCATAGAGCTTAGACTCTAACCAGACTGGACAATTTACAATCGGAAGAGCGACAAGCTATAAATATATGTCGATATCAATGCATCAATGAGAAGATGCAATCAGATACATTCATGTTAACAAAACTGCCACACCCCTAAACGCCTGCAGTGCCAGCACTTGCCAGGCCGCATCAATGTTAAAATGTTCTGATTGACTGCATCTAGCAAGTTGGGGTTTTTAAAGTACTGTGACTTTACTTGGTAACAACTTACAGTCTAACTTGACATACAATTAAGGTTTTAAATTTATAACAAGTACAAGTTGACATACTTTTAACCTGTGATATTATCTCATCAAAGAATTTCTGCAGCTCTTTATTGGAGGTCACTAGCATGGTCAGACCCCATTGCTGAGTGTGTGTGAAACTCTCTGGTGGATACAGGCCCCGTTGATACAAGATGCTATTCAGCCCATAATCTGTCAAAGATAAAAATTAAAATGAATGCAGTTAGGCTACCCCATAAATAGATATATCTCACTCTTAGATCTAGTCTTTTCTACTTAAACGTTGTTTAAATCTAGTTTATATGGGTAGAATGCATCAGCGAGACATAGTTTACGTCTCGTCATAGCAATATAATAATAATAATAATAATAATAATAATAATAATAATAATAATAATAATAAGGCTTACGACGAGACGTAAGTTACGTCATGTTTGTGCATTCTACCCTAGATCTAATGATGAGAGAATAAAATGCACTTTTGCAGATCTAGAGTTTAGATTTAAATTTATAATCTCCAGAATAATGTGTTTGCAAAACTAAATCCATGGTAGCACGCAATCTTACGGAAGAACTCTGCAACAAGGTTTGTGGAGCCTGAGAGCGTAATACAATTACTTGTGGACGTCGCCATTTTCAATTCGAACAACCCGCGGCTACATGAAAAAGTATGATCTTCTGACCCTGAGTTCTCATGAACAACATTGAACAGTGGACTGGAAAGAAACAAGAGGACTTTGATACTTAATCGTATTTTTTACGGATTTGAGGTGATAAGCAACATGAAATTAACTATTTTGTTCTATATTCTTCTTATTTTCGATGAAGATACAACAAAGCAGTTCTAAGCAGACCAAAAACAAAAAAAGAGATTGTTTAAAATATAGCGTATATAATTGACATTATCTATCTAACCCCCACACAAGCAGTCAGACAAATTTGTTATTCTATTTTGGTTTTCCTATTTTTTTCCCCTTTTCCTTCATAGGCCTATAATTATTTCATTTCTCCATACCCGCGTTCTCTTAAAAAAAACAAACAAACAACCAATGCTATGGTTTATTAAGAAAATTGCAACAAGTGAATCTAATTCTTTAGTTATTTGAACTATAATAATTTACCATATAAAAGCAAGGATTGTGTAATTCTCTGTACGACCACTATAGTGACCCCTGCAATATCGACATCGCTAACCTATAATAATAACATCAATTATTAAAGCGCTGTTTTGATTTAAATCTTGCAATGAAGTATAACGCCGTTTCTTCAGCAGTTTGCGAGAGTGCTTAGGCCCTCCCTGCCACACACACACACACATACAAGTTTAATTATTTAAAACGTTACAATCCCAAATTGATTCAAAAATTGAATACAAAACTAAGAACGAAAACGACAACAATAACAACAAAAATAACAACAACAACAACAACAACAACAACAACAACAACAACAACAACAACAACAACAACAACAACAACAACAACAACAACAACAACAACAACGACAACAAACAATCTACCACACAACATTGAATACCCCCCCCCTCCAAAAAAGCAACAACACACACAAAACAAAACAACAACTCAATCACACACAAACGATATGATTTTGATGTCACAACGGCAGGAGTTGTCAGGACTTAATCCTTTCAAATTTAATTTTTAAGATAAGATAAACTTTTATTCACCCACAAGGGACATTTTGATTGGATCCGATATACCATTAACAACAGGAAACACATTAATGAAGCATCGATAATCGCATATCATCTCTCCCTTTTCCTCCTCTTCTACAATTTGGTTTATATGGTTCTAGAAAGTGTAACAGAGACAGGAACAAAGGAGTTTTTTGTATACCTCTCCGTTCTTGAGGGGATTGCAAGATCTAATAATACTCTGAGCAGAGAGAGAGAGAGAGAGAGAGAGAGAGAGAGAGAGAGAGAGAGAGAGAGAGAGAGAGAGAGAGGAGAGAGAGAGAGAGAGCGACTCCGTACTGTTGGGAAGCATCATGCGTATAACTAGAATTTCGCGAAAACAAAACTTCCACCACCTACCGCATAGAAACGTTGTTGTTAGCAGTTAGATCTATCCGCTGGATGTCAATAATGACAATGGATAACAGGATACAGTGTTTTCACAAACTTGCTCTTTATTACATAGATTTCTAGATCTACATCATTAGATCTAGATCTAGTTCTTGTACTTTGATCAAGATCTAAAAATCCAGAGAGGAGTTGTTTTCTTCTCATTCAAGAGAGGATACAATTAACCCATTATAAAAAAAAAGAAATACTAGATCTAGATATTTAAGACAATCCTGAATCCAAACTGACACCTGGTTGGAATCTAGGCTTGATTATGCCATGGACAAAGTGTTGTCAGTCTGATTCACGATGATTTTTTAGTGAAAGATTGCAATTTTTACATACCACATCTAAATTAGATTATAATCTAATCAAGATCACACCGTTTAGATTTAGATAACAGATCGACAACGCATAAGAAAGTTAAATAAATTGTGGGCATATTTCCCACTAACTCCCACCTATGGCTGGTATGGTTGAAGAGACTGCTTTTCACGGCACCTGGAAGGTAAACTAGAATCATAGCTAGTCCGCATTGTACAGAGTCATCAGTTTTAGGGACTCTTACAGTTTGGTGGTAGCCTACATGTTTCTTTAATTAATGTCGAATTTGAGCAGTAAAACTGAAGAAATCTAGAAGAAGATCTGAATACATTGTTGTGAATTGTAAATCTATCGTAGAAGCCTTTAGCCTAATTCTCTATGATTAATTTGTTGAGGAAATGTCATAGCCTCATTAATGATTTTAGAATTAAAAAATCACTTATCTAACCTTTATAAATGTAATCTATTGATATTTTCAAATGCATGGTTGATAAATGTATATATACCTTGTTTGTACCAATAAACTGTAAGAGATCCTTCTTTCATTTATATTTATAAGCATTATAAAATGTAGGCCTACACAAAATGTGTAGATCTAGGTACTAAAATATCCACCATTTAAGCAATTCTAACAAACTAACATTATTAAGTACTTATAAATCACTTCTTAAATCACCTGTGATTTTGTTGATTGGAAACACAAAAGCAAAAACAAAACCATGACCCCTGCAATTTATATATTTATATTATTCCCATATGAGGAATTTTGGATGTTTTATCTTTATAAGTTCATTATCACTCAATTTTGAATTTATTGTAATTTTTTTTATGGATTGTTTCCAGATAACAGAATGTGTATCAGTGACTGGAGTGGTGGAAATCACTGGTATTGAAGGGTAAGCCATTTAGAGCTAGTGGTAAATTAATAGTTCTATGGGATAATATCGTTTTTTGTTGTTTGTTTTCTTGTGTGCTAATTGATAACAAGTTGAACTGGGTATAATTTTACAATTTTGTATTAGAAATGGTAACTATTGGGTTGAAACTCTGCATGTCATAATTTTAGGCTGACCCTTTGATTTTCTAATATATAGTTATGAAGAATATCTCAAGATTTTGCTCTCTGTTTCTAGAAAGCATTTTCTGAAATACAAGAATGCTTAAACTGGCAGATAGGGGATAATGTTATTTTCAATTTACAGCCATTTATTTTTTTTATGACAAAAATTCCCAACATCATCAACAGCAGCCTACAAAACAAGAAGTAACAATAATTACTTGTAAATTTATCAAATATACATGTATTGAACTATTTTTATATATACATTAAAAAAACATATATTTTTTTCAAACAAAAATCAGTAATCATTGATAAATCTTTTACTTCTGTACAAAGGAATCACAAGAAAAAAAATATTATCAGCAAGTACCAAGGATTCACCCTATAAAGACAACAGTGTGTGTTCAACCCTATGTGGTCAATTTGGATATATAACTTAAAAACGTTGAATTCAACCTATAACTGTAATTTTGCAGAACTGAGTTTGTCCTGGACGAGAATGGTGACGTGAATTGGGAAGTTCAGGATGAGGCTGAGCCACTGCCGCTTTTCAGTTGTGAGACATATGAGGTGAGTCCTGTAGTTTATAATGTGCTGTGTGTCAATATTAAATCAAATCAGTTGGCAAAGCACAAACCACTGTTATTGTCAATGGTAGAGAGTGTCACTGTCCCAACTCAAACTGCATCGTTCACTACTGGTTGTATTACTTACTTAGTCAACCGCAGCAGAACATTTACTATGACTGATTTTCATCTTTCTGTGTCCTTCATCTCTCTGGCAAGGTTTTTCCCATTATATGCCTGTGCCATTTTTTTCAAACACTTGAAATTATTTTTTTTTTATACCAGAAAAGCTCTTGATATAAACCAAAAATCTTTTTATTCCATTTATTAAGAAATGGTAGAAACTTTATAGCGAAGGTTATAGCTTGCACACTTTTAGAGCCCTTCACCCTCTCACATTTTTAGGTTTCACTATAGAGGATTCTCACTACACACTTATATATATGCTTCTACAACAGTCAATTTATTTTATTTGCAACTTTTTCTAGGTACTGTCTGCTGCAGGGAAACTTCCCATGGCTCTAAAATTTATCGGCACATATGGAGGACAGGGGGTAGAGTTTGCGGTAAGGATTTCTCTTTTTTTCTTTTTTCTTTGGTTTTCATTTATTCTACACCCCAATCTGCTTCAAATTCTTTGCACCTTTTCTTTTAAATGCTCATAATTTTGGATCATATAGTTTTATTTAAACATCAAATTGTTCCCAAATGGTACAAGATTGAAGCATGAAATGGTCAACCAAATTTTTTAGAAGAAAATCTTTTGTGCTTGTAATAAATTTCTTTGTAAGTGCTTTTTTTAATCATGTGAAATTATTTAAAGGATGTAGTGGGATATTTTCTTATCGTAAAACTTCCTTAAAGACTTTTCACAGAATACACTCATTCTGGTTCTCTTTTCAGGTTGATTTTTCAGCTAATCACATGCTTCTTTCATATGACAACTGCTGCATGCTACAATGCAAAAAGGTTTGTAATTTAATCAATCAGTGGTCAAATATTTTTAGAACAATAGAATTTCATATTAGTTGAAAATATAAAGCCAGATACATGGGATGATATTTGAGCTTTCAATATATTTGTGCTATGCTCATTGTTAAAAAAATCTTGGGATACATTCTGTAATGAACATAAATAATACATGTTACTATGTTTTGCATATTCATTCATGTACATATGCGATTAGATAGATATGTACACCAATACGACTTTCTCTTTTGTCATTAAAATCCTTCAGAATGATGAGGCGGGTCAGAAGTTTGAAACCTACTGGACCACTTTTGTATTTTTCACAAACATATTTCCTACTTTTATTTTAATTATGTCTCCCATTGGTCTTAAAATTAGGTACCTAAAACTGACGCAAAATCACTTTATCAGCAGGATGTTTCTGTATATGACCAACTTCTCACAAAAGAAGTTATACGGTCGGCGCAATCATATCCCAGCACACTAATTTCTGAATGTGCGTTATATCAATAGCCCATAACTTGATCTTTCACACAGTGTAACTTTCAACCCAATTAAGTAGTTACAGGTATAAAAAAATGGAAATGTTTTCTCTTAGAGAAATTGAAGGAATTTCTAAACAAAAGTTACATATTTAGAATCCTTGCTCATTTTTCTTTTAAAATCAATGCAGTTAGATAGAACTACTTTTTGTGGATAAATGCGCAAGACACTTGAACAAGACAATGTGCAACTAGAATTGCTTTCGCCTGCCGTCAGGCCCACGATGGCTGCCCTTTACTCATCTACGATAGACCATGAAAATTTCTAAGATTTGAATATGAAAATGTAAAAAGAAAAGGCTTTTCTCACATATTAATGCCGTTACATGTTATAAATGTCAACAATGTTTTTTTGCCGGTTCTGTATGCAAACAAGGGGCGGCCTTTGCAAAGAGCTAGATCTAGGTGGATAGTTTCCGTAAACCTCGTTTTTTCTGACTTCTCAGCTTGGATCTACATGCATTGGATTAAAAAAATGCAAACCTAAAGCTTGTTCTAAGAAACAGATACATACACTTGCCATTCTTGTAGTTAACTCATTTTTGTTGCCTCCCTTGACATTTTGATCAAAATTGTCTTCAGGCCGTTTTTACTCTATTAAAAAAGTATTTTAAATGCTTCCACGCCCTTGAAAAAAAATTGATCCTGTTCTATGTAGGTATCTGTTTGTGCTCAACAATTTTTATGGCTGCGGTATGCTTCATTTTTGTTTTATCTGGGCTCAAAATGTCCTCTCTATTAAGTTATAAAAAAATTGCGTAATCATTAAGATTGTAAAATGGATTGAAGTATAGACTTCAAATTTGCCCTCCTTTGCTCAGAAACAAAAACTCTATGCCCTGCTTTAAATATCGAAATAATTCAATGAATTTGAAAAGTCAGTTTAAGATACCTATGAAAATGCAATAATTGGTCTACCCTTGGAACCCAATTTAAAAGTAAAATTATTCCAAATTTTTTTTCATATTGAATCTTCAGATTTTGCCCGGCTCTAGAAGGGAAGATGCCCCATACCAGTTTCTAGGAGCACTTGAGCAAAGTTACTTCTCAGATATAGTGTTGAGGACAGACACACGGAAAGAGGTGATGAGCATGTCAGAAAAAATAGTGAAGGAACAGTTAAGCATATTCTTTAATACTGTCTCTTTTATGTTTGATGGGAAAAAATTTTGGAGAAATAAAGAAAAAATGTTTGTATTTTCTCAAAACTTTTCTGTCTCTGAACACATGATCAATATTTAGATAACCTTTCATCTTGTATGCTTGAATGGATGATCTCTCCATTTCTTGAAAACTTGACACACAGCTTCAGCTTCTTAAAAGAAAAAAAGAAATAAATTCAAAACAGCTATTATTATTACTACTGTTACTATAGTTATACATATTTTTACTACGATTACTATAGTTATACACCAGTTTTGGAAATAAGAATATTAGCAGTGTTCTTTTAAGTACCTTGTGCTTAGTTTTATTGCTATGTGAATGAGATTGTTAAAAAATTCATTGTTCAAAAAATCATCTCTCATGCCTATATAAATATAAAAAATTAAGTTATGAAATTTGCTTTTGAATAATATCAGCATGTTTTTTTTTTTTTTTTTCAAATTCTCGGGTAAAAAATAGAAATTATTATTCCAATCTTTTGGATCCTCATATGATTTTAGGCTTATTTAGATTATTTTTGGGAATTTTGAAAAATTTGAAAAGGAAAAAGCTTTGATATTTATTATTTTGAAATGGAAGGTGTGCAGCTCAATGAAAAGGTGCTAGCACAAGAGCGTATCAACCCGCACAACATGTGGGTGATGGGAAAAGGTTAAAGAGGTCAAACACTCTGTTTTCTTTGTTTCAGTTCAAAGCCCACTCCATCATCTTAGGGTTAAGTGCGCCTGACCTAGACTGGACCGCATCTGTTCCACCACTCACAGGCCTGCCTGAGGATGTCATACAAACAACTTTGCACTACCTATATGCGGAGTGCCTGCCTCAAGGGCTCACGGAAGCTACTGCTAAACGCTGCGTCAAAATGGTTGGCAAGTTACGAAGCTTGACTAAGTTTGGCCAGCTCTGCGAGACTTTCCTAAAAAATACAGCGCTCACACAACGTAAGTGAAATGATCTAGTACTCTTTACCAAATAGTTAGTTCTAAATAGGAATATTTTTTTTTATGTGATTTTGAAGAAAATTGACACAGGAGGACTTTAAATTAAAATGTGCTGCATGTTTTATTAATTTAGAAAAATAAAGTTTGATTTTGTAGCAGTTTGCCTAAATCAAAAAATGAAAAAAAAAAGAACTTCCATATTTTATAGCTTATTCAAGACCATTACTCCGATAACGCCTTAGATTTACAATATTCTACATGAGTAAGATCTAGAATATAGACAGGATTGATGTGAGTATAGATCTGCATAATGATAGATAAGGAATAGGACTGAGTGTTACAAAAATCTACCCAAATTTTAGTTGCCAATAATGATAGATCTAGAATTAGAATGTTCTAGAATCTACTAATCCTAAATGTAGATCAGACAAGCCAGCTACAAATGCCACCAATAAAAAAAAGGTAACCATTTATAATTAGAGCAATAAAGGTTTCTGTTTAGTTACTTTAACTGGTTAAAACAAACCTAGTTTATTATCAAGTTACCTGGAATAAACATGGTATGGTATGATCTTTTATTTTCTTAAAGAAATCAAGACACTGGTCTCGGACATGCACGCCTGCGCAGACCGAATTAATGATCTATTTGGTGGCCCCATGACAGAAGAAAGGAAAGAAGAGGTTGCTCTTGAGGGATCCATGTGGTCTAACCCTGCAAAGCTTTGCTACACTGTGCGACAGGCTCTTAGGGAGGAAGCCATTGGTAAACTTTTTAAGGCACTTCGTTTGTAGTTATTTTTAGTTTTTTTCTCTCCGTATTATGACAATTTAAAAGGTGTTTATTTATATAGTAGCAAACAAATGTATTTTCTCTTGTAATGGTCTATAGTTCTGCTTTGCAAAATTTAACCTTGGTTTGAAAGCATAAATATAGTATTTGTTTTTCTTCACTGATAACTTTCCTCAAAAAATGCTTGTATTCCTAAATGTAAGTCTTTTTTTCAAATTGTTATTTCCAATATACCTGACAAAGAAAGTATAATACATGTTCGCTCTGGAAAAATAATCTTAGCTGCTTTCTTCTCTATTTATCCAGCATGTGCCAAGTTTATCATCATGTGTGACTTGTTCTCAAAAAGGAAATATGAACTTTCAAAACAGGAACGCCATGACATTATGAAATACGTAAAATCAAGGTCAGTATCTTGATATTGTTTGCTTTTGTATTTTTACCAAGGCTAATCAATTCATGTGTGGAAAAAAATGAAATTAAAGTGTTACAATAATAACACAGAGCATGACATTTTATACAATTGTCCACTGCAAAATTTTTTTACTGTGGTTCTCATGGATCTATCACTATTGTTGAAACCCCTTTCCAAAGGATTCCCGTGTTCCTAAACCAAATGATGACATTGATGACAACTGTGATGACCCACCTGCAGTCGCTTACCCTGTCTCAGCGAGCAGACATTGCTGCTTACCTTGTGCCAGAGGTAAGACCCATTCCCCTGGGACAAAGTTTACTACAATTGTTATCCATATGTAAATGTTGTTCAAATGGAAATGAAGTGTGCTTCACATATACTCATCTCTTGAAAGTGATATGAGTAGCAGTTTTTGAAATAGCTCAAGTATTTAGTATTCCGATAGTGATAAACATTTCTTTTGTTATTTGTACACACTGGTACATTTACATTATTATTTTAGATATTGTGCGCTATAAACTTTGATCAAGCACAACATGTGATACCTGGTTTAAGAAGAGCATAAATTCGGAAGACCAAAAGACAAAGAGAATAATTACTCTTCTTATACTCATTGTGTTGTGTCCTTGACATTATATGAAATAATAAATCTATGTTCTTAATATTTAGATGAAACAAAATGATCCATATTTCAAGTTGGTTGTGAAATGTTTGTTTATTGTCAAAACTCTTTTCAAAGATGCTCAGAATTTCAGAATAATAGACATTGTATTCAGTAATAAGGAATTTGTTACAACTTCAATCTACAGAATTATAAGCAATCATGCACTTTGTGTTAAATAGTCAGTCATTACAACCAGTTTTAGTATTTTGTAAACAATTTTTCTTGGTATGTTTACCTATTCACTTCCTTGAAACAGCATGTTCTCTTTTTGCTTAAATTAGGGGGACTTTAGTTGTGATTAAAAAAAAGAAAAAGATCTTAGACTTAATGATCTGTTTGCATAATCTTAGATGGAGACCATTTTGGATACCATGTCACGGTTTGCAGTGGAGACAAAATCAGCACTCGAGCAAGCCATCATCAGCAGCAACGAGAAAGTCAACTCAGAGAAGATGGATAAATCAGACCGGCACAAATGGGGAATAGGGGATTCTCTTGGACGCACACTTAAGCATGTTAGTATTTTAGCAGTCAATTCGTATTAAGGCTCATAGTCTCATTTTGTGTAATATTTTGTACTGCAAAAAACAACAACCTCTCAATAGAAGTGTTCAATGTAAAAAAAAAAAGATATAGTAAGATGTCTAATTTAAATAAATAAAAAAAAATAATACTTTTGATACATACAATTAAGTTTTTAAAATACCACAAAGCTACCACAAAGCTTTTGACTCACCAAATTTCACAATTTATGTAATGGTGTTTTATATCTAAGCATATTTGATGATAATCCTCATGTAATTAAATTTCTTCGTTTCTTACCACAGGCACTGCATTTAAAGGAACTAAAGAAACTGAAACACTTTCACGAGAAAACCTCTGCATGTTTTGTACATTTAAAGAAAGAAAGGTAATCTAAACCATAGCTTTAAGTTATATTTTTTGTATTTCATTGATGCCAAAATGTCACGAAGGAATTGTTCTTAATTTGAATTTGTGAATTACAGTCAACCATGCAGCTTATCTCTGAATCTTTGTATTTGAAGGATATATAAACTCATTTCATGTTTTCTAAAAAAATATGCAGGATTTACAAAGAACAATCTACCACTACTTGTTGGTTTTTGTATGAGTGCATTGCCTGTTTTCTTTTTTCTTTTGACATTTATAGGCATGAAGAGCTGTTCTTAATTTTGTTTAAAACATGTTATTTTTGTCAGTTGCTCCTAATGGCTGATACAGTTTATTTAAAAAGAAATTCTTGAACCTTTTGTTTCTTCCTTTTATACCGACAGAAGCCACTTTACTATGAAGAGCCAAGCAGACAAAGTACGATGTGTCTCCCGTTCTTTGAAACATCTGGTTGATGAGGTATTTCGCTGACGTCAATGCCTGTTTTTTTTTAAGTGGAAATTTGTGTTCTCCTTTTTTCTGTTTTTTACTCCTAGTAATATTATAACGGTGAATAGGAAAGAGATCACTGCTCTAATATATTGATATTTTTTGGTGATAAATAAGCAAACAAGGGTTTCACTTCAAAGCAGAGTATAAGTAACTTTTTTCTCTCAAGGCAGAGGATGTCGTAATATAACCTTTTTTTTCTTACATACATTACTGGTGGGCTCGTAAGTGTAGGAATTATTTTACAGAACTGCTATATACATTTTAATAATAAAACAAATTAATACTTAACTTTCATCATGGTTTTGTTTTTCTCTTTCTTTTCTGAATTCGATTTCCAGTTACCATCCCTGCTGATTCGCTTAAGAGAGCTGACATCGGCTCTGGATCAGAAGGTCACTTGGAAAGAATGGAAATACATCTTTAAAATGGCAACATCCAAAGTTGTAAGTGTCGCTTTGTAAATCTGACGAATCATTTTGAAAGAATTATTTTCCAATGTTTACAAAATAAAAAATAAAAAAAAGCCTACTTAAAAATATATAAAAAAAAATATCTGTACTTCTAACATTTTGGCAAAATGTTGACCCAAGGATCATATCATGGTCGAAGACAACTTTTTATTTAGAAAAAAAAAATTATCTAAAAATTCTGTCAATAATGAATTATCATCATCCTCATAATCAGGTTGGCTTGTCTCCATTGTGTCAGTCAGACGTAACGACCTGCACTATTAGTCTTATGAGTTTTGTCAGTTATCAATACTTTCACTATTTTGTATCTCGTCTTAGTCGTGGGGTCTGAGCAAAGTCCAGTCCAATAAACCGTCCCTGCAGCCCATGATCAAAGAAATGTGCGACATAGTGCGGAGCGATCAGTTCAACGCGTCGCTTGTCACTCTCGGGCTGGTCGAACCTGGGGAGAACCCGGGCTCACCCACGTCGTCATCTTTGTCCTCCATGGCCACCTCGATCAACAACACCCCATCTTGTGCAGCTGCACCTCTGCCAAGCTCTGTCCCTCCTGGCAAGGAGTCCACGTCATCGACAGTAGCCAACAGTAAAGCAACCAGATATGCACAGGTGAAGCTGGTCTTTTTAAACAATCAAACAAACAAACAAAATATTGTTTTTGGAAACTAGTTACTGTATTTATATTATTCACGAGAGATTAGTGTAAGACTTTTTTGTTGAGACCCTTTGATGAGACTATAGAATTTTTACATATAAATTGAATCAAGACATGAAGGTTGTTATATCATTTGTTGGATCTAGAAAAGTTAACCCTAGACAAAAAGAAGAAACTTCAATCTGTTTGTTGCTTGCAGGGTGTTTTTTTGAGTCAGGGTTAGCTGTATCTGAGTTGCAGTGTGATAATAATAATAATAATAATAATTATAATAATAATAATAATAATAATAATAATAATAATAATAATAATAATAATAACAATAATGATAATAAAAACAGTAATGAAAATGAACATAATTTTAATATAACTAGAGAAAACAATACACATTCTTTTTTATTTTCGAAGTGATGGGGACAAAGAAAATTAATGTTTTTCAAACATGCCTTTAATGTTTATCTGGTTTTGAACTGATCTGCCTTTTAAGGCTTATTCTTATTGCAAATTAAGGAAAGTTGTAGGACTAGCCGTTAAGCGGAAAGAATTGTCTGCAACCTTCCCGTCCCCCACCAAAATCTCAATTCATGTTTTATTGACTAGAAAGGGTATATTGTTAAATAATTACATCACCATTTTTATCACCATCATCATCATCACCATGATCATCATCGTCATCATCAACATTATTTTTTGAACTTTGGGCTCAGTCCAAAGTCTAACGTTCCCTTTATTACCACAGTTGAGTTGTGTGGAATCCCTGTGTGTGTCGCCCTGTGCCAGCAACAGTTGTTCTGCCAAGCGATGCCTCGATCTCTTCCGTTCTGCCACAAACACAGACATGGTTTTTGAAGTTATCTGTCCACCAGGTACGTTTTTATATTATGAAAATTAAAGCATTAAAGATCATTATGCAAATTTGTAAAATTACATTAAACAGAAATCATCATGTATCAATGGTCTTTTACTTAAAACAGTCGATTTAGTGAATAAAGAAACTGACATTTTATTTTCAATGGACAATATTAAACCTGTGAGGAGATCAAAATTAAATTTGTGTAAAAGATGAATTGAAAAACTGTTAAAGTAAACTGCTCTGTGTTCCTTTAGAATGTTTAATGATGAAAACAATTCTATGCATCTACTATATACAGTTTCATTTGGAACAAATAATGAATGAAATGACCACCAAAAAGTCGATAGAACTAATGCAGAAAACTAGATCATACCACAAAAAGTATCAATAGTAACACTAGGTTATTATTTAGAAAAATTCATTTGCATTCATTTGCATACACAGAAACTTTTTCAAATAGGCAAAAAATATGGGTTTTGGGAGAAAAAAAGAATTCTGTTTTTTAACAAATAGAATAAAAAACCCCATGCCTTCTCTTCCCAAAGCTAAACACTCAGCAGTATTTACTAACTAAAGCAAGTTATTCTGCAACAGATGGTATAGATCAATCCTAAAATCCTTCATTACCTTATTCCATAAAGTTACATGATTTTTTTCATGCGTTGCAGTGCATCAGTCTACTTTCACTGAGGATCAAGATATCCAAAGTTAAAAAAAATTTCTTTTCAAAGCCCTAACAAAACAACAACAACAACAACAAATACAATAATAGTAAAGATGAAACACATCTATACTTTTGTATGACCAACAGATGTGGATGGTGGTGATATCATCATAGACCACATCACTGGTCAGGAAGCCGGTGAAACAGAAGGAGCTGTGGGCGGGACTAACAATTCTGCAAACTCAGCTTCTACAGCAGAAGGGGAAGAGGTGGAAGTAGAAGTCCATGAAATCAAGGCCCACAGAGTCATCGTTGCGGCTCGTTGTGATTGGTTCCGTCGAGCCCTGCTCAGCGGCATGAAGGAGGCGATTGACAGGTGCGTGATGAGATACACAGTAGACTGACACAATAACTTATTTGTAGAGACACAAGCAGGGATGTCAGAGTTCAGGGAAATCAACAGTGGCGCAGAGCTGAGTGAAAATCCGTGCCAAAAAGTGCACATAGTCAAAGGAAGTATTGACAAAATAGTGAAGGTTGGAGATAGCATTGTGAAAATCAACTCGTCGGGAAAGGCAAGCTGTGAGTGGTGTCAGTTTATTACAGCATTGTCTCTAGGACAGTTTTCTTGTTTTACTCCTCAGCTCTTCAAGAAATGTTAATATGTTAATTTTTTTATCACAGTAATTCACAAATTTTGTCGGGATGGAGTTTGGGGGGAGGGGGTGCAGCCATAATCTTCTATTGTTCTGATAAAAGTTCAGGGCTGGAAATAATTTTCAACTGACATCCCTGCACAAGTGAAGAGCGTGTTTTTCAATACTTGTTTCAAGCGCATTTAATATTTTTATTTTAGATTTGTCAAGATTTTTCCTTGTTTTTAACAAAGATGGAAACAATTATGATCCGTTAAAAGTAATTAAATTTTGTTGCTATAATTTGATTCTCTATATTTTTATAAAAACATTTGAAAGAGTGGATGGAGATAAACAAAATATAGCTAATCACTATTTTTCCCCCCTAATTGGACTGAACCAAGGTAAAATAAATGCTCTTCAATTTCATTAAAAAAAAGGTTGTTTTTTAGAATCTAAAATGTAGAAAAGGTGAACATAAAATTTACACTCACTAGATATAAACTTTTTCAGTTTTATGTACCTTACATCAGACTGAAGTTTGCAGCCTCGTATTTTAAATGGCTGTGCAAGAAGTATCTTCAGATGAAATGTTCACCCAGAAACTTAATTTGGGAGACACAAATTGTAATGATAGTATGAGCATTAAATCAGACTGGTAACAACAACAACATTCTGAATCAAGTTATTCATACTCGAATCTTAAGCAGAATTGTAAGAGCATCAACACAGAACGATGACAATACAAAGTCTCTTGTTTTTATTTAGATGCAAAATTTCTGTTGCAGAGCAGATCTTTTTAGCAGAACTGTAACTAGATACATAAATGGGGTGTATATAGAAAGAATAATATTTAATCAACACATCATAATGTTTGTTGTAAAAAAAAAAAAAAAGCAAACTTGCCTGCATAGCTTCATACATGCTTTTTATTAAATAATCAAAATTTTTTGAGACTGGGAGGGCAGCAATGGTCTGAGCATCAGGGGGTGAATTGGCGCAAGTGATAGAGCATCTGTCTCTCAATTGGGAGATCTCTGGTTTGAAATCCACAATCAGTCAAAAATTTATTTGTCCAATTTTGTCCCCAACTGGTTGGATCGGTGTTATTATAATGTGATCAGCTGAGACAAGAGTCTAGATCTCCCCGCTCTGTTTCTGTGTGGCAGCACGAACAAATTTTCAGATATTAGTCTGGGGTTCTGTGGACTATACAGCTTATATAGTGCAGATGCTGGACGCCAAAAAAACAAACAACCAAACAAAGACTAAGAGCATTAGCTTCAGTTTGATAAGTATTTGTTAAAATCACTTTTCTTTAACAGGAAAATTGTGGTACACGACACAAATCCTGATTTGTTCCGACGGTTCCTGGAGGCTCTCTATGCTGGCCACCTGGATACTCGAGGCCTGAACGACGAGATGCTGGCTGATATGATGACTTTGTGCGATAGATACGAGGTGAGGCAGTTTTTTTGGTTTATTGTCATATCTTTTGTATGTACATCAACTGTCTAGAGCATGTCATGTTAAAATATTGCCTCCACATTTTTTACTCTCTAAGTTCTAAGTTGGTTTAGAATTTATGTGCACATTTATCTTTCAGATAATTATAAACCAGTATTGTTTTTTTGAAGGTTTGGTATGTCTGTAGGTGGAAAGGAGAGTTGGAGCACTTAAAGGCCCTATAAGGGTTACTTTTATGCTAACAGTATGACTTTTTTTTTTAGATCTGTTGGTACCCAAGTGATGGTATGGTTATAAAAAATACATGTCTTGACCAATCTGATGGTTTAATCTTCTCCCTCCATATCTTATCTCTCTCTTCCCATCCCTCTCTCTCCCTTTCTCTCTTCCCCCTCTCTCTCCCCTTCTCTCTCCTCTTCTCTCTCTCTCTCTCTCTCTCTCTCTCTCTCTCTCTCTCTCTCTCTCTCTCTCTCTCTCTCTCTCTCTCTCTCCCTCTTAAAGGCCCCATAAGGGACTGTTTTTACCCAAGTGATGGTATGGTTAGAAAAAAACATGTTTTTACCAATCCGATGGCTCTTCTTCTCCCTCCCTATTTTTTCTTCCCTCTCTCCCTCTCTGTGCTTCCTCGCTTCATAAACACCAGATCCATGAAAAAAAAAACCCAAAACAGCATGATCTTTCTTCACATCTGATGATTAATTGTTAATACTTAACAAAGCCCGTTATAAATTGTATTCAAAATATTTTTTCTCTGTAACTTTGCGAGCTAAGTAATACTTATATATATTCAAAATTCACTTGATTATATTATTATTGTTTAAATCTGTCTTTTTTTTTTAAATAGATGGACGATCTAAAACACTTGTGTGAACAGGAACTCAAATTGCACCTGAATGAGATCAACGCACTGTACCTACTTAACCTAGCAGATCATCTCAACAGCCGAGGCCTCAAGGTAACCATTGCATGACATCCAAAACAGTTTTGGTGAATTTAAAAACAATTGCTCCTCAATAATCGCTGAAAATCATGTAGAGAATTAGGAGTTACATTAAGTAATTTTATATTGTTCAAGAATTGTTGAAGATAAACTGGGAGACCAGGTAGCTAAAATATAGAGAATGGGGCCTTTAGTTTGATACCCAATGGGGGCTCCTTGTTCCCTTCTGGTTTGATCAGTGTCAGTAAAATGTGACAGGCTGAGACAGAAGTCTTGTTATCCCTACTATATTTCTGTGTGGCTGTAGTGCGTAAAATTGTAAAACGTTTAGATTTCTGTGTGGCTGTAGTGTGTAAAATTTTAAAACGTTTATATTTCTGTATGGCTGTAGTGTGTAAAATTGTTGAACGTTTATATTTCTGTGTGGCTGTAGTGTGTAAAATAGTAAAACGTTTAGATTTCTGTGTGGCTGTTATGTGTTAAATTGTAAAACGTTTAGATTTCAGTTTGGCTGTAGTGTGTAAAATTGTAAAACGTTTAGGATTTCTGTGTGGCTGTTGTGTGTAAAATTGTAAAAGATTTATATTTCAGTGTGGCTGTAGTGTGTAAAATTGTAAAACGTTTGTCTTGGGACCCGCCTATATGCTGAACATATATATGTTAAGAAACCAAAAAACTAAACCAATTAAGATAAACTTTGTTTAAAAAATATTTGGCTCACAAAATTCAAATACGAAGTTGGACAGAATCTGTAGTAAAATGTCTATTTACAACCAAGCTTGTTTATATTTTTGTTCTATAGAAAATTTAAACATTCATTTTTGTTTCTGATTCTACCAGATTTAGGTGCATATATACATAAGATCTCAACTGAAGGGAAAGCTGTTAATATATATTTTTTTCTTTTTCTTTTTGCTAAATATAAGCATCTATGTACTTTTGCAATAAGTTGATTTATATGTAAAATTAATCCATCTATGTTGGCTACGAACAAAGGTTACCTTACCTTACCTTACCTTACCTTACCTTACCTTACCTTACCAAAGGACGCAGCCCTTTCATTCATTGGCAAACACCGAGACCTGACAAGCAGTGATGTATACCAAGAATTGCCTGACCACCTCAAGGATGAAATTCTAGAGGCAATTGTATGGCAAGGGTAAGCTCTGCATTTAAATTTAAGCCCATTAGTTTAAAATTGATAACTGAAAGTACTGAAAAGTCTAAGAGGGAAATCCGTTTGATAACAAAGGCAAAGTGTTTGTTTATTTAAAAAAAATAAATTACAGTGACCTCAATTTGGATTTATACATTTTTTCCCCAGTAGGATTTGTTTCATTGAGTTTTTTCCTCCTTATAAAACTTCTGTTAACCCTTATTCTGTCAATTTATTGCTTCAAAAGACTAGGAAGATGGGTAATGTTTTCAATGATACTGTTGCTTGCAAACGTAAAAAAGATAATTTTTTCAAGTGAAAACTGAACTAACTTTAAAGACTAAAATTCTGTTTTGAGAAATTTCTTCAACTATTAGTTACATTAGATTGCTCGAATATGGATAAACAAAATAAAAACTGCTTTATTTCAAATGTAATTAATGACCACTTTTTACTGTTAACCCAAAAACCATTGCCTGGTATCAATACATATATTTTTAATACAACATCTTTTTTTTCAATTCAAACTCTTTGACAATTTTGCTGTATTGTTCCCTAGCCTTGACATTCGCTCTCACCTTAGGCGTGATCGGCAAGAGGGAACTCCGAGCTCAACGTCCAGCATGAGTGAGGTAGATGAGCTGGTCAACAACCTGGACATTGTCCAAGACAGGGTGAGTTCTGCCTCCTCACTACCAAATTTTCTAAGACAGGGTGAATCTCACCAGTTTCCTTAGTAGGTCCATTTGTTTTCACTACGAAATTTTCTTCTTCTTCTTCTTCTTCTTTCTTCTTAATCTAGATTGCTCGTTGGGTGTAAATTTTTTAGTTTCCAGGGCTGCCACTCTTCCGCGGAAACGCGGAAATCCGCGGTCACGAAAGTCCGCGGATATTTTCCGCGGTCGCGGTTGTTGGTCCGCTGACGCTGAGGCGGAATTATTCCTCGTCCGTTGTTTGTAGTGTCAGACATCACTGACCGCGGATCTTCAAATGTCCACTGACAAAGTGACATTTTTCCCCGCGGGAAAAAAAATAGCCGTGAGAAATTTTCATATCGGAAATGCGACTTTCCGGATAGCCCCGATGTTTTTGTGTGTGCAATATGTATTTTGGCGCTACAACTTTGTGTGTCAGTCACGCCACCGAAACTAGAAAAGAATTTAAAAAAAAAAGAAGATTCAGTGCGCGCTAGAAAATGCGGGATTAATTCAGTTATCTAATTACATCGATAATCGGCAGTGCTCTTTTGTTTTTGCGCTTGTCATTGTGTTATCGAGATTGGGTTAGTCAACAACGTCTGATATCGATAGACTCCAACGCGTTATTTTGTTTATCGTTTATACGTCCGAAACTCCGATCAATAGTATCCATCTCTCTATCTTCACACCTTCTAGTCGTCGAACATTGCCGTGACTTCCAACCTAGTAGCAATTCTGATTGCGTCTGATCTTACAATTACATGGTGTTGATCATCGAATAGTTCTTTCGCGTTATCATGAGTTGTGCGGTTACAAACAAGGGACGTAGATCTAGTTTATCGTTTATTCGTCCGCATGCCGATCCCTCCATCTTCACACCCAGTCCTCGCGCATCTTTTACAATTGTTTCGTGAATCATGTGCGCGGATCTACTCTTATATACAACGACTCTAATTTAGTTTATTGTTCATTTGTCAGATTATTAGTTATTTCCGATGTCTCAAACTTCAACATCCAGACTTCGGCCTCCGCTGTCATTTCAATTTTACAGTTATTATCATTGTTCACTACGTTTAATCATCTACCTTGATGTCGTTGATATTGTGTAGACCTATTATCTATCATACGAATCTTGCGCTCTACGGCTTATAGTGTTCTTTCTGTAAAACTAAGCAAAATAGATATAGATCTAGTTTAAATTAGAATCTTTATCTTGATTCAGAAATTTGATTCTAGGCCTATATTTATTTTAGTCTTTGAGGAGCTACATTGCATCCGAATTACCGGCATATTTGAGATCGGACTCTGAATCGAATCTAGAAGAACTAAATCTAGATTTGGATTTTACAAGTTCACCCGTGTTTGCTAGATACATGTGTGGGTCAAGAGAGCTCTTAGTCTTAATCTTATACGACGACAGGGTTACAGAGCGTGATACCGGAAACTTGTCTGATCACATTATTTAAGGCTGAACCCAAAGGCGCTTCAGTGTTTCTGTCCTAATGTTGCTTTACGCACAAGGGCCTATATATATAATTATATCAGCGTTTCAGTATAGTGAAATAATAATAGGCGCAAACGTTTCGTATCGCGATTATTTTACTTAACATAGTAAACAATCTTTATTATCCTTCTTCGTCAACTACAAAATTGTCCAAGACAGGGCAAGTTCTCAGTATCCACCTCAGCTAGTCCATTTATTTCCACTACCAAAAACGTACGCTCTATTTGTACAGTATAAAAAAAAAATGCACTTGGTACTTTGTTTTCACTACGAAAAACTGAAGCTCTACATTTGTTTAAAAAAATACACTGCTTAACTGCCTAACATAGTACAATCGAATCCAGACCTAAACTCTCGGTATTCCCAAACGCTCTGACAAAGAGTGTGCGACAAACTTTATTTTGCTGCTAAACCCAGTAGGATTCTCTCAGTACATGGTTTGGCTAAAATTTCTGTGTTTTTTTTGTTCAGGCTAAGTTTTTCTTAATGCAAAAATTATAACAGTGATAGTTTCTAACTTACAGATAATTCGATAATTAGTACAGCAATCAGACTCCTTCAGGTATGAGTGGCATCGATTTGTTTCTACTCGCATACTAATCTATGACTTTAAAATTATTATTTTGTAGAAATAAATACCTCAGACCACGTAAAAGCTAGACATACTGTTTTTAAAGATAGCACCAAAATACCAAAATTAAGGACCATTGTCTCCTTTGCAATGTAAAAAAAATCTTAGTTTGCCTACTGGTGACCAGCTAACATCGAAGTCCAGGCCTCTGTATGGTAGCATGTGAAATTGTCTGCTGTTAGTTTTAGGAGCCATCCGTGCTATAATCAAATTGCTGACATTGGAAGGTAAGAAACCAACGAACCAACCAACCAACCAACCAATCTTAGTTTGCTCTGCTTGCTAACAAAAGTAACATAGACAATTCTTGCTTTCACTTTGCAGGGTCTGGAGATTTCCTCCTCCAGCTCGTCTGACGAGCTCGCTTTCATGGGGGACGCGGCTCAGCTGAACTCGTGCATCGACGAGCTGGCCATCATTGTTGGGGACGATGTTCCCAGGGAGGAGCTGGTGCGCATCGCTCTCGCCGCGGACTATGACGTGAACAGAGCCCTCAACTTTTTCTACTCTACATAGTTTAGTTTAAGGGCTCTTGATTCCCTGTGGAAAAAAGGGCTGCACTACTCTACATAGTTTAGTTTAAGGGCTCTTGATTCCCTGTGGAAAAAAGTGTTGCACTACTCTACATAGTTTAGTTTAAGGGCTCTTGATTCCCTGTGGAAAAAAGGATGCACTACTCTACATAGTTTAGTTTAAGGGCTCTTGATTCCCTGTGGAAAAAAGGGCTGCACTACTCTACATAGTTTAGTTTAAGGGCTCTTGATTCCCTGTGGAAAAAAGGGCTGCACTACTCTACATAGTTTAGTTTAAGGGCTCTTGATTCCCTGTGGAAAAAAGGGCTGCACTA
Source organism: Elysia chlorotica (assembly GCA_003991915.1). Lineage (NCBI taxonomy): Eukaryota > Metazoa > Mollusca > Gastropoda > Plakobranchidae > Elysia > Elysia chlorotica. Next base: position 86,976 of record RQTK01000321.1, read on the forward strand.
CTCTACATAGTTTAGTTTAAGGGCTCTTGATTCCCTGTGGAAAAAAGGGCTGCACTACTCTACATAGTTTAGTTTAAGGGCTCTTGATTCCCTGAGGAACATCGAGCTGCACTTCTCTACATAGTTTAGTTTAACTTAACAGAGTTACATCACATACATGTAAGTGGTGAATAGACATATTGTTGCAAGATAGAAAGCTGAAGTTTCAAATCTTCAAAAGTCTTTTCTCTATTTTATTAGTTCAAAAGATATGAATTTTGGAAACACCCTAAAAAAAGTACGATCTCATGAGCATTGCGGCCAAATTAATGTGACTATGTTCCCTGGGGAGGGAACCTAGGGCTGCACTACTCTACATTATCATCTCATTAATTTGCTGCAAATATTTTTTTATTATAACTTTTATTAATTGTTTGTTTGTTTTGTTATAAACCCCTTGTTTACTTTCATCGCCTTTCCCTATGTCTTAAACTATTTTTTTCCAACTTTTTATATGTACAATGTTGAATATTGAATCATGTGCAGCGTTGACCAAAAAATTTAACTTATAGGGGAAAAAACAACAGAACTCATCTTTTGTCCATTTCAACTTTACTGTCTGTTTTATTGAAGGCTGTGAAAAGTCCTATTTGATTGATGTGGAAAAATTATTCCCTCTTAAAGAATTATTGCCTGCAAGGCCTTCCAAAGAAGTTAATATGCAGAGGTTAAGTGAATGTTATGTAAAATACCTTGAGTTAAAAATGATAACAATACAAATTAACAATTCTTTTGAAAAATGAAAACATTGTCAGAAATGTTTTTATGATATGAAAAGGTGACAAGATCTTTGTGATATTTTTTATTCTTACCATGACCTTATGATGTTTAAAAACCGCAGGAAAATTTTTCCTCACCGATAAGCATATATTTTACCATGACAGTTTCATTTGCCTGATTTTGTTCTTCAGATCAATTCCAAACTTGTATTGCTGTTATGATTGTATTTGTTTATATAGCAACATCGAATTTGCCATAAACTTCAATCTGAAACGTAGGGGATATATTCTTACTTGGATCTAGACTTTAAACTAAGAAAATACATCATTTATCTAAAATCTCCATGTAAATGAAAGTACAACATTTAAGCTGTTTTGCTTCTAAAACATAATCTAGTATTAAAAGCCTTGATCTACAAAGGTATTATCTAGAAAAATTTTCTGGAAACACCCTATCAATTGTTTTGAAATCTTTTCAAACAAAACATAAGAGGAACAAGTTTTTTTTTTCTTTCTTTGGAAATTGTTTACTCATCCATTAACTATTGAGGAAAGCACTCTCTCCTTAAGATTATTTGTGGCTTGTCTGTACAATCTAGTTCTAAAGTAGTTTGAATAACAGAGGATGAACTCATTGTAATTTTGTCAATAATATTTTGTAATAATAACTCTCTGAGTCCAAATCGAGTAGGGAATGATATCGTAAAAAAAAAAAAAAATGATATAAATTGTTTGGAGAGAGTTATCAGCAGAGAATGATAATTTATAGAGATGACAATTTCTTACTTTTTCATGATTTTAAAGAATTATGTTTTTCTCTCTGAGTTCAAAACATGATTTGTCATCTATGTACCTGACTCTAGTTTTATTCTTGTATGGAAAATCACGTTTGGAAACCACTGAACCCTCTACCACAACAATATTAATACCGCAAAGAACTCTTTCATGTTGTTAAAAATGAACAGTCTGAAAACCACACAATGTTTTTGTATCATATCTGAACAACTGGTTATAATTTTGCCAACAGTTAAAACCACAGAATATTCATATGTAACACTCATAGCACACTCAGAAGTAATAAACAAATGCTCGCTTTCTATAAACAAAAATTCTTCTGAGCTGGTTTCATTATTAATCTGTTGCCTTCATTAAAAAGAAAACCAAGCACTTGTTACAATCTGAATCAAAATCCACAAACATTGGATTTCAGAACTAAAAATGCATTTAGTTCTTATTAGAACACTTGGGTACATTTTAGCCTTTTCAATATTTCTTCTTCTTTAAAAAAAAAATTAAATTCAGGACTGGGAACACAATGACCAGTTTGATATTATATGAGGCTGTGAAAAAATGTATGTAAAATAAAGAGCTCTCGTTTTAATCCATAGCTGTTTTGATGCAACACCATTTTTTATATATAATTTAATCATCTTTCATTCAAAATTTCTCAAGTTTGCTGTCCGAAATATGATTTATGAGTTAAAATTACCAGCATTTGAATGAAGGTAAATTCCTTTTTTCTCATTGTTCAAAGTAAAAAATCTATTACATTGTACTAAATGTACACACATTGCATGCAACGTTAGACTCTGGTCTGGTTGCTGGGCAATGTCAGATTCACTGATTGAGAGATGCTCTCCTACCCACTTAGTGTCTACCTTATGTATGCCTAGATTTACTTTTAACCTTCAAGGGATTTGCCTTCCTCAGAAGCAGTTAATACAAATGATAAAATGATAAAGAAGGTGTCAGCTACCCTAATTCTGAAATGTCATTCTTCAATGTCAAATTCTCATATTCTTCAACAGAAAAAAATAAGAAGCAGCCAAGAAAGGGGGTTTAAAACTGGTTGAAGAGTGATGTTTCAATGAGGCCTCTCAATAACAGCCTAATGTAATGAGCAACATGTCGGGGCCTCAATGCTTGATAGTGGTCGCATAACAGGAGAGGTAGTTAGTTCCTCAAGTCTACTTGCAGACCTAGAACTTCTACACATGATATTATTCTCAATTTAAGTTGTTTGGTTTCTTAGCGTCTAAAGTGAGCAACTAGGCTATATTGCCGGTTGGTCCCAAGACTGATGATTGACTCTAAAAGAGTGAGGATACCAGGATCTGGCTCAGCTGGTCACATTATACCAATACATTTGCCCTGTCATTGGATTGAACCAGGGTACGAATTATGGACCTCCCGAATTGAAGCCCAGAGCTCTATCCCTTAAGTCACCTCACCTCCCCCTTCTTAGTTATATCAATGTACGAAAAGATTTATGAGCAGAGAAAATTGAATGAAGACCCTCCAACCCCTTTCTGTCATTTTCTGTGTTTTTCCCTCTTCCAAAGATGTATGTGTGTACCTTTTCCACTTTAAATTTCTATTTAAATGTCATTTTAGTTTTTTTTTTTCTACTCTTATGTCTATATAGACATATACATTTTATGTGTCATCATATTTCGAATTTTGAAGCCGTTTGACGGTTTAAGTAAGGTTTGGAGTTTGAATTGACAATGATGATACATATATATTGTAATCTATACTTTCTTTTCCTTCATGTTGTTGTGGGTTTGTGGTCATACATTTTCTTTTTATTTAACCAACTGAATAATTTAATTTCCTCATGGTTGTGGTGGCTGTTGCTTTCTTGTAACTTGCATAATTTTTCTTTCTTTTCCTTTCTCTCATTTTTTAAAGCTTTGTGTATTTTTTATGCTTCTATTTTTTTTCCATTGTATAAACTGCAATGTACCAATTTTTGTCTAAAATTGTGGGGTGGGGGTCAAGGAAACTTTTAAATACGGAATTTTTTTTTTGTAATTGTACATTGAAAAAGAATGTTTATCTTCCATGGTATTTAGCAGTCTTGCTATATTAAATAAAAAAAGTGAATCCAAAAGTATACACTTTTGTTCATTAGTAATATTTTCTATTGTGTAGAACTAGATCATGAACATTGTGTGCTTTTAATACATCAAATGTAGATAGTATCATTGATCCCCCCCACCAAACTTCTTGAATTATTAAAGTTGATAATGTACACATTTCTGTATTCCCCCATGAATATTACGCAGAAAAACTGAAACTACTGGTCACACTTATTAAATTCTTTTTTCTATTATGCATGATGTATCCTCTAGTGACATCAATTTGTAGCTCATTGCTCATTTTTTGTGCAAAGTTCTATCACATTGCATATATAAAGGGGTTTTCTGTCTTTCAATCCTAATTTTTACTAAATGTCCTCCAAGAAATTATTGATAAAAATCATTTTCCTTGTGTGGAGTCCACCTTGTGATTCATTTTATCTACCAAGAGGATATTTTTCTTTTAGTTTTGTAGTTATTCATTCATTAAGTAGAATTGACCTATAAAAATAAGCACGTCTTTTTTTGTTTGTCGATTAATGATTACCATTAAAGTTTGCATCTCCATATTATGAGTGCTTTGGATTTGAAGATATAATATAAACTAAATAATTTGTCAGAAAGTACTATCTCCTCTATTTCACTATGTTTTATATGAATTTTTAGCATAACTTGAGGCAACAGTTCATTTTTACTTTAATATTTGGTAAAATCTTTCTTGAATATAATAAGAAATTTGAACAATATGTTAGTTCATTTAGAAGTGTAATGTAAATATCTCCTAAAAATTATTGATTTTTTATATATTTTTCCCTTTTTTAAAAATAAAAATGTATATTTCTGTGGATCCGTGATTTGAAGATGTATTAGATGTTTTTAAATCTTTTATTTGCTAAATTTTTAATATTTTTGCTTTTGAGATGCGAGCAGGTGCTGTTGCAGTGTGCATATCTATTGAAATGCAATTATCTGTGATTAAATTAATAAACCAGATTGTTCTAAGATACTTCTTTTTCTGTGTTTTTCTTTTCAATTTATTTTGCAATATCAAACTATAAAATCTTTTCCTCATTTAGTTTGAAATGGAATAGAAAATCTAAAGATGAGGACATGAGATGTTGGCCTTGTGCAAACAAAAATTATAATTAACTATGTTAATCACCTTGAATTTCTTCCTCAATAATGTGTATTAGCAACAATCTTTCTAAAAGCCCTATTATTCCTTCAGATATCTGTCAGATTTTGTCGTTGCCAGGCTGTATATATTCGAATGACCGATCTGAAAAGGATATCGGGGCATTGGTCTTATTGGTAGTATGCACAAGCACAATCGATCTATGACAGGAAAAAAATCAAGCAATGTCTTATGATTTTCGTCAGATTAGAACATCAGTTGCAACTCACTCAGCCAGAGCATTCCAAATCTTCCACACCTTTTCCAAAAAACTTCATTTTAGTGCCTAATAGTTGCCAAACATGTAATCACGCAGACTTCTGATTGAGCTGTATTTAACCAGTAAAATTTAATTACCTTTTTTTTGTCTACTAACCTATATCTAGATGTAGACAAAGGTTATTACATAGGGCTGGGTGGAGGCCTCCATGTGAGCACACCTGCCATAGTAAGCTTAGCTAACAACTATGTCAAGGCGTGTCATTTCAGGGCTGGTCGGACTCGTGCATACGACATACGACATACATACCAACGTTTGGAACAATTTGGATTTGATTTTACATATTGCATGCATACGGTTGTAAAACACTATGGTAACAACCCCGTCTGAATGTAATAGGGCTTTAAAACAAATCCACGTAGAAGCCTCTCACCTATGTAACCAAGAAACCTACTACTCATTATCCGAACTTGTCTCTACACAAAGAAAAAACAACCCTTTATTTATACAAGTCAAAGAAAACAGCAACAATAGAACAACAAAAACAACAGAAAAAAATGTGTATCTCCAAGCGCATAATGGCTTTATTTATAGTAGTAATAACAGTAATAATTATTTTGTTTTTCAAAGTCAGCTGTTTGAAATTTTTGAGCTTCCTGAGTTAAACTTTACATCAAGTATAGGACTCCACAGAAGAGCTGTAGCTTCTGAGAATATGACTGTACAAATGAGTAGACTGTACATGTAGATTGGGTATTATAATTGTATATATATTATAGGTATATACAAAGCTATGCTCAGCAATAATAGACTAACTGCTTAAGGTGTAAGATATGCTGAGGAGACATTCTCATTATACCAGTAAATTTTGATGGAATGAGAAAACATTATATTATATACATACTTAAAACGTGATGACATGGCATCTGACTTTCAACAACTTAAAAATGAAACATTTAAAAACTTTTTCTTGAGCAAACATCCTATCATCCATTAACAGATTCAAACATAAGAAAAAGGAAAAAATATAAAAAAAGCTCAACATTATGAAGAAAATGATGCACCGTCACTTGTCACTTTTGGACCCCTAACTAAAGATGGCGTATATAACAGTTACTGCCTTGATCGTTCTTTGTCCAGATAATAAAACTAAACCTACCATGCAGAAATAACATGAGCTGTCACTGCTTTCACTAAAAAGACTGCTCCACATTACAACAATGTTGCCTTGACAGTTTATATGTATAAGATCTCAGAGTGTCTAGATCATTACCGTGTCAGAAAAGCTTCCCATTTTTACACTTCCAGTTTGTATAATGTACAGAGTTCCCGGCTCTTTGAGCCACAGCTGTTGGAGAAACATTAACTTATTCCCATGACACCGCACATATGTTGTGCATATCGATGCTCTTGTGCTAGCACTTAACTGCGCACCTTCCATTTCGTAGTAATAAACATCAGCGTGTTTACCGTTTATAATTCTAAAAAATTCCAAAAAACATTATGCATTCAAGGAATAGGCCTCAACCCTTGCGATGTGAAAAGGTTAATGTGAAATGTCATTACATTGCAAAAAGACCATAAACAGTTGATATCTTTAGTCTTTAAACAAGCAACAAACATGTATCTCAACATCTGTTAGCCTGTCAAATTAACTATTTTGTCACCTTTAATTATTTGACACACTTCGTTAAAAATTACTACACACCTTTATGCTTCACCGGGGTTTAAATTCACACATATAAAAAGTACCAACAATTTTTGCAACTATTCTTCATCTTTGTAACAATTCACATAAATATACTTCATTCAATTAAAAATTCAAATGGAGGCATTTATTTTCTACAAATGGTCTTGAAATAATTAAAGTCCAAGAGCCTTACAAAAAAATAGTCATGGATATTTGTTTTATGTCCTCTATTTAAGAGAACAACCAGAAAAGTGTATTAATTCATTTATTTTCCTCATGATTAAAGCCCAGGTTGAAAAATGTTCTTTAAATTGTATTAGAAATAATTAAACTTATGATAGAAATTTAATAACAAGCTCATCATTATTCTAAAGCCAACACTAATGTATGAAACCTCCATTTACCATTCTCAAGTACATTTATAAGAACTTGACCAAATGCTGATTCTAGGCTACTATACCCTACAAGTTCTAATAACTTTATGAACAAGCCAGTCATAGTGTACATAATTATTATTTTTTTTTTAATTTCTAGTATCAACTTGCATATTGTTAAAGACATTTCCCTTTAAGATGTTCTAGCATTTGATCTTGTGTAGCTGGTCAAAATCAAACGATTTGATTCTGTATAACTTTTGAGGCTTCATGTGTCTTTACATAACTGTCAAGGGCCTAACAAAAAGGCCTTAAAGTAAAAGAAGGGTGAGTCATTTGGGCTGTCAGCCTGCTGAAACAGAAGTTGATACTCTGATACAAAGAAATAAATTTCATTTCATCAATATCTGTATATTTTATAATGTTTAAGGGTTTTGTACATATACTTGTGATAGGGCTTGCAATTTGGAAACAAATTCGTAAAAATATCATCCTTTGAAGAGATACTATATTGTTCATATTTGTTGAATCAGGAGTAAAACCCTAACATTTATACTTTGCACTTTCAAGTTTTTTTCTCCAAATTCGGATTTCTCACTCTTTGGGTTGGTCAAAATATTATAAAAATACCTGGGACACCCGCAGCAGATGACAAATAAACACAGGATAGTGAGTGAATGAGTTTTATGCAACCGGAAAAACCAGACTCTAAGCTAAAATGTAGGTATTTTCTATCAAATGAATTGGATGTCAATAGCTTCTATCCAAATCACTTTCAATGAACTAATTCAATTATCCACCTTATTACATAGGGAATCGTGGTGCATTAATTGGAGGAAAATTTGTGAACAAAAATTGCAGATTTAAGATTGTAAAAGGCCAAGAGAAGCAATATTTATTTTCAATAAGAAATATTATTTTAATAAGCAAGGTGATATAGATAAAGGAAGCAGCTTCTTTGGTAGAAAGTAGTTAAATGTAAAAAAAATTGAATCGTTTAATAATTCAAGCCTTTGAGAACTTTGCAAAGCAAGAAAGGTCGACAGCATATTCAGTCATAAAGATTGAAAATAATCCATCAGCAAATGAGATTTCGATAATGTTGACATATGAGAAACGAGGCTCTTCCAGATTTCAGTCATATGTATGAGGTAGTTAAGTTGAGACGCAATAAAGTTTATCAAAATATGTACACATTTCAAAGAAGTCGAATAGATTTGCTTTGCAAAGAGGTAAAATTTGAATACAACCATTTCGCTGCTTGTAGTTCAATTGGAGACTCCAATATAGCTTTCTTGCATAGGATGATAATTTTTTAAGGAAACTTGAAAAATATTTTCTTGGTATAACTTTTAAGATTAAGAGTGGAAAACCCACCAAAACCACCTATATATTTAAGTTCTTCACATCAGAGCTGAAGAAAAGAGATGGCTGATGAGTAGCTCACTGGACCTGAATTGTAAAGCCAGCGGAGGGGATTAAAAAAAAAATTATTCTTTGAAATTTTATGTATTTCTCCTTTGGCCTTATATGTATAGCTCAAATCTTTAATTGACAAGTTAAAAATGAGGAAACCACAAAGATTCTGTGACATACAGAAAAGGGTACAAAGCAAGATGAACAATCAAGATTAAACCTGCTCAGTGCACATCAGGATCTAGCAGCACTGCTAATGTGCTGATGACACATGTTATTTGCAAATAGTTCTTTCATACTTACATATCGCAATCGAGTATTGTATAAAGAGGTAGCAATAAATCTTAGACAGTTTTGCTAAATTCGGTGGCTTCTCTATGATAAATAAGACCCTTTAAAGGGACAAAAGTAATTGACTGTGTACATAATTTGAACTTTAATAAACTCAAGCAAATCTTTTGCTTTCCAAGATGGGTCAGACTGTCACATAGAAGTAATGAAAAAAAAACGAGATTGATTATTCAGGTTGTAAAACTCAGCTTTTAGACATCTGTCCTATTCTGATAAAACTCATGAGGATCTAGATCTAGACTCAAGTGCCATTTCAAATTTAGCAAACAACTCTGTCTATGGTCAGGTTTGTCTGAGGATGATTTTTTTTTTTGGGGGGGGGGGGGGGGGGGGGGACTGGAAAAAAAGCCTGGAATGATGTATTTTGAAGTGATACAGATGGTTAGAGTTGTTGTATGGTAACTTTAATGAATTGGCTTCTAACTCAAAACATTCACTGCTACGACATCTGTGAATATACTAAATTTTTCAAGCTAAACTTCATGATGCAAATCTTGTTCAAGAAGTTCGCTGATGTGACAAAATCAGCAAAATTTTAATTCAAAGTTTTACCGATGACATCTGCTTCTCAAACCAATAGACCGAGATTAAAGTGCTGTCATAGTTCTTAATTTTTTGAAAAAAAAGATGTACATAGTACATTTCGTCTGAAAAAACATTATTTAACTTACCCTAGAGTATATTGTTTGCAATGCTTAAACACAGCCTCAAATCATACGTTATTCATGCGTAAATTGAAACTACACAGCTGCCAGGGGAGAGATTAAGTAAACATAGATATACAAAAAAAAAGCAATAATCATTTGTTCTCATTATCATAATACCAGTCAATAATTGTGAGTGAGCATCATTAGATTATGATTTTAAAAATGTCTTGTTTGGCTGCCATCATTCCTCTAAGTGCACAGCATGTATTTTAAGTACATTTGTATCAAGTACACATAGATCCTATGTACTCAAATTGGTCATGTTTAGTCAGAGAAGACTCAGATGAGCAACATAAAGATTCCAGCAACACTTTACGAATATTTCTACCACATATTTCCATTGAACAGAATTGTAAGTGTAGTTTTTGTGTGTTTTTGGTTTGAAAATCTGAATTTTCTCCAAAGTTAGGCATTCATTCCATTGAAGCCTTAGCAAAACCTTTGCAGGCTTGAGCAGTGAAAATGAGAACTCATAAAGCTGTGATAAAGACTGTTCCCTTTGCTGGAGAGGTGACACACAGCGAGGACTGCAATTATTGCTGGAAAATAATCCAAATCCCAAGTCGCTGAGTGAAGATGGGCCAAGTTGCTTGACCTCACAGAGAAGATACAAGAGCTTTGTGCTTCTTCTGAGTCTTGACAAGTGAACACCTCCACTGGCCTTACAGTAGATCTTCTCACAAGCAAATGAGAAGTGGGACAGTTGTATCCAAAGCCGAGTCCAGCAACCAGCGACAGAATTGCTCACTAGCTCACCTTTGTCCCAGGATGTGAGCGGCTCGGTTGCGCCGGGGGTTCATCCCATGAGCTGCATCTGTCGGAAAATTAAAATCAATGAGACAGTGAAGAAAAAGACAAATAACATTTCATCCACAATCGTGTGTTATAATTTATCAGTGTTTTCATGACATCACATGTTTCAACGAAAAACATATAAGTGGTTGGGCCTTTAAGTCAATCGTTTTAAAACTAATATTTATATAGTTATACTTAAGCATGGGGAACTATCAAAAAAAGAAAACTGAAATGAACTGTGATGTTCTAGAACAAAAAACAGTATATAAGCAAAAAAACCAAACAATTACACAAACAACTTACATATATATTCATCATTAGACAAAGTAGTGCAGCACACTAATCCAACTATCATGGCAAACTCTTGTGTTGTAATGTTAATGTTAATCCACGTGGTTGGATCAAAATCTTGAGTTGGGTGCGGGATTAAACAATTGAGCAGACACACAGAGGGGACTTTGAAAAGAAAAAAAAAATGAATGAACAGATAAAGCGGCAAATATTCTCAGCACCCAGTGCACTGTGTTGTTGGCCAACTCTCTGTGTATTCAAACTGCAAGCTGAAAAACAAACTTCTAACAGAAACAAAAAACATTCATGCACAGTCATCATTAAATGAACATATCTAAACTACATAAGAATAAAACTTGCACTCTTCTGTCAAATAAAAACTTGTGAAAAAATGAAAGACATTATATCTGTAAAATATATATACAACAGTTTTTGTTTAGCCTTAGGGCAGTCATGCTTGTGAGAATCAGTATAAGTAATATATAAGGAATGAGGTTTTTTTTCAAAAGTCTTTTTGCAGCATTATACACATGATCCGTGTCTGACACTTCCATAGTTTTATATAAAAAACTGTGACTTGATATGGTACTTTTTTGTAATATAGTATAAGTTTTAATATAGAAAGCTGGAACTGATACGATTCTTCAGTGCAGAGGCTTGTACAAACAGTGTCAGTTAACACTTAATCTTTATTTGTTTGGACAAGATCTTCAGAAACGTACTAAGACCTAATATTTTTCTGCTGACTATTTTTCATTTATGATGTGCAAAGTGGCTTTGTTTCGTTGTAAACGTATACCACAATACATAACAAGTTGTCAATTCGCCCTTTGTTTTTAATAACAATTTTCTTTAACACCATTACATACTTACAGAACAATTTTTCTTTCACAGTACAAATAAGAGTGAAAAGGGAAACATCAAAACACATTAACACCCTCACACACATGGCAAAGCACACAATGCATGGATTTACTTTTATAGACATGATAGAGAGAAATCTTTCTCAAAACCGGGCCATTGATCTGGGACTTGGAGACAAACCTGTAGATCAGCGAGTACAAGTTATTGTGAAGTAGTCAACAACAACAACAACAACAACAAAAATTATAACAGCTAATCTTCTTTTAAACTATGTTATATATATGATAATACATGTAATGCTGCCCCCCCCCTCCCCCCCAAAAAAAAAAAAAAAAAAAAATAATGAAATGGCTGGAATTTTATGAATAAAATATTTATAGACCATTTTATCCCTCTGTTGGGAGACTTAATGCTTTCATCCTTGCACCAAAATCGTACATAACTAATAACTACACAAAATTTGAATAAAACAAGGCAGAGAATAACATACTCCAGTGAGTGCGGTAAATCTCCTCTCCAGGGCTCTCTTGCTGATCTTCCTGAATGTCCGGATGGAAATGGCTGGTGTCCCCTGGCTGGAGGCTGTTACCTCTCACATCGAGAGATTTATTGGCTGGTGGGTCACACAAGACAAATAAGAAACTTAATTGGAGCTAGAATTTGCAGGTATTTTTTCACAGTTGTTAGAAGAAGGCTCTTATAATCTTCTGTTTTTATCTCAATGAGAGATGTAAAAAAAAGATAAGGCTTTTTTATATAAAGGCTGTCCAAGAGCAATATATCTTTGAGTGGATCATAGTACAAAAACAATACTTCACATTAAAACATATATTGAACTGACTAGATTTTATCAGCCACTAACAAGGGTGGTACCCAACACTGGTTTTTGTAAAGAAAATTTCCTAGAGGAATGGGACGTATAGTTGCACATCACAATACTTTTATGTTGGCTGATAAGTTATCAACAAGGCTCTGGTTCACTGCCAAAATAAAGTGCGGCAAAGATATTGTGCCAACATACATCACAAATGCAATTTGCCCAGTACAATCAGGACCCTAACTCTTGATTCCCTGACTCTGTAAAGACCATAGGCCCAAAGAAAAAAAGACATTTATTCATGCTGAACCTACCAAGCAGTGTGTTCCTGGCAGTGATGGTGTTCCCAAGAGGCGTGGACGATCTCCGGTTCAGGGTGTTGCCGTATGGGGTTTCAGACTGGGGAACAGACAGTAAGAAAATTGAAGTTTTTCTTTCTTATTGCACAGAAACGAGATTCAAGTTTTTGTTCCTTGTTGCAACAAAATGGCAATTTTGAGGGAAAAAAAGATGTAAAAATCAGTATCGGCTGAAACGTGTGTGCCTAAAACTTCCTTACCTTTTTAAAAACCCAACTGCAACTAATTTTTCATGTTGGTGAAATTTTCAATAAAGTTAAATTGCCTGGTCAAGGTCTATTTTAAATGCTTAAAGTTTGCCACCAAGATGCATACCCTCATAGCATGTGTGGTGTTTGGTCTTGCTTGTTCTGCGAGATCATGCGGTCGATCCCTGAAGGAAAGCAGCCGAGTGTCCTTGTTGTCAATGGCACTTGTGGCTCTATAACTTTGATGGGGCTTCCGCTAACACAGGATAAGAGGAAAGAAGGAAAAGGTATATCAATATATATCAGGTTTGATATTTCACTTATCCGGATAATTTTCTCCTCTCAACTTAAAATAGTTTCCACATTTTTTCAAACAAAAACACTGGAACTGTATGCTTCTTGAAAAAAAAAGTACTTCTAAAATCAACAATCATAACATCTCTTTTGTAAAGACACAAAAAAATTTTGCTTTGTTTTATGAAACACAGATATGACTAATTCGCAAGCTTTGGAAAAATGTCAGATGATGGGTTCAAAATATCCAAGACTTCGAAATCAAATTTAGTACTCTTAGTACAAAAAATCCCATTAAATGGTTGTCAAGGTGAAAAGAAAAAAGAAAAAGACTGTACAGAAAATTTCAAAATTGGAAAAACTTGGGTAAAAGGTAAATAAACAACCTAAAAACTACAGCTGCATTCATGCTCACCCTTTCCACCTCCAGAGGGGGCAAGATTCTGTTCCGATGAAACGGGGCGGGTGACGTGGGTAGGAGGTCCCCTGACATGGGCGTGCGACCACGCACTAGCAAGGCATCAATTTCTGGATGTCTGCTTGTCTTTTCCTCGTCCTAACAAAGCAAAACACATGTAGGCATTAAAATATTATAGAACATTGGTAAGAAATTATGAGGTACTGGGTTATAAAAAAAAACCCTGATGTACAAAAAAAAGGTGTTAGTTTGAATACATTGTTAATTCAAAGAAGGGAAAGTTATATTTGTTTAAGGGAGGCAAAGAAGAGGACAAGTTAAAGTTCACTAAGCAATTAATAGTGGTTTGAATACATGTACACAAATTAATACTTTTTTTTTGTAAATTTAGTCACTGTATCTCCATTTGCAGATTTCTGTTTCAGTAGGAAGACAATGAGATAAAAGAAATAAAATTAGAATTAAAATAGAAAAGTGAAGGCAAAAAGTCTTGTCACACACTTCCACTGCCAGCTCTGTTACATATTTACATTGTAAAATCCAGTCACACACCAACATTATAAAATCCTGTCACAGATTTACATTATAAAATCCTATAACACACTTAAACTGTCCTGTCACACATTTACATTGTAAAATCCTGTCACACACTGACATTGTAAAATCCTGTCACACACTTACATTGTAAAATCCTGTCACACACTTACACTGTCAGCTCTGTTACACATTTACATTGTAAAATCCTGTCACACACTTACATTATAAAATCCTGTCACACACTTACACTGTAAGCTCCTGTCACACATTTACATTGTAAAATCCTGTCACACACTTACACTGTAGGTGGCTCATTGGCCTAGGCTGGGTCCCTGACTGCAAGCTGGAGCCAGGTCTGACCTGGCCCACTAGACCTGATGATTCACTCGCCTCTCTGCAGAGCATTATTATGTTAAGAGCGATTGTAGTAATTGCAATGATTCAAATAATAATAATGATAATGAAAATATAACAATAGCTGTAGTTGTGATGATGATAATAATGATAATACATTTTTTTGTTGTGAAGAGATGTAAAGGTTGGAAACTCCTATGTACCCCCCCCCCCAAAAAAAAAAAAAAAAAAAAAAAAACACAAAAAAAAACACAACAAAAACACACACACAAAAAGAAAAAAAACAAAGGCTCCCTCCCTCTTCCCAACAACAACCAGAGTTGAGTTGGTTTAACGTCCAAGGTCACCACTATATTGGCTATTCTCTGGACGGGCCCCAAGACTGACGTCTGAAAATTTAATGCTCTGCCACACACGAGACAGGGCAGGGATACCATAACTCCTCTTTCAGCCAATCACATTATACTGATTCCGACCCAACCAGTTACAGGAGAGGAAATCAGACAAATATATTTGCCAATCATGGGATTTGAACTCCGCAGATCTCAAGATCTGGAGACCAACGGTCTACCACTTCAGCCAGTTCACCCCTGCCCAACAACATATCAACAACAATAAAAAAAACAACCAACAAAACAAAACAAAATAAAACCCAAACCCAACAATTCTTACAGTAGTTGGTTTCTGTTCTGTAAGGGGATGCTGGAGATGTGGAGAATGCCATCTATGGACCGGTCGGTGCTGCTGCCAACATGTGTGTGGGACCGATGTATGGCGAGGGGCTGACAAAAAAAAAAAAAGTGTAACCTCTGATCAGTAAGAAGAAAGAAAGAAATGTCAGACTTCACAATGACAAAATCTATCTCTCCACGTATTGCAGTGTGACTTAAGAAATATACAACAACACTCCCATCCATGTAAGACCACAATTTAACAAAATCTATTTTTCCCCAAGTTTCTCCTTGTAAAAAAGAGCAGTTTACAACAAAACCCTATTTGAATTGACTTGACTTGTTTCCGCGATATAGACCTTCCGGTCTGTACGCGGTTCCTAGTTTAATAATGATTTTGGCATGCATGTAACTTCTCTGTAACAAATTCTATTTCTCCAAGTTTTGCAGCATTATACAATAAAAATCCATTACACCCATGTAAAATCTCAATAATTATTAAACAAAACCTACTTCTCTAGAGTTTTTGTGGGTAAAAAAAAAATCCATCAAAACTAAATTACATCAAAGTAATGTAACACATAACTATAACACAATCTATTCTCCAAGCAATTCTTTGTAAGTAAAGCAGTATACAGCAAAACTCCATTGCATCCATTTAAGACCTCATTTTTAACAAAACCTTTTTCTCCAAGTTTTTTTTTGGTTAGTTACGCATTTACTGATCAAAACTGCATATCATTACGGCCGACTTCACTAAAACAAAGGAATATACACCAAAACTCCATTTACACCCGCGTAACTTCTTTATAACAGAATCTATCTTCACCCAAATATCTCTTTGTAAAAAAAACCCAAAACAAAACACAAATGGACCAGCTGACCAGTCTTACCCCGCCGTGCTGCCGAATGAAAGAGAGATCTCTGGGGATGGGAGTGGACTGGGTGGGATGATGGGGGGAGTAGGGGATTACATCATCATGCTTGGAGTCTGTGGAGGAGAGGAGGAAAAACATAATATACATATAAAAGAGGCAAAACGTTGTAACCGCCCTCTCAAACTTTATGCCGTAACATTAATAGGAACCTCGACCCACAAATTAAAAATGGAGAAAGTTGTAATGTATGATAAGCAGACTTTACATACTAATCCAGGCTCTGAACACACAGTACTTAAAACAAAGAAAGAAAGAGAAGCATATAAGTTGCCTCTAACCCTTTTTATTTTTTAAACAAGAGAGGTATTTACTTATAACGACTGCAAGAATATTGTAGCTAATAATTATAGCTCAGATTGGCTCCTTTTCTTTGTACCCTTGTGACATACCAGTAATTTCCGAAGTGTATTTCTTTAACAACGGCCTCATCCATGACATTATCTGAGAAAAGAGATTAATAAAATAACACATTGTACGAGTTCACTCAATATAAATTATTGTGAAGAAACAATATTACCAATGATAAAAACAACAACAACAACAACAACAACAACAAAACATTAAAATTGGCATTTTATTATTTCACTAACAATTAAACTGCATATTTAGAAGATCATCACATTTTTTCAATGGCAGACAAAATATTGTACATATCTCAACAACAAAAAACAAACAAACAACCAAACCATTGGAATTTATCAATGGGTTCAATTAAAAAAAATATTAAAGTTCAGAGGCTTATGCAAAATCCATCATTGTCAAAATAGGCATCAATTTCTAACATGCTAAATTAGACTAAAATACTGAATTTTGAGAAAGGGCAGCAAAGCAAAACCAATCATTTTTATAGAGTCAATAAGAGGAGTGAGGACTGGATGAGTGAGCGACCACTTCCAACCTCGTGTAATCAAAACTCCTACAATACACACCAATAATAGATTATAAGTATGTATACCATATGAATACATACTTTGAACCATATGTTATGAAAAGCCCCACTCATCTACAATATAATATAAGATAGGTGAGAACTCACTTTCAACCACACATGTTGAAAACCCCCCTCAATGGAAACCAACAATAAATATATTCTTTCTAATAATGAGTATATGCTGCATACTATTTACGTCTACATTTCTTCTTATGTATATTATTCGGTTAAGATTTAACTTTTAATATTTAATTTTTAATTGCATGCTGATTGATATGATGTATGCGTATTTAGTGTATCCACTGTAAAGCGCTTTGAGATTTTTAAAAATACATGTATTCTAAAAATGGAAAGCCCTAAATAAATGTAATTTATTATTATTATTAAATGTTGAAATGTTCTATAAAATGAGTGAGTAGTCACCTCACCCCATAACGAACACGTCCTTTAGAATGAACGAGCACTCACTTCTTGCCATATGTGATCAAACGCCCCACTGGTAACGCTGTCCTTGACGCAAGCATTTGGAGTGATGGGTGGGAAGCCAACTTTGCGCCGGCGGGGGGTGATCTGCTGCTTGTGTTCGAGATTATCCTCGTATCTGTCGAGAGTTCAAACCAAAGGGAAAAAATGAAATTCGGCATTGGACTTGGCAAATAGATGTGGTTACTAGTTGGAAGACGCAAGTAATTTTTAGCATGCTCATACGCTTAAAAAATTCCCATGGCCAAAAATTAGTTTCATTTCTTGTGAACAGTTTCCAGTCTTCATATCTATCGCTCTTTCTTTCCCTCTTCCATCTATCTCTCTTTCTATCCCTCCTCCAACACTCTCTTCCCCACCCTTTCTCTTTCTTCCCACTGAGTTACTCCGCACCACGGAATTCTTTTGTCTATACCGTTTGTTTCGGGACGAGTGTACAAAAACATTAGGTGCCGATACTATGGGAGCTTCTCTGGAAGAGGAGTTCCTTTATCATTGCCGAAGAGAAGGACATTCCTCTCTGTACCTCCCACTCCATCTCTTTCTCCCCTCTTCACCCTTCTCTCCCATCCCCTATACACACAAAGCAAACAAATCCCTGGCCACACTCAGATGTTTTTGTAATCCACGGCTATGATGTCTTCGTAGAGCCCGTCTTCAACCATAACCTTCTCCACCAGGAAATAGTATGCCGAAGAGAAGGGGTTTCCTCTCTTTACCTCTTCCCCCCTTCACCTCTCTCTCTCTCTCTCTCTCTCTCTCTCTCTCTCTCTCTGCCCTCATACTCCTTTCACATCCCCCATACACACATGATACCAACCAACCCCTGCCCACACTCACATGTTTTTGTAATCCACGGCTATGATGTCTTCGTACAGCCCGTCTTCAACGCTAACCTCCCTCAAGGAAGGGGTATACCTAGGAGAAGGAGATTCCTTTCTTTATCTCCGCTCCATACTGGTTGGGTCGATGTTAGTTTAATGTGACCGGCTGAGACAGTGTATACACACATATATACCAACCAAATCCCTGCCCACACTCACATGTTTTTGTAATCCACGGCTATGATGTCCTCGTAGAGCCCGTCCTCAGCGATGACTTCCTCCACCAGAAAGGAGTAGGCCGAGGAGGAGGAGGGCGTGTCCCGCTCACTTGCTATGAGCGCTTCCTTTGGGGCCTGTGCTGCCGACACAGCGTGGCCCGTTAACGATAACCTGTGGTGAGAAGTAGATAACGAGGTGGTGAGACGTTGAAGTTACAGGCCTCGGACCAAAACGCATAATAAAAAAAAAAAAAGATAAAAGATCTCCATTCCCAACAAAAACACAAAACACAATAAAAAAACAAAAACAACACATTGCAAAAAAAAACCCAACAACAACAACAACAACATCCCAACAAAAACAAAACAATCCATCACCCCCCCCCCCCCC
>RQTK01000321.1:126402-130520 GCA_003991915.1 Elysia chlorotica
TATATCCACGTATAAGACTCTAAAATTGGTTATTGTGTATGGATTCTGACTGGATTTTGGTTTCTTAACGTTCAACGTTAGCAGCAAAGCTACATAGTGGATGAGTCCCAGGACTAAAGTCTGAAAATATTAGAAATACATTTTGTCTGATCGTTTGTTTCGAACCATGGACCTCCCGATTGTGAGGCCAACGCTCTACCACTTTTGCCAGTTCGCCCCCCCCCCTCCCCCGGTGTATGGACAACGGGAGCAAGGTGACTGACATGTTAAGTGCGCACTTCCAAATATGACGTGCAGGGTTCTGTCCCACAAAACATAATTACCTGCTGGTTGGGTCAGAGTCAGTATAATAAGACCAACCGAGACAGAAGTCCTGGTAAATATATATCACCAAACCACCTCTATGCGACAGCACCCAGCATTGTCAGACATTAGTTTTGGCACCCGTCACCGTGTAGTATCCTGTCTGGTAACCTAGGAGACGTTAGATAAAGATTCAGAGAGAGCTTCCCCGGGAAAGAGGGCAACGAAATTGGGGTACGAGACACCACCGGGAAGGTCGGCTGAAAAGGGACCAAGAACTTGAATAATAATTCTTGAGCATATTATTAAGAAAAGGCTACTGGCGAAATTTCAATTGAAGCCTGGGTGATTGTAATCTAGATTTCAATAATACAAGAATGAAAAAAAAGGGATATCCAATACTGCCGACTCTTCTCACGATGTGAACATATGTGGCAAGGATATGGTTTTTCGTGGATCTTTCTTTATTTCTTTATTTCCACGAGCCAGGGCATTTCAAGGTTCATGGGACTTTTGAAATAAAAGTTTGTGCGAACAAATGCATGCTGAGTCTGAGGAACACAGAGGCAAGGAGGGGGCATTCACAAATGATTGTTGCGAACACAAAACGTTTGTTATGGAGAAGCATGTTTAACAAACATGTCGATTTTGTGTGGTTAAGCATGTCGATCGATAAAATAATAAAAATAACTTTTAAGATGAATATCACACACTGTTCATTTCACTTGGTCGAGCCTTCTATTCTAAAGGTTAAAACAATTCAATACAATGGAAAGCTTCGAGAGAGGTGTTATTGACATTTTGAATCGTAGCTATGCATTCATTTTTAAACCATCATAGACCACCGCCCATTTATTGTTGCAATTTTTTGTTCTGTAAAAAAAGCATTCTCAATGTATAGCACATAATCGAAGTTGTATCGCATTACAAACAAACTCCATTTATTTAACTCAGCGGGAAGTAAAGAATAACAACTTTTTTGGCGCGAAAATGACAAGAACAACGACAAAAGCAGCAGCAGCAGCATCAGCAGCATCAACAACAACATCAACAACAACAACAACAACAACAAAAAAAACAAACAACTTTTTTCCACTGCTATGTTAAAAGTGTATCAGGTCAAAATATGCGAACTGATCTCATTTTGGTTTCATTTTTCAAACACAAATGGCAATAAAACGATCTCCCAAAAAGGTGCTCAAAGAATCAAAGAATTAACAGAGAATATCAGCAATTGAGACTAAGAGCTGATCTGTGACGACTAAAACTGAATTTTCCCCCGCCTTTAATCTTTATTGAGCGGTGGTTTAATTTTTAAAAATTTATTGTAAAGACGGTAAAAAGAGTGATTGAGTACCTAAAAAAATCTCCATTAAATAGTTGTATAGTAAGACACATTTCATTGTTGCAAACGAAATATGTTAGAATATAACAAAAAAGACGTTTGAATGAAAGTCAATGTACAAAGTTTCCGAGAAAAACTGACACACTAACAAATTATTGAGAAACGAAAACAACCCAACCAATAATTATTAGATCAAAATAATAATAGAAAAACAAACACACGACCTAATAGACGAATAAAGTAACAAACACATTTATTTAAGAACGGAATTTCTCAGATTAAAACACAATGACGTTTGAAATTCTATCTTCAAAGTTTCCGAGACTTAAACGGGCATGAACAAACCTGTCATACGAACAGATTAATGCGAAACGAAAGCAACCCGACCCATAATCAATACTTCAAAATAACAAAAGGGAAAAAAACATCAACAATATCATACACGACAAAACCCACATAAATATTTATTTACAACATAAGAAACATTGCGATAGCAAGGGTAAAGGAAACAACGTTCCAGCCAGAACTCTACACACAAGGTAAAATAATACAATTACAAGGCACGAATGAAGGCATGCACGAATTCTCGCAGAGACACCTAATCTAAGCCAAACAAAGGCCGGAGACGCACAGCGATTGCGACAGCCCTGATCGTTATACAATACAGTACACGACAGAAGATCGACTTATCGATCTGCCACAAAGGGGAGATGTCGCTGAATCACAAACAGACAAGACAGCGCGGATCAAAAGGCAGCGACACTGTGTTGGGCCAAAAATAAAATTAATTCCTCCCAAACTCAGATTGGCTAGATTAACACCGGCTATCAATGCAGACCAAGCGTTTTGGTTGTCCCTAGAGCACAGGTTAAACATGGCAGATAGAAGATAAAGAGCGTGTTAGGTGTAGAATTTCTTCATGACGGGAGGCAATCGCTCGGATCTATATGTCTCATTGTGTTCCCAATAAAGATTGTAAAAAAAATGTTCTGTCCATAGCATGAAACCCATAAATAATTATGTAATATGAGGAATTGGTGTGGCAAACAGAACAAAGATAGATTGTTATTTATATAGAGCGGGTTTGTTTGATGTGAAGCGTTCAACCTTAGCCCTGTATAAGGCTATGCTATATTATGGACAGGTCCCAAAACTAGCGTTTAACAAATGTACGTGCTGCCACACAGAGACAGTGTGAGGATACCATGACTCCTGTCTCAGCATGTCATAATATTTTTATACTGACACAGACCCAACAGAGAGAGAAAGAGAGAGGGAGAGAGAGAGAGAGAGAGAGAGAGAGAGAGAGAGAGAGAGAGAGAGGCAGAGCAGAAAGAGAGAAAGAAAGAAATACAGGGAAAAATAAAAACAGAGAGAAAACTAGAGAGATAGATAGATAGTGAGAGAGATAGAGAGAGAGAGGGGTGGAGAGGCGATTATGTTTATAAAAAGACAGCTAGAAAAACAGCGAGAAAGGTTGACGAGCGGACAACCTTTTTACTTAGAAAACCTACGAAAATTAATGTTCTCGAGGAAATAAAGAGATCCCAAAAGAGACTATTAAACAACCTGCCATAGAAAAATTCCCCCAAAAGCCCCTTACCATTTTAAACTATACAAAAACAACAAAAAACGCAAAACAAAATGCGGTTTCATCTTTTTTTTTTTTTCGCTAGAAAAGTATCAGCTAACGCTCCCATAGTTGAGATGATTGTTATAGGAACAAAATGGCATGATCTAGATGTATGCCATCCCGTTGCGCAATTTTCAGCTTATTGAAAAATTATACTGTTACAAATCAAGCGCAAGACCCTCATTGTTCGCCAAGAAGAAAAACAAATCTTGAGAACGATTTTATTTGTGTATTTAAAAAAAAGTTGGGCGCAAAACTTTTGCTCTATCGGTTTGATCTCGATGGGGAGCTGTCAAGGCTGCACAAAAAGTAGAGCAATCGAAGGAATTCGATATCCAAGGCAAATAGAAGTTTGTCGATTAAAAACAGTATTGTTATTTCGGACTCTTACGAAAGAGAGTACAGAAACTTGTACTTGCTTTCAATGCCTCGCGTGGGATAAAACTAATAGGCATTTAGATTATTGAACATTTTTAAATGCTTAGCAGGAAAAAAGTGTCTCTGAAAGTATGTCGTAACAGTGGTAAAGCCTCTTTCAATTGTGCATTGAATTGTCTGCTGGAGCGGAAAATAGAGAGGGAAAGAGCGAGTGAGCAAGCGAGAGAGAGAGAGAGAGAGAGAGAGAGAGAGAGACAGAGCGAGAGCGAGAGAGATAAACAGACAGACAGACAGACAGAGGGAGGGGGGGAGGGAGAGATAAAAAAAAGAGTGAGAGCGATATAGGGAGACATATGATAGACAGATTTATGTATATGTATTGGTAGATTGAGAGATGGAAAGAGAGAGAGAGAGAGAGAGAGAGAGAGAGAGAGAGAGAGAGAGAGAAAGAAAGAGAGA
>RQTK01000321.1:135592-155287 GCA_003991915.1 Elysia chlorotica
AGGCTCGAACAACGGACTTCCTGTTTAAGAAGAAGCTACCGGCTTAATTATCCCCACCCACATACGCACAACTTTCCCCGTGAAACCTCTCACTATTTTACTATATCTGGGATAATAATGTACGTCGCGAATAGTTTTAACTAGAACTAGAAGAGACAGAAAAGCCTTGAGTCCATGACGCACCTTTGGTGAATCTTGGCGCCCACCCCTCTCACCGCGGCCGGCGGCACCGCGCCCTGGCGAAGCTTCCTCCGCACCAGCCTCTGGGCGCCGCGGGCGTTGACCACCCGGATGTACTCACTGCCGCTGAGGACGCTCACGGAGCGCACGGCCGGACCGCCAGAGGGCGTTGGGCCCGGGGACTGGATGGGCGTGCCCAGCGTACCCAGAGAGGACGAGGCCGACAGGCGCAGCGCGGCGATCTCGCTGCTAGCGCTCCACCGCCCGGACGGAGTTTGGGTAGGCGTCACGGCGCGAGGCAGGCGGGAACCCGAGGCCAGGGCTTGGGCATGCTGCTGTTGCTGCTGCTGCTGCTGCTGTTGGAGATGCTGCTGCAGGCGCTGGTAGTGGTAGTGTAGGTGCTGCTGTTGCTGATGGTGTTGATGGTGATGATGGTGTGGCGGCGGCAAGTGTTGGATACTCTGGTACTCCATGACAATGCCACGCGCGAAATTATACCGGACGCAATTATATTGATATTAGCTTGGGAAGAGCGTTTAAAAAACTCTCCTTTTCCGACACCGACCAATAGTCATGGTCCCTTGCTGCATGGGCAGGCGCCACACACAGAAACGATTTAATTGACGTCACATCATTGACTATTTAACACGAATATCCTCTTTTTACAATATAATATCGCTTTTATGTTATAAGGTAATTAACAATCGTTGTTTCTATGCTGGATATGAACAAGAGGTTATCTTTAGTGAAAAAAATGACCGTTTGTTAAAAAAGAAAGAAAACTTCTACACCTTATCAATGATGTATAGCCCAAAACATGCTATATTTTTATACACATTTAACGTAAAATTGAATATAAATAAGCCATCAAATTAGAAAACAAGTAGGCTTCATGTTGGTTGAATTCGAGCACACCAAAAAAGCAGCTTTGTGAATTTAATCCTTCAGAAAAAAATGGTTCTCTCTGTACACAGCACATCCACGCGCCATAGATATACGTATAATTTATACACGGAGATCAAATGCGACAAACCGCATATTTTTTCTGGGTAAGGTTACAAATCGGCATTAGTATGCGGACACAATAAACAAATTTGAACGGTTGAGGGACTTTGTATCGGCACCTATAGAACGCAAGGTCCACAGCTTTGAGCAGAACCACTCGGCGTTAACACAAAAAAAGGAGGAGGGGGTATTTTTAGCATGAAGCCTAGTATTAGATTCATCGAACACAAGACTTAAACCTACGAGATCCATAGAAATCATTCAAAAATTGTGTTCCCCGCGTGCATTGAGTGTGGGATTTAGATAAGAACCGTATCTTTTTTTTTTAAAGGCACGGTACTCGTCACACCGTAATGATCATTGTCAAGTACTGACTAGGTTCGGGACCTACGTACGGTAAATCCCCACGAAAATTAATGAATTCTTTTGTGAATGACCGCGCGCCGACCTATAACTCCTTGAAAATTGAATTTCCACACATATCAAGTGTTCAACGTGTGACTTGAGTGACACTGTCTCCCTCCAGTAGCCCCAGTAGCTCTAGCAAGCGGTCGGGAGTTTGGGTGTAAGTTTGTTTTTACGGCACGACAGCACAGTAACGGTTATAATTATTGTGCGCAAGGGATCAGGAATGAGCCACTGCTGAAGATCACACTAGATCGAATTAATTTACTAAGCTTGACCTTTCGATCTTTCACACAGCGCTGGCACGATATGGCAGCCAGGCTGGATCCTCAGACAGATTCATGTTCATAGATCTACAACAGTGTGTCACAAAAAGTACAGTGTTACTACGAAATCTAGATCTAGTCCCCGGACCTGAACCCATCTTCCGCCTGAGAAAGCATTCGCATTATTCAGGCATCGTTAACGGGGCAAATGACCGCTGAAGACTATACACACCATTGGCGAGAGAAATCGCATATTATGAATGCGGACAGAATACAAATGAAAGCTTTATGCTAACGACATAAAAGTTGTATGGTTTATAAACAGACCATCAACGATCTTGACAACGAACGTCCAGCTATTAATTTCACGATGGAATAATAAATCTTAACAGAAAACCCACTCACTTTGTTTATACTACAATGAACATAATTAAGTAGAAAAATACCAGCGAAGCGCACTAATGTTTAATCCGTTCAGCAGTTCCACCCTATACACTGCGGATCAACGCTTCTTGGTCGCAAAGCAAAGCGCAAAAAACATAGATTAAAAACACTCCAGAATCATTAATTTCTCTCTGCATGGAAACCTGTGTTGTTCCTCTTCTGCCTAAACTTCGACACACGTAGTAACTTTCCTTACACCACCAACAACTGGCAAATACACATAGATCACAATGCCTTGCATTAACTAAAAAGAGAGGGGAAGAGAGGCTCCTCACAAAAACAGCCTATCAATATAACTCTGGGATTTTTAGCTTCTATTTGCTCAGTCGATAACACTAATGGGTAAGACCCGAAGTGCCCCAACAGCCGGAAAACTGGGCAACACAACCTCCAAACTCCAGGAGGGAAAGCAGGGAGAGGGGGAGGGGCAATTAAGACGAGGCTCTCACGAATTGATTCCTAACCAACAGAACACGAAAACGGCTCTCCGAAAGAAAAACTTCACCACAGGTTCACTCGGACGTGGATCTAAACTGAGCTGCGGACTCCGCGAAAGCAGCGGACAAAATGTAGACCTACAGACTAAAACTACTCCACAATCTGCGCCCGGCGGCCCCAAATGGCTCAATTGATAAGTGTAGCTCCCGGACCAATTGTTATGAATGTGGACCGTTTGGTTGGCGCGTAATAGCACCTGATCCTAGATAGTACGGGACTCGCATTGAGCAGCCCCATTTTCACTGGAGATCGAATTGAGACATAGTCACTGTGGCGCTCTACAGAACCACGGCTTCTCATAATGTCTCCTTCTCTCTTTGTATTATTACTTATATCCTATCAATATCTAAGTATACTGTCTATAGCCGCCTTTCCATGCACACACGCTGCTTTGTTTGGGAAGATTTTTCTTTGTTCTGGTTAATAAAACACGTTCTCTACAGCCCATCTATCACTGCCATTAAATGTTGTTCAAATCCACCAACCACGACCGATTTTCCAGTTAATTAACAGACAATAGGTTATCGGCCACTGAATTGGTTTTCTTCACCACACTCCTTATCTAAATTCTCTTTTGTGCCTTTCCACTTTCATAACAAGCATCAACTGTTTTGAAAAACACTTACACGATATTGCCAGAAACAGACGGTGAATCAGAGAAAACGCGTTAAATAAAGCCTTTAAGCGGTTCTATTATACTCGTGCGCTGCCACCATGTGCAATTAGGAAATTAAATGGTGTGTATCGCAGTCATTTCAAGCACAATGAAATGGCGTCTGGTTCCCATAAGAGTGAATAAAACACACAAGTATACCCTATTATGTGCAAAGAAAAAGTTTCGCTCAACAAAATCTAAACATGTAGGGCAATAACATTGTTAAAATATCTTCCGTATACGGGTGGGAATAGTTTGCAAAGAAAATGTTGGGTTATTTGTTAGCGTCCAACGTCAACACTAAAAAGCCATATTGTGGACAGGTCCCAAGACTAACGTCTGATAATTCAACAAGCTGCCATACAGAGACAGTGTGGAGATATCCTGACTCCTGTCTCAGCTGATCACATTATACTGACACCGACCCAAGAGAGAGACAGAGAGAAATAGAAAGAATAGAAAGAGAGAGAGAGGTGGAGAGAATAAATGAGAAAAATGAGAGACTGAAAGAGAACGAGAAAAAGAAAGAGATCGACAGACAGACCTACAGAGAGAGAAAGAAATAGAGGGAGAAACAGAGAGAGACAGAGTGAGACAGACAGACAGAGAGCGATAGAGAATGCATAATCATTACTAAAGATGGCATAGGACTGTAACCTCAGTGACGATGTTTACACTTTGATAAGCTGACGTGCGCCCGACCACCGCCAGTGACGCACACGGGAAGCCTGGCCACCCAAGTCTACTGCCTCACGATGGCATGTGACCGCCTGGGATCGGAGTTCTCAGTCTACGTCAAAAATTGTGTACTCCGTCAGTTTTTTTAGGCCTTGTTTACGTCCGTTCAAGAATACGGGCTCTGGTCTCCCCGCCTGTCTCGTGTGTGGCAGCACATAGCAATGTCAGATGTCAGTCTTGGGACCCGTCGGCAATAATAGCCTGTTAACCGACTCGACGCAACTCAACGCCTCACGTTGGTAGTTGGTTGTCAGGCTTTGTAGCAGTGCCGGCTCAAAACTGTCTACATATAATATTTAAACCTATGTCACCATTGCTTGCAGAAAATAATGTAATAACATAATATAAAAAAGCAAGGAAAAAGAATCCACGAACAAGCACAAAATACTGAGTAGAAATATTCGTTGTATTGATATAGCGATAATACAATTGGCGAAAACAGCATTTATTATTAAATATTATATTCAGTGACACATGCAGCTGACTGTGATAACAACCCATGCTGATTTAAGACATTGCACTCAAGAGAGGTATTCCTAAAGATAAAGCGTGCGGAAGACTTGTTTTTGGTTTCATAGTGTCAAAGGTATCCCTCTGCATATCGCCCTTTGTCTTCCGCATTATCATACGCAAAAAAGCAGGACCTAAAAAAAAACAACAACAAAAACAACAACAAGCAAATAAACTAAAAACAACTATAACCCCATTCTTTTTCTATTCCTCGTTTTAAGTATTCTATTATTGCTGTATTATTGGCAACTGGATTCTCGTCACAGCCACCGACGTTTTCTCATTATCCGCTTCTTCCTTCTACCTATTCTTATGCATGCCTCGGTTATTGCCATTGAAAACATTCCCAACCACGAACAGAGCAACACACAATGAATGATGCAAATGAGTTTCCTTCATTATAAAATTAAGTGGAATAAACATGTAAAAAGAACCCACTGCGCTTTTTTGTGTGCTTGACAAACAGAGGCTTTTTACCCAGTTTTTATAAATTAATGTACCGTAATTGAACTAATTTGAAACACTTTCGAATCTATACAAATTTTGACAGATACAGATTAACGGACTATAAAGCATCAAATTCAAAGAAAAGAACAGAGAGACTCCACAATTTCATTCTATGACCGATCTGCAAGATAGTCACCGCTATTTCCAACATTATTTTGATAACTCATGAGAATACAATGCACTTAGACGTTTATAGGCCTATATGTCACGGTAGAGGAAGAGGATCCACCCAGAAAAGCTAGGAGACTTTAGGCTATGGGACAACTTTGGTCTCCCCGACTAGAGACGGAATAACCTACACATCAATTTCACGGCCCTGGGTGAGACTTTGACGTAGAATATAAACTAGGGGTCACGAGTCGGGCCGAGCCGGACCAAGTCAAGTACGTGTAGTGCTTTGAGGGTGCTTTGATTACGCTGCGAGGAAGGCTACACCGGTGGATAAGGATGCATTGTAGACGTTGCGATCCAGACGACCATGTAAAGGATTGTCAAGTCACGCCCCTGGACATGAGGTTTTCTGAGTGCTCATTGGTCCCGTGAGTCTTGGATAGAGCTATGGTTAGACGCCGGTGAAGATTCCCTTACCTATCGTCTTCACTTCGCTATGGTCCCCGCCGTCACAAAGTCTCTATTGTAAGTCAAACTACGTAGATCTCACAGATGTCTATTAATAGCTTTTAATAGAACCTTGTGGTAGATCTATATCTTGGTGAGCGTCCCAAAAGTTTCGGAGTCTCGCTGGCGCACTGATCCATGATACAAGCAGGGTCGATCTCAAACTTTCTCTGGACATGGAAGGACACAATCGATAAAGCCCGTCCTTGATAGCTGATGTCAGACAATCATGGAGAGTTGGTAAAAGCGTGAGGAAGTAGGAATAGAAAGAGAAAGGTGGAAAGATAAAAACTCAAAGAGAGAGATAAAGAGAGAGAGAGAGAGAGAGAGAGAGAGAGAGAGAGCAAGAAATAAAGAAAGAAAGAGAGGGAGAGATCTAAATAAGAAAGGTGCTCATTACTGTTTTCAAAAAAGTAACGGAATGTCTTAAACATCATAGTATTCGATCCAATGAAACCGATCTTTCTCCATTTTGAAAATTTGAGTCTACAAACGTCTTTTGGTGACCGCTGAGAGTGAGAGAGGCTGGGGATCAGCTCGTTTATGAAACTTTTTTTTTCCATTGAAAAATACATATCGCTAATCCGGCAATCAATGACGATGCACTTGCATTTTGATACGGTGCAAACCCCCAAACTTTCCCAGTACATTTCTAGGGTAAAAGTGTGTGGTTTTGGGGGGGGGGTATACACATTTCTGAGATCCAAACACATCATGCCACGGAATATGATGTCCTAACGCAACGGGTGACTAGTCCAGAACACCAATCCCTGCTTGAAAATGGTGTTAATGCGACCAAACCTTTTGTGCTTTCCCTTTAACATTGGACCACTTCATGAACTTACTGTAAGGCAGTCTTACATGAAAAAACAAAATCATGGACTATGAGCCGCTATCTTGTAACTTGGTTAAAATGTAAAAATATGAGGATATTTTGTTTTAGGATTGAGATTGTTGAAAATTTAATTTAGCGACCAAACTATTTGTGTTTTCCTTTAAAACTGAGGAACATTTTCAATGCTTTAACTGTTAGACAGCCTAACGTATTAACGAAAAATCATGAACACAGAGTGGCCATCTTGAAGTTGGTTTAGAATGCACAAACATGTTTTGAGTATACAGATGGAGACAGTTGACATTTTGACTAAGCGCCCGAACCGCTTTGTGTCTTCCTTTAAAATTAGAACCCATCTTCAATGCTTTGACTTGTAAGACAGCCTTACTTTAAAAAAAATCATGATTTCGGCTTGACCTTGTGTATTTGAACAACTTGGATCCATTCTACTTTTGTACAAACGCGAGGAGACATGTATTTATGATCTACGAGACTATACCGCGAGAGAGAGAATTGTTCCAGAGTAAAGATACGTTTCTAACGAGCAACAATATTTTTAAGACTAAGCCCCAATCTCCGGTCGCGAAACCTACAGGTATCAACACAAGTACTCATTCTATCGATCCGACATTCCAAAAGTCGGCCTTACATCATCAACCAAAAACAACTTGGGCGACTCGCTTCTACCCTGAGTAAAAAGAAAGTCTATTATTTCAGGAGCCACAACAGCGGTAGCAATCCGCTGGCTTCTGACCCTTGATACGAACACCTCCTTCTCGGTGGGCAGGGAGAGAGAGTGGAAAGAGGGCAAACACTTTATTAGGATACTTCCTCTATCGACGTTTCGCTTTCCCCTGCAGGCCCAGGGGCCTCCGGTGCCGCCCTGACAGCTCCATAAAGAGCTTAGTGCGCCGGTCGGAGATCCCCGCAAGGGGCGGGCTAGCCTACAGCAAACACAGGCCACAATGTATCGGACTCGACCGTGCCAGTCTGTGGTCAGCCCTGGCACAATGATGGTCTTGCGATGACGGGATCCATAGCGAAAACGAAGACGAGGGCGTATTTATGTCACCCATCGTAGTCTTGTAGATCGCAACACCGATAATGTCCGCGGTAGTCCAATAACAAAGTTCTAGCTGGCTTGAGTGGTAGCGCGGTGAACTGCCATTAGGGAGGTCCCCTGGTCGATCTCAAAATCGGATTCCGTCCCATACTGTATCGGTGACCCTCAAAATGTTACCGGCTGAGACAGGAGTCTGTGTCAGTTTGCAAGTTCTGGTAACCAAGTTCTGTCTGGCGCCTAACGTAAAATTATCATAAGTTAGTCCTTGGATCCGTCCGCGTTTTAACATTCATGCAAACTGCCGACGTTAAGAAACCTACAATACCAACCAACCAATCAACAAGCCCATGACATGCCAATAAAAAGTTGGGCAATCTACCACCCGCGGACCACCGCCCACTCCCCCACCAAGCAACCATACAGTAACCATTGCTATATATACTCATCACTATCACAATACCCATGGCATGGTGTCCGGGGTAGGTCGAAGCTACTTATCAGATCTTTTTTACCACACGCTAAAAAAGCATATTGAATTATTCAATGCACATTAATTTTGTTACACTTTATGTTTAAAATGAACGTTTTGGCTGCTGCTTGCGTTGGCAGCTCTGACTTACTCACAGGGCCCTCACGTTGAGAGAGTGGGCTGTGTGGACACAGGAATCATTCTGTCAAAAGGCGATGGCCCAATCACACAGTGGACCCTGCCAGCTGACACTAAACCAGGTGCCTGAGGTACTACCTAACCAACACTGTTTGTTTTGTTGCTTAACGTCGTACGCCAGCACTATAATTATGCACTATATTGTCGACAGGCACCAAGAGCGACGTCTGAAAATTTTTACGTGCTGTCACTCACGAGACAGGGCGGGGAAACCTGGACCCCTGTCTAAGTCAGTCACATTATACTGACACCGACCCAACCAGTATACCAAAGCCACACGATGTTGTAATTACAAGTAATATAATTAGACACTGAGCAAGCCACAAAGCTCAGCCGGTAGTGCTCTAGAGTAGCAAGCAGAGGGTCCAAGCTGGGCCTCCCATCTTCGTATTAAATGATTGATAGGAATCCTAGGGAAATTCATACCAATCTGTCCTCCTACCTACCTGCCTACCCACAGTTCCAAATAGGCTCTGTGTACCCATTGCATGATTTGCATGGTACAGCTCTCCGTTTCAGACTTCCATTCGCCTCTAATGAATTGGGGGTGGGTGGGGGGGGGAGGGACTAATACCCCAGATTACATTCTTTAGTTTTGATAAACCAGACTCTACAGTACAAGTATTGATATTGGGCATCTCCTACTACAGTAGCACGCTCGGGTGGCAATGTGGAGGTCCTGGGTTTGAAGTCAAGCTCGAACTATCTCTGCGTGGGACCAGCACATGAAAAGATTATCTGAAGTCTCTTCGGTAACTGTTACATTTATAAAAAGATGCGTTGCCCATAGCCTTTGTGATTGGGACTGAGAATACACTCGCGATTATAATGCCCACAGAATAAACGAAGACTGATAGATAGATATTCTGTTTCGACCTCCATGCCTAAGTATAATATGGCAAAGCGATTTAAAGATTGGCTTTTATGAAATAAATTCTAGACTGAACCGTATTACCTTAATCTAAAGTCCACATCCTAGGGGGCATGATAACAACATCCGTTACCGTCTTGGGAAGTATGAACCATAAAAATCACATACATTCTCCTTGCTTTATCCCCCAGTTGCGCTCTGCATATGGTGCAATATAGGAAACAACCAATCTCGACCATCTACCTAGCTAATGAAGTCAAAGGCTATTGATGATTGTTTACTCTCTCTCTCTATCTATCTCTCTCCTTTGTTCTCTCCTATCTGAACAGTATGCGATGAATAGAGAGCTAGGTTAGTGGAATTGTACTGGAGACAAGAAATTAAGACAGTATTTAGAGAGCCGACCAGTACAGTCTCACCTCTCAACTGAGGAGACGAAAAATAAATACAATTAGATAACTAATACATTAGCTAGGTGCAAAAACCCAACAACCTTCTAAAAGTATGAATAGGCTAGCATGGATTCACCGAACCCTGTGTATTTTAGTACCGATAAATTGCTGTTTAGATACAATTTACGAGGAGGACAAAATCGCATTTCTTGTAAGATTGTTTGTATGTTTGTTTTGTTGCTTAACCTCTAACGTCAGCAATATACAGACTATAATATTGTAAGACTGACGTTTGACAACTTTTATGTGCTGCCGCACAGAGACAGGGCGGGTAGACTTGGACTTCTGTTTCAGGCAGTCACATTTAAACTGACTTTACGTTCAATCGGATTTCATGTCCTCTGATACTCTTTCACAGCCAAAGCCAGTCTTTACAGTTCTCCGAGGCCGTTTTAAATGATTTCACGTCCCTTACAACGGTACTTTCTGGGGAGAGCTCATTGCAGATTATCTTTCAGCGTTGGATAAGATTATCTCACTGAGCGGGGACAAAGTCAAAGACTGCCTTCTTAATGTTCTCATGCGAGCAGATAAAGCAGCCAATTTATCTGTTCCGGCTCAGTCTTCGCCCGGCAACGCGGGAGTTCGGTTATTCACTCTCTCTCTCTCTCGCCTCTCTTTTCTCTCTATAAATTATGTCTCTCTCCCTATCTCTATTTCTCTGTATCTGTTTGTATCCACCCCCCCCTCTCTATCTCTCCATCCACGTGCCACCTTCTTTATTAACTTTTCAGCCACAGGAATATAATTCCATTAATCATCTCACCATAATCTTGGAGATCTACTACAAATAATTGTGAGACACAGTTATAATATCCCCTCCCCCTCCCTGTTACACACAAGAACATTGAGGCAGTGAGACCAACTAGACCCACAATATGTCTTGAACACTATGAACCGCCGTGAGACATAATTATTAAAAGAGCGCTAACGCACGTAACAGATCGACAGTCTACGTCTCGCACCATCGGACGTAACCCAGGTAAGACGTCTGACAATTTCATGTGCTGCCACACACAAGACAGACCAGTGATTGTGTTGTTGAGTTGAAACGTCCATCGTCAGCACTGTATATGCTATATTGTGGACGGGCCCCAAGACTGACGTCTGCCACACATGAGACCTGGACTCCTGTCTAAACCGGTCACATCATTCTGACACCTACCCAGCGAGATACAGGCGACGAAATTGGACAAATAAATATGCCAATCGTAGGATTCGAACCACAGACTTCCCGATCCGGAGATCAGCGCTCTACGACTTGAGCCAGAATTGGCTGCAGGAAAGAGGTCCGCCGAGGGCTAATCACCATCGCACAACACATCAACAACAGCAACAGCGGCACCACCACCACTACCACCACCACCCCAACAAAAAAATAATAATAAAATAAACAAGAACAGCTAATGGTTTTGCACGAATTAAAAAAAAGGCTACAAAACAGTTTATGTACAATTCTGCAAAATTTATGTAAAGACGCGCGCTATTCAGTACGACTAAAGTAAAATGTCGCTATCGGCACAAACAACAGTAAACAACAACACCAAAACGTCAATATAATTGAGATAAGAATTATTAAAAGGTAGGCTGAAGGTAACGAGGAGAGGAAGGGAGATGAAAAGAGCGACAGAGAGATACACAGGGGAATAGAGATAGAGAGAGAGAGAGATAGAGAGAGAGAGAGAGAGAGAGAGAGAGAGAGAGAGAGAGAGAGAGAGAGAGAGAGAAGAAGAGAGAGAGAGAGAGAGAGAGCGAGAGACAGTTAACAGACAGAGGCAGAGCATGGCCGAAAAAGAGAAATGAACTTAAGAGGGGAAAGGAAGGAGGGGAGTGGGGAAAGGGAAAAAATGAGAGGGGGGAAAGGAGGGGGGGGGGTGGGGAAGGGGGGGGGGGGTTAAGGGAGACGTCTGTGTACCGGGATGATTAAGCCGCTTAAACATGATTGAGGAGACTTAAAGAAGACGGCTCTATGGGGACAGAATGCCCGGCATTTAGCGCCACAACGTAGTTATAACCTATCGCTGGAAACAATAGGCCCTTCATCATATTAAGCAGCTTACAATCAAGACAATAAGTGGGGATCTTCCAGATAATTCCAGATCGTCTGCAGACCAATCTATATTCCACGTTATTTTCCATCGCCTCCTTGTTACAGGTCGTTGTCGAGTGTGGAAACTGCCTGGCAGCGACCCAGACAGTATCAATGCGATCCAAGATCTTGGCTCCATCATGACAGTAAACAAGTCTTTTTAGACAGAGTAGCATGCACAACAGAGCTATAAAGCTAGACTCCATGATCAAGGGTAGCATTTAATAGTCGAGACCACCCTTACTCGAGAGAGCAGGCAGAAACTATGGATTTTGTGAGACGTTTCACAAAAGAGCTCACAAAGTTATTTATATCAGGAGATAGCGAGACGCGTGCTGAATTCAATGAAATGCGGATGGTAGGCCAAGCTTCAGACAGCGTTTTCTTTACTAAGGTTTAAAGAAGAATGTTACCGCCATAATTATCCTATCCCATACACGCAACATCATCCCTTAACTTCTCTCACTACTTCACACTCTCTTGTGTAAGCTTACAGCACCGCTGTTCTTACTACCATAAGACGCAAGTCACGTCTAAACTACGGGTCGTAAGTACACCGTCGCGGTATTTTCTAACTTGTCGTACGCCTTCTGTATCTTATATTCTTACGACTGGTCTAAAACAACCGCGACGTTGTAATTACGGTCCTAGATCTACACACTCAGTCAGTCGGTCAGTCACTCACCCACGGACAACCAGGGCTATGTGGCGCCGAGATCCACTAGCGAGCCTTCTGCTGCTGCCCTCCCTGGAGCTCTGCGGCGCCGCGTGTGTGGAGCTACTGCTGCTGGGTACGTACAGGGATGCGCTAGAGTTTGGACCGGCACCAGCGAGGCCCGAGATGCTTGCAGACACAGAGCCGGCGGCCCCTCCAACACCGAAGTTGGAGCCGGCACCGCTGCAAGAACTGAACGAGCCGCGGGGACGGAGCGACCGGGCCGGGGTGAGTCCAGGGAGCTGCACGCTGTACGTCCGACTTG
This sequence comes from Elysia chlorotica, assembly GCA_003991915.1. Lineage (NCBI taxonomy): Eukaryota > Metazoa > Mollusca > Gastropoda > Plakobranchidae > Elysia > Elysia chlorotica. The sequence goes on from RQTK01000321.1 coordinate 148,376, forward strand.
TGACGGACGCGGCGGGCGCGGTGATTGAAGCACAGCTGCTGTTACAGTTCCCAACGTCGCTCAAGCTGTTGCCGCCGCTGTTGGGGCCGGAGATGTTCCCGTTGATGTTGATGGCAACCGATGTCGCTGAGGGGCTCTGAGTTTTGCTGGCGGAGGTCAAAGAGAAAGACTGCGGGGGGAACGCATTCAGGTGGTGAGGCCCCGTCAACTGTTGAAGCTGCTGAATAGCGAGAGGGGAAACTGCTCTCCCCGATGCACTGTAATTTACATCAGCACCGTGGCGTTGTTTATTCGCCTTTACGTGATCTGCCTGTCTAGCGGTTAGGGTGACGTTAGGGCAGCCACTGGCGCTTGACTTCCTCACACTATAGTGGGAGGCTCGTGCTCCAGCCCCATTCGTGCCTGCGCTAACCGCCAAGTAATTAGGGGATCCATATTGGTATCCTCCACCTCCTCCAGAATCCCAGCTCCACCCCGTGGGAGCTGCACTGCTTTGGTGGTGGTGCTGCTGTTGCTGCTGCTGCTGCTGCTGATGATGATGCTGGCTGTAATTAGGCGCGGATACGGCAGGGCTCGCGGCGCTGACCACCGCCGGCACGGGGGGCAGCAGGAACGGTTTGCTGGCCTTGGAAGATGGCGTTCCCTCCAGCCAGGGCAGCACGTGCGCCAGGGAGAGCTGGTAGGCGGCGGGGCTGGCGCCTGGGGGAGGCGAGGCCAGGAGCTCGGGGACTGCGGCCGTCTGGGCCATGCGGCCCACGGGGGACTGGCGCTCCGGCGGGGAGATCTCGCGGGGAGGCCCCGTCATCACCGGCTGTCACACGGGATAAAACGCTCCATCGTTGAGTTCTTCCTACTATGCTAATCTTCCACACGTTTATTGAGTTACCTTAACTGCTATAGTGGACGCCTTGTGAAAACGGGTCCCGTGGCGAAAACGAAGACGATACCTAGGGAAACAGGCACGGGCGTCCAATCACAGCTCTACACTAAACCTATGGAGCCAATGAGCGACCAGAAAACTAAATTCCTCAGAGGCGCGATTGTTTCATTCGCTATCGTCGTGTGGATTGAAAAACGTTCTCTATGGTTATGTGCACTGTCATCCTTTGAAGGCTCCACTATGGAGGTTTATAGAAATATAAGTATCTTCCCCACGCTTATTTAGTACGTCATGTACCCTCTATTGTCAGTGTATGGTAATGGGCATTGTCATCCTATGAAATAAGTTTCAATTTCTTATCACCACGGAATAAGAAGACTCCACTATTCAGGTTTAAAAAAAACAAAAAACAACTAATGTATCGTACTAATTTTACCTTATTTTATGAATATGGTTTTCTAGTACCCTTCACTGCTAAAGTATGGTAACGGGCACTGGCATCTTTTGAAATAACATTAATATAAGAATACCGTTGATTTGCGTAACCAATTAAAAATTGAAAAAGATAAAACAATCTTAAGCTAACCACAAAGTATGCATTACGTCGGTTTAGATCGCTCTAAAGAAGTGTTATGAACAATGCACAATTCAAAGCGTTACGAATTCCTGGAGACAATGGGTGGATAAGCACACGGGCATCTAACTGCATAGAAACAATCAAATACATGTGTTTCTGTAGAAACAAGCACAACTAACCCATCCACATTTCTAACCCTAGGTGATTTTGAGGAGAATGAAAAAAATAACCCGCACTCAAGAGGCAAAAGGGGGTTGGCTGTTTTCGTCGCGTTGAAGTCGATTGAATCAAATAGTTGAAAATTGGGGAAGAAAAATAGGCATAGAATATCATAACTTCCTTTACCACAGAGAAGTCGTTGCAGATTCTTTAGACAGAGTTTGAGTCAGTTCTCTCGGTGGATATTGCCTTAACCCACCATCACTATACAGAGCTATATTAACTGAAGGTTGCACAAGGCCTTTCAATCAGAGTCAAATTTACAAAAAAGTAAATAAAATCAGCGCAGCAGATATTTCATCGGTAAAAAATAGCTAACAATTATTAATTTTGTTTTTATAACCTTATATGTTGCTATAGAAACCTTAAGACTAAAGATCTATGGTGACTGGCTCTGTACACCAAACACAAGCAGCATCCAATGAAAAGCTGCAAATTTACTCAGCCCACAAACAAACAAAAAATGAATACTGTTGTTAACCTCTGTCACAGACTAAACCAGTTTCAGAAGCACTCTGTCACAGACTAAACCAGTTTCAGAACCTGCAAATTTAATATCCAAATCGATATCAGCCCAAAAGGTAAAAAAAATAATTAAAATGGCGGCCCCACTTTAAGTTCTACCAATGCATGTTACAATCTACGCAACGCACAAATCAGTTTCGCAAATCTGTACCCGTACACACACACACACAAAAGAAAGAAAAAAAAAGAAAAAAAAAGAAAAACAAAACAACAATAAAAGAAAACAAAAACGACATTTCAAATTAAAAGAGTTCAGATAAATAACTGCAACAGCATAAAAAAACAAAACAAAAAACCTCCTCATTCCCTCGTAATCCTAATTTATTACATCGCACAATTTGCAGAAAAAAAACAAAACAAAAAAAAACAAAACTCTGGATTTGCTGTAGAAGTGTGGAGAGATTAGACATCAAAGATATTCCGATAGAAAACTGATCTCTTGGAATGGGCTTGTCGTGCAATGATTTGAGAGATCAAGGCGAGGAGGGTGGAATAAAAGGCCAGGACTTGTCGCTATGCCAGGGAGCATTGTCTACATCAGCGCTGGAACTCGTGTCAATTTAGACAGCTCTTTAAAAGGGAGGAAAATTAATTAAAACACCGAGAAGCATTATACCGTGCGTGTGCACTGATTAAGTAGAAAGACAACAGACCTGTCTGTACCGTTCCAATTTGAAAACAAAACTAAAAAAATTAAAAGGAGGCAACACCCCACCCCCACCCACCACCACCACCACCATCATATAAACAAGACAAAAGAAAATATAACATTAACAAACCAAAAGATCCCTGTGTTATATTTATTGTACTTAAACTATTATTTTGTTTCGACGGTCTCTGCCTTTCTTTGCAGCACTTACCAACCAAGCACATCTTAGCCAAGCACTGGCTTGCCTAGCTAAATAATTTACGATTATTGCACTATTATAATACTCAAATGACACTTTATGTCTGAGGCGTTATCTTGAACAAACATTTGCACAATGCCTAACGTAACGGGGATAGTTCTGCCTTCTATTTAAAAAATATTGTGTAGTTCACTTTCTAAATAAACAAAACTAGTTACTATTTGTACACTGTACACTGTACAGACCATTTTGATTCAGCAGGCCAATAAAACAAAAATGCTCATTTTTATTTTTGTATTGTAATGTTAAGAAAGCACTTTTAAGTATCTTTTTATCTTATTGTGGAAATATCACCTTAGACTAAAAACAGAAAAAAAGTACAGAAACACAATAGGCATCAAGCGCATTAATTATACACAAGATCACGCAGCACAGTCGTGTATCCAGCGGGAGACGAAATTGAATCTCTATATACATGTATAATCATCTGGCATCACAAGAGAGAAATGGTTTCTCCTTGTCGTTCACAAAGGTAAAACTAGAAGCTCTATCTCTCGGCAAATGGTATTTCCTTTGTCCGAATCAACTGTCGTTGACAAAGATAAAACTAGGTCTATCTCTCGGCAAATAGTATTTCCTTTGTCCGAATCAACTGAAACTAGAAGCTCTATCTCTCGGCAAATGGCATTTCCTTTGTCCGAATTAACTACTGTTCACAACGTTAAAACTAGAAGCTCTACCTCTCCTCAAATGATATTTCCTTTGTCCGAATCAACTGCCGTTCACAAAGCTAAAACTAGAAGCTCTATCTCTCCACAAATGCACCAATAAAAACTGAGTAAAATAATTATTCGCAGAATCTTCATACACCGTATTAACAACTCAAGACACTCGCGTTGGTTAGGGGTTAGGCTATAAAATGAATAGTACCAAATGACTCAGTGGAACCACGCAGCCCACACTATTTAGTAGATTGCATCTATGCTAGCCCTGCACTATATAGATCTTAATGACACTGGGCTCTACACTTTCACCATAGGCCTAGTTTATAGTTTACAATCTGACTGTCCGAAATCCGATCGCCCAGGTACAACTTGTCGTTGTGTGTTGCCGTTTCACGCCGAGACGAACAACAATACTCTAACATAACTTTACCCCGTACTGGCGCTTCTAACATTTTCTCATCCCATCCTTACTTCGTGTCACCGACACTAAATCCAACAAAACACTGGCGCAATCACAGAAAAACCAACCCACAAAAAATCCCCCGCGTAAATCACGAAGACAACAAGGGTGGATCGGGCGCGCTCTCTCGCTCGATGTTCGATCTGGATGCTGGTAGTCAGAGTCAGAGCTCAAGAGACAGACTGTTTGCGCGACTTCATCTCTTGTCTCTTTTCACCGCCAGCAGCACCGCAGCCAGGAACCGACAAGTGACGCGCTTATAGTTGTCTAGAACGTAGCCTTCTGTCATAGAGGGACATGGTATCACACGTTGGACTCATCCTAACAGTCCAACACTGAGGCACTGACACCTCGAAAGTCGCGACCTGCTGGCCTGCTTCGTAGCTTAGGAGACGATGTGATATAGTAAACATATATTCTATTAATAGACCAGCGCGGCTAGAACACAGTCCGGTGTGTCTACCTGTATTTGACATACGGTGGGAGTAAAAAAAATGGCACTATGAGTATAATAATTACGTTTGACTCCCTTGTTCCAGATTTCTTTATGATGTCATCTAATTAGCAACTGCGTATCACATACATGAACTTTGTCTCGTAGCTTAAATTAAAATCATACTCCAAGTTGTAGACTTTTCTTATACTGATCTTCAACATTATACTATTCTGCTTCGCAGCCTTTTGGACAGTTTCGCCTCCTCAGGCGATTCGTTTTTTACTTATCTTTTAACCGAGAAAAGAAGATTTAACTAAAACTGGCACATTTGCGTTACAAAACTAAAAAAATCAATCCATAGTTAGATCTCGTGAGTTAGTAATAACCTTCAAGACTGTGTTATTTCAAATATTGTCTGCATTAAAACCCACTATAAAGATATTTTATCGTCGTAATTAGCATGTGCATTATTCGATTGGGGGTTGTGCGTTTTGTGCTCCGTTTTTGTTGTTGTTGGTTTGTCTTTGTTTTCTTATGTTATTTTTCACGTTTAATCTAGCAGAATCTAAAAGTAAAACTATAAACCTTCTCCATTTTTCCATTCAAAGTGACGTATTTCTTGGATAGAATGCACAAACACGACGTAGCTTACGTTTCGTAAAAAGCCTTCTTATTCTTCTATGGCTACGAGGAGACGTAAGCTACATTTTATTTGTGCGTTCTAACCCTTATGTTTATGAACACAATCTTAAACAAGTCTCGGCTTTTACAGTTATACTACACTATTGGTATTGGTGATTTTTTCTCTCTTTACCTTACTACGGATCGGAACGAGCTGTAATAACCATGGAGAGGTCAGAGGAGGATGCTGAAATGCACTCCTACCAAACCCCAAACAACATCAACACGTTACGAATGTGGACCATCAATACGCACACGGCGACGCACGCACACCCACCCACCCACACCTACACTACACCCACGCACTTACCCTCTTTCCCCGCCCCTTCCCACAAACACACACACACATTAGGCCTATCGAGGAGGCTCTGCCTTGGCAAGCAGTCAGGTAAGACCGCAGTATCATGGCGTCCTTAGTAACGGCGCGCCAATCCACCAAAATATTTGCATAAATAACTGGGTTATCCGAGTGCGTTTGTATTTGGCATGGGTGGGGAGGGGGGTTGAAACAGTAGGCACACGGAATCGATATCAACAAAGAGCGGGTGGTGGTGCCTACAATCGAACACGACTGACTGTCCATAGGCCACAGTGTCTAAGTCGTCAAACCGCGTTGTCAAACCGCTCTTTGAAAGGATTCTGAAGAGAGACACTGTCATGCACCGAGTAAGGGAAAACAGAGAAGTAGTGGCACTTATTTGTACACAGAAGTTGATCGAAGGAAAAAAGTAAACATGAAGTAATTCTCGCGCTCAGGATGAAGGCACACAAAACTCTTGGTCTTTGTCGTATTGTACATTGTACTATCGAGAGCGAACTTTTTAGGTAGGAATCACCAAAAGGATAATATCGAACCAGCACGTTATATGTTCAAGTACTACATTGTATTGGCGCTGCAAATACGGGCTTACAAGAGACCTTCGGTTTTTACTAATTTATCTCTATCCCTCTCTCGCTCTCTCTCTCTCTCTCTCTTTCTGTATCTCACTATCCCTCTCCCATCCCTCTACCTGTCTATCTGCATAACTATGCACCCCCTCACCCATCTACCTGAAACTGCTTTTTTGAAAAAAATAATTTTGTCTTCCTTTTTTCCTCTCTCACTACCGCCTCCTCACCCTCTTTATCACTCACCCTTTTTTGTCAAATTTAATACCCTCGACAGAAAGAGAAGGTACACTTTTCCAGACGTTTCCCCAAACCGCATTAATCTAGTGTGAACGCAATCCATTTCATTGCACCAATCAAATCACTTTGTTTTTTATCGTACCACCCCCCCCCCCCAATCCTCTCTCTCTTTCTCGTTATCTCATTCACTCTCTCTATCTCTCCTCCCCTACACAAATTTAAAATATCTTACTTTAAATTCATCACCGCATTATCTGCTTTGACCCGCACACTTTCGATTCTCTATCCATTCCTGTCGATCAAATTGGTTACACTCCCCCACAGGTTTCTATTTATAGAAATATGTGCACACACCCAATCCCTATCTTCCCTCCCTCCTTCACCATTTTCTCGCTACCTCTTTTTCTATCTGTCTCTCCCTCCCTCCCCCTCC
>RQTK01000321.1:161862-219176 GCA_003991915.1 Elysia chlorotica
AGAAGAAGAAGAAGAAGAAGAAGAAGAAGAAGAAGAAGAAGAAGAAGAAGAAGAAGAAGAAGAAGAAGAAGAAGAAGAAGAAATGAAAATATTAATAATACCCATTGAGATCACACATGGGCTCAAAGAAATCTAAAGACCAAACCACAAAAGAAACAAAAAATCTTTAGTGATCCTCAACAGCGATCACGATTGTTTCGAGCGGTACAAAACAAAAACATGCGGAGCCTGTATGGAATCTGTAATCTCCGGGCCGGTCTCCATCACGCCTGAACACGCAGAACGCAACGACACGAATGGAACAACAAAATTTCGTGGGGCATAGCCTAAACAAGCCACGGTACGGCCGGCGAGACTCAAGGACGCAGTGTAACGTCTTTCGTCTATGGTGGACAATACAGGCTTTGTGATCCACACGATTATAATGTATGACATAATCACCCTTCTAGACATGGGTTTTTGTGATCGCTCATTGGCTCCGTCAGTCTAGGGTAAAGCTTTGGTCAATTGATTGGATGCAAATGCAGATTCCCTTACCTAATAGTAATAGAGGCATTGCGATAATTGCACTTACAGCACTAAGACCAATGTATGGAAACAATAGAGGGAAAAAGTAGGTTGCTTCGACTACAGCACTTTTGAAAACTGGGTCATTTTTTGTTACCAGTGCAGCAGTGACCTAAAGACCTGTTTGTTCTTTTTAAAACCAGTCCCAAGCTTATAAAGCATAGAACTCAAATCCCATTGATAGGTTGTATTAACAAAGAAAAGAAATTGTAAAGTAAAAACTATTTAAAGGTACTACAAAAATAAAACGGATAATTAAAGCTCAGTTAATTTTATCCAAATTAAACAATCGAAACGAGCTTGTGGTTGAGTTGTTGGGTTGGTTCAATGTCCAACGTCAGCTCTACACAGGCTTTATTGTAATCGAGCCCAATGACTGACTGAGACAGGAGTCCAAGTCACCCCGCCCTGTCTCGTGTGTGGTTGCACATACAATTGTCAGACGGCAGTCTTGAGCTCCATCCACAATATAGCCTTTATAATGATGACGTTGGACGCTAAGCTGGACTCTACTCAACTTAACTCCTCCACCTCCACCTATTTGTTCAGCCCTCCCTTACCTAATAGTAATAGAGGCATTTCGATAACGGGGTCTCACTGCAAAAACGAAGACGATAGCAACGGGAATCCACATCTACACCGGCGTTAAATATATCAGATCTTTATCCTAGACTTAGGGTACCAATTATCGATATCGACCCCACGGCTAAGGCCAGAGCCAGACTGACGGCTGGCGGCTGGGGTGGGGCTGTGGCTTCCCTACGAAACCCTCTTGTATAAGTTTAGCCTCGGTCTGACGGCACAAATAAATACAGGAGGGTTTCATAAAGAACCCCCAGTATAGCCCCAGCCCCAGCGGCAGTCTAGTTCTGGGCTAAGAGGTGGTAGCTAACAGAGGGGTCTTTGCTAAAGGTCAGCTCTACATAGGCTATTGTGGACGGACCCCAACACTGACGTCTGACAATTTTATGTGCTGCCAAACATGAGATAGGGCGGGAATACCATGACTTCTATCCCAGCCAGTCAAATGAAACTTACATCGACCCAACCAATAAGGGGCGAAATCGCCAGGGCTCGAACCACGGACCTCTGCGTCGGAAGCCGATGTTTTACCCCGGGGCTAAGAGGTGGTGGCTAGCAAAGGACTGTTTGCTAGAGGGTGTGGATATGTCATCCGTTTTGGTCGAGTTAAGCGCAATGCCTGTATAAACCCAAAATCAAAAGACTGAAGAAGCCTTGCCTGTCAGGATAGTTCAGTGGCGGACTGGCGGCGACTGAAAGCATAATAGTAATTATTTAGCATTCTGTTGTCGTCCAACCTTTGCCGCAGTATAGGTAGGTTTATTGGACTCAAGAGAGCCATCTTGAACAACTCAAGTGGATTAGATCTAGAATTCGCACAAAATGTGTTGAACTGGTAGACGAGGCAGATGAATAACTATCATTATCTTTATCTACTCAACTTACTCTGATGGGATCCTTAACCGAAGCTAAAATAGATCTCTAGATCCACATGGCGAGATAAAGCCTTTTGTTTTTAAATCCTTTGTTTTCCCCTCTGGGACTGTGATACAGCCTACCGCGCGGCGATAATGCCCAGAACAAAACAAGACGTATTGATTATAATGTATATATGCGATAAGGTACTTATTTGAAAGTTTTTAATTCTTTTCATTTTGGATTATGTGTCCTGGGTTTCCTGGCGAATCCTATAAAATGTGGACAGGGGAAACAAACGAAAAACAAAAACAAAAACAAAACCAAACAAAATAAAACAACAAACACACACACAAAAGAAAATTCAAATTCGGATCTCCATAGTGCCACACAAGAGCACAACAGAAAAAGCTCATCGGGCGACTCTTTCACAGTTAGGAATCCCAGAGCTGTTAAGCTTACGAAAAAAATCGGATTTTTGGGGGTATTTTTTTCTACGACTAGAACTACTACCACTATATTTACTACCCTGATAGCAGTGCAAAAAGACTTTCGAAAAAACAACTTGCTATTAACCACTTAGAGTGCAAAGATCTTCCTTTTTTTAAAGTATACATTTTTTTAAAAAGATCAACCAACTGGATACCATTGAAGAGTTTAAATTATGAAATGGAGCAGAAAATCGAATACACAAAAGCGTTGGCCATGAGAAACCTTTCAGTTTCAAGTCTCAGGAAATTTACAATAGATTGAAATTTGTTTCTTTATCTTTAATTTGGATCTAAAAACAAAGAAACCAAACCGTCAATACACAAAACAAAGCCCTTTCGTCGCCACCAAAGCGACACAAGTTTCAAGTCCCAAGGGTTAGCGCACATGAACTGGTTTTTTACGACCTTTTCTTCAGTGATTGACAGGCTGGGGGAGGAGGAGGAGGCCTGAATACTCCTCAAACTTTAATGTTCAAATCGATAACGAAGTGAAGACACATTCCGGGTTCAGTGTAACGAGACTAATTCACGTTGACTGTAAATAGATGGCATATAATTAACATTCAAGTGGTAAATTAGACGTCTTGCTTTTTCTCCCACGGAATTGTTCCACCTTGCACTCTTCAACCCCAAAACCACGTTGTTGCACGCACCATTTATCATCTCACATAATGCCTCAGCTCATGGCATTGCACTTACAGCACTAAGACCAATGTATGGAAATAATAGAGGGGAAACGTAGGTTGCTTCGACTACAGCATTGCACTTACAGCACTAAGACCAATGTATGGAAACAATAGAGGGAAAAAGTAGGTTGCTTCGACTACAGCATTGCACTTACAGCACTAAGACCAATGTATGGAAACAATAGAGGGAAAAAGTAGGTTGCTTCGACTACAGCATTGCACTTACAGCACTAAGACCAATGTATGGAAACAATAGAGGGAAAAAGTAGGTTGCTTCGACTACAGCACTTTTGAAAACTGGGTCATTTTTTTGTTACCAGTGCAGCAGTGACCTAAAGACCTGTTTGTTCTTTTTAAAACCAGTCCCAAGCTTATAAAGCAAAGAACTCAAATCCCTTTGATAGGTTGTATTAACAAAGAAAAGAAATTGTAAGGTAAAACTATTTAAAGGTACTGTAAAATAAAACGGATAATTAAAGCTCAGTTAATTTTATCCAAATTAAACAATCGAAACGAGCTTGTGGTTGAGTTGTTGGGTTGGTTCAATGTCCAACGTCAGCTCTACACAGGCTTTATTGTAATCGAGCCCAATGACTGACTGAGACAGGAGTCCAAGTCACCCCGCCCTGTCTCGTGTGTGGTTGCACATACAATTGTCAGACGGCAGTCTTGAGCTCCATCCACAATATAGCCTTTATAATGATGACGTTGGACGCTAAGCTGGACTCTACTCAACTTAACTCCTCCACCTCCACCTATTTGTTCAGCCCCCCCCCCTCCAGTACAATTCCACCCCCGATGGGAAACCTAGGAGACGTTAAACCAACACAGAGCTTCAGATCCCCTCTGCATCCAGAACCGGCGTCGCCCAACGCTAACCTAATCAGACCCCAACGTGAGCTTAACGGCTTTGAACACTTAGTGGGTGGCTTCTCACAAGTGGGGGATTTCAAACCGTGGACTTCTACTTGAGTTGCCCCTACAAACGACTACCACAAATACTTAGTTGAACAAGGGTTGAGTACGCAGCTTCTGACTGCAAGCTTTCGAGTTCGATCCCCCGCTTGCACCGCCGACTGTATTTTTTCCTATTGGTTGGATAGGTGTAAGTATAATTTAATGTGTCCAATTCCGCGTATCCCCTCGTAAAAAGCCTGTAATGAAGAAGATGCGGCCCCAAAGAGGTGGGGGGGGGGGGGGGGGGGGGTGGGTTTTTTTTTTTTGCACCGCAGACTGTATTTTTTCCTATTGGTTGGATAGGTGTAAGTATATGGCACGTTAGGACATGGAGGTTCTCTTCTACTCATATTCAAACATGGCTGCTCACCTATATGTTTTTGATAGCGGAGATTGCAACAAAAACTACGAGTGGGAACTTTATATCTCATGTTATTTAACGTTGAAACATCCTACTTTAACACAATGTTGAAAAGAACAATTTCTTCACAATTTACGTTTATAAATTTCAAAGATTATGCTACGTTTGCATTTTCGTTAAATTATTTGTACACTTGTTAGGAAAAGGTTACTACGTGTCTTTGCTCTCGGCTCATTTCATATTTCTAAAAAAAAAAGATTAAAATACATACATGTGTGTTTAAAAAAATGAAAAAAAAAAAATTAGATGGAGCATAAGAATGACACTGGACCAAATAAAAACACTAATAAGAAACGAGAGCAACCCACAATATTATTATACCCTATCGCATTCACGCGTAAAAAACTATACACGTTCCTATTTCAACCCACTTGCAAAAGAGAAAGATCGGCATCACTAGTAAACGATTTAAAGTAGTGGCAGATAAAAATGAACTTTCATTCTTGAAAAAATGGCTTAGAGTATTTTCAGCAGCGCGAGAGTAAACGTTTTCCTCGTCTTTTAACGCTGTTCTTACAACAGACAATGAGACCCACCCCCTCTCTTGGACGTACGCTTATAATTATTTGAACGGTCACTTGCACAATAAAACAGATAAACCGTAATAGGCAGAACTATGCGCCTCTAAATCTAGGGTTAGACCCATGGCTAATAAAACGCAGTAGGACAAACTTATTAATAGGAAATACCCGGTAACATTTGTGAGAGCGCAGAGTTCTTACAAGTTTCACGTCATGGGTGCATATTACGGTATTACAATTACACCAAAGTCCGAGAGAAGCTGCTATTTATATCGGCATTAAACAGCATTATAAAATTGTGACATTTCTTCGCCCAAGGCGCTCTTGTCAAGGCCCCATCTGGTATGGGTGGCATTAGGCAAGGAGACATTCGGACAATGGAGTTTTGGGCCGGGCCGGGCCGGGTCAGGATTCCAACGTTATTTTGGGTAGCCTCGGCCGGGATGAAGTGTTGGAACCGCGCGGGATTTACACGATCGGGATTAGCGCGAGGATTTGGCCACTAGAGCGTGAGCTCGCTGAGCTGTGCCCAGCCATTAGATGCCTTGAGATAACGGAGCCCCATTGCAAAAACTATGACCATAGCTCGATTCTAGACTTATGATGCCAATGTGCCATCAGAAAGCCCCATGCCTACGGGACATTATTATGTCATTGGTTATTGTTGTACGAATCGCAAAGCCTGTATTGCAGGACGCGGAACACATGGTGGCGCCACCGACCCGAGTTGAGTTGGTTTAACGTCCAACGTCAGTACTATGCAGGGGCATTGTGGATGGGTCCCGAGTCTGACGTCTGACAATTTTATGTGCTGCCACACAAGAGACAGGGCGAGGATACCATGACTACTGCCTCAGGAGGTCATATTATACTGACTTCGACCCAACCCGTTACAGGGGACGAAAAGCGTATAAATAAATGTCCCGAATGCTAGATTAAAAAAAAAATTCAAAACGTTTATCGTCATTCACTATGCTATTTCGCGGACGGGTCCCAAGACTAATGTCTGTTACGTGCTGCCACAACACAGAGACAGAGCGGGGATACCGTGACTTCCTTCTCAGTGGGTCTCTTCATATTGACACCAACACTGCCCGTATGGAAACAAGATGACACGATCGGGGAAAGAACCGAGCATCTCATGAAATGGAAGACGCACGCTCTATCGATGGACCATTTCATACTCGACCATCCAAAAAAGTAACGGACATAGAATATATCATTGCCATGACAAGTCTTGATCCATTAACCATTAAACAAATTAATGTACCTTACAGTGTTATAATTTACACTAAATTTTAATTTGCATGTATCTTTTTTTGTCTACACCATTATCATGCTTTCATTCAAAAACACATAATGTGAATTCATGAAAATTATGGCTTGGTAAAAATTGCTCAGCTGCGCTGAAATCGTTCGCAGTTAAAAAGCAAATTTCGAATTAGTTTAGCGTGTGCAAAGTTAGGAGGTATGAGGTGAGATTCGAAAATGGCACCTCCTACTGACTAATGAAGAGATCATTCGACTGAGCTATCTGGCGTCACAGTTTAGGTATATTATCCGCTCCCTAATGAATCGTATAATACACATACTGGATTGCTTTTTTGGTAACTATGATTTTAAAAATAAACATTTCAAAACACGACATAATTCACTGATTTTTTGAAGCTATGTTGGTGATGATGATGTTGTTGTTGTTGTTGTTGTTGCTGTTGTTGTTGTTATTCTTGTTGCTGTTGTTGTTAGTTGTTTTTTTTAAATCACGACAACCGTTATATTGAAAACGGTTCTGTGTACGGTAAGGACAACCATTGTCCCATAACTACAGCTTACATGTACATTGTATACGTATTAGACCTCAGCTATGTCTATGTCTGGAAGAGCACGGCGGTCGTATCAATCGGTCTGACCCAAGGCCGCAAGTTCCCGCAAGTTCCCGCGAGTTCTCGCCCGAAACACGTCGGCCAAGCAGGCGGGACAGATCCATAGATAAAACAATGGGTTGTCAGTTCTGATCCGGCCTGCTCTTCTGCTGCACTGTCGGTCAGTTCTAAGGAGCTCCTCCAAAGAGGACTTGCGATTACCTGGGTCCATAGCGAAAACGGAGACGATAGGTGAGGGAATATGCAACGTGATCAAGGCGCTCAGAAATATAAGGCCAAGTCACTGAATCCAACGAAAATAATTATTTATGCACACCAAGGATAAAAGAGATTTTATTTCCTTTAATTTTAAGCACAGATAGTACAAAGTGATATTTAGAGAGTATGTTCACCCAGCACATTCAGCCTACACTGCAAAAATAAAAATGATGAACTGTCTTATCTATGTGTTTTGGGTTATTTCTTTAAAATTCATAAATGATCGGTTATTTAATTCTCTATTGTTGCTATATAATAGTTGCACAGCGCGATGCCAAGGTGTTCAAATATATACCTCACTGATTCTTGCAGCAAGTGTATGTATATTTCGGTGACTTTGCCTTCCATTTTTGAACGCCTAGATCGGCATCCAATCAGAGGTCTATCCTAGGAGCGAATGAGCGGTCGAGAAACCCCATGCCTAAAAGATCAAAATTACGTCATCCGTTATCGCTGAGTGGTACCGCAAAGTATGTAAACAGACGAAAGGGCCCCCAAAAAGCGATTTTCGAAAACCAATATTGACAGATCGATAATGGCGGGGCAGGTCGAAGAGACAACAGCGACGGCTTAGTGCGACGCGCACGCAGTGCTCTTAGATTATTGAAAGTCCCATTGCAATAAGGACGAGCCCACAGCGGTCTCTAACTTGGTCGCCTAAAACAAGCCTAAATATCGTGTTATGCGGTGCTAGGAAAAATCCGCAACGCCCGCGTCTTTTAAATTTTTTAAAGCTGAGAAAACCTGGTCAAATCGCATCCTAGACCCAACAAGCAGTTTCGGCGACTTTGTCCGCTTTCTCATGTTAATCACTGTTGCTATGGAACTAACTTTAGATCATTGTTAGACTAGGAAGAACGTTTTGTTCTGATTTTTATTTTGTATGTTTATTTGATTTGATTTGTCCCATACTAAACAATGTGATTTTCAGAAAAGAAATCTGATCTCAGCTCTTGCCAGATATGCATACCTCTAATTTTCACATAAAGTTTAAGTGTTCGTTTGAACGACATACGTTGTAAAATAAATGAAGCCTTGTATTGTCAAGGAGATCAAATAACTTAAAATTTTGACAACACTCGGTGTATGCACAGCATTTTGAGTGAAAAACATGAGAAGAAAATCTTCCAAATTAGCTCTAATTTGAGCCCAGGTGGTTGAGGGGTAAGTAAATTTGAAGAAGCACGTTCCTACACTCTAATACCCAGAAACTTATTGCGTAACAAGAGTTAAGTTATTTTGATTAATCTCCAACTATTATTCAATCAATTAGTCATTAATTTAATCAATCAATCAATCGATCAATCAATCAATCAATCATCAGACTTTACTTTCACGATATGGATTGAGCAGGAGACAAACATTTTTCCTCAATGGGCATTATATTTCTTTTCACATTGGAAAACCCCCAATACTTTCACCTGGTACCATCAATAAAACATGCTCGGTGCAGCGCAGTGGCGTTTATTTCTGGTCTTTCAGCAAGGCAGGCGCGAGTAAAAAAGAAGAATTCAACAAAACAAACTGAAATCCTTGAGGCCCTTTTGATCCGAAGGAATTACGAATGCGATGAAAGGCGGTACCTTTAATGGCCTTGCGGCAAGAAATTGCTCGATAAACCATTGTAAAGTTCGCCATTTTTCACTTGTTTTTGTTTTGTTTTGTTTCATTTTTTTTGCACTTATACTCACACAGAATCGATTTTATAGGCGAGTTTTGGGGGCGCTTTGACCCTGCGCTTCTAAAATTGGCATGCATCTTTATTCCCATTCTTTGCAAAGAAAAGTATTGGAGAATTGAAACTACACAAAGATTCTCAGAACTAGATCTGAAAGGATCTTACTAGATCTATATTTTTATAATTATGCATATTGTGCCAAAGGAAAACACAAAGAAAGAAGGCTTGCTAAACAACAGACTAAACACATATAGAGTGAATTGTATTTTTTTTTTCTGAAATTGAAATGTCTTGATAAAAGCCTTTCATGATAGTAAAGATTTAGAATATAGGTATACGCGCTTTTTGCAAAGCATCTGTGTGAACATTGAACGCGTAATAAAACTCTCTTATTTTGGCAGGATAGCAAGGCATAACAGGCATTGATTAACAGCCTCCTTCAAACAACCCTAACAGGCAGAATGGAGAGATGAAGAAGGAAAGGCAGACCCAGCAGGAAGCGGTACGACGACTTAAACCAGTGGACAGGGACCCAGCTACATGAGAACCATAGACTAGCGCAAGATCGTTTGATATAGAAACACACACACATATACATATATATATATATATATATATATAAGATTCCGTGTTGTGCAAAGAGAGAGAGAGAGATAGAGAGAGAGAGAGTAAGAGAGAGAGAGAGAGAGAGAGAGAGAGAGAGAGAGAGAGAGAGAGAGAGAGAGAGAGAGAGAGAGAGAGAGAGAGAGAGAGAGAGAGAGAGAGAGAGAGCACACCAACCCCGAATTGGGACGGCACAATGAACAGACCAGATCTAGATTTAGTATGCCATATACCATGTATTGCTTGCTCTCCTTATCTATACAGTGAGCAATGGTTAAAAACATGAACAAACAACCAGCGGGAGAGTGAGGGGCAAATTAACACAAGATACAACACCGGAGACATTCATTTTTTTTTAAATATTTTTTTCACGCTCAAGTACTAAGTATGGTACATGTACTGTTGAGGACTGACAAAAAAGGAGGTTTGAAGAAACTCAGCTGTTTTCCACCCCTTTTCATAATATCCTCCAAATAAGATGGGAATGGTTGGAGTAGGAAGCCATTAAGACACTAATACCATTTTTTAACCTTGAGATGTTGATTATAATTGTGGCGATACGGCTGTCTTTATAATATAATATACATTTGAAAAAAAAATCCCTGAAATTAACGTAAACAAAAAAATCAGGCTAGTACTTATGGGTGTTTTTTAACCATTTCCCCACAAACAAAAACCTGAAGCCAAGCACAGAACGACATTGATCAAGTGGGAAAAGTCAGCGGGTGGAGTTATGAGAGGAGTTGCCTACCTTGACTGCAGACGGATCAGCTGGGCCTGAGGGGTGGGAGGGGTCGGTGGTGGTTTGTCCAGGTAGTTAACCTGGGTCAATCCGGTGGGTCGGGGACTCGAACCAACAACCTCCAGGTGGAGCATGGCTGTGGTGGTCATCGCGCGATCTGTTGTGATGTAAGTGGCGAACGCTGCACCACACGAGCTAAACTGGAGTTTTTGAGTTTGTATCTTCGACACGTCAGCACAGTGACGGTTATGTTGCTGTGCCCATGATGTCCTAGACAGTTAATGATCTTTCAGTGGAGTAACTAAAATATGGTGGATAAGTAACCCTTGGGGCGACAGGTCCAAACCAGAGACTATTTCACAATCTCTAGCCCAACTAATGAATTCCTTCAGTAGCCACAGATTCAGTGTTGAGTGTGTCCTTGTTATTTTTTGCTGTTGTTGTTTTTCTCGGAACCACGTTTGGTTGTGAGAGTATCTAGTTCTTAGATTGCGACACTCCAACACTCCGACAGTTGTATAATTATAAATGTCACAGAATGTGCGATGTTTGTGGCTGTGTGTTTAAATAGACTTTTAAGTACAGTCACTGAACCTACACTACGATGATGGGAACAAAAAGGAATACAAATTAAAATAATCCAAATGCATTAGGGTGGTCCAAACGTTGTTCTGATCTGCCTGTATGGAGTCTGTACGAATCAATTTAAACTAACATCCTCTGTTTTGTTTGTGTATGTAAGACATGTATTAATTTTGAAACCCTTATTTATTTTGAGTAGAATAAACTCAACTCCAATGAATACAATTACTGACGTAACACAGAATAGCACATTCAGATGTCCTACAGACCTTCATTCCATTGATATCCGTGTGAACTAATAGATGCTGGAAATATAGATTTCACTTTTTCCTTTTCTCTGGAAACGCACATCATCCAAAGTTCGACCCACTTTTGATATAATTATCATGTATCCATAAACAAGAGTTGAGGGTGGAATTTTAACGATTCTGATTAGTTAAGGCCCGATTTACAACCTTTATATTGTTAACAAGACCGATAAAAATCGATAATATGACCGACATTTTCATGTAGCTCATAGATTCAATCTCACACCAACATACCCATAAATTTAAATAAATCTTTGCTGTTTTTCCATCAGAGGAAAACGAAAATCTACTTTGGTTCCATCGTTTCACGCTGCGAAAAGGTTCATCCCCACCTCCGTATTTCCTATCACAATAGATCTAGTTCAGATTACACCGCAAAACTTCTACAAAGATGGTATTTAATAACCCGTCTACAGTAATAAGATATGTCTTTCGGACCTTCCACAACCTGTTTCGGTGGAGAATCGATAGAGAACCCATAAAATTCCCATTTGAAAATATAAAACCGCATGCGCCATTAGTGATATTTTGCACCGGATAGGAAGATTCTCAGAAATGATAATACTAAGAAAAGCTTTCCACGATCAAACACTCCATTCAGACAACGTTTATACACAATCAGTAGCCTTGGATTTTTTTTTTTTTTTTTGACCGGACTTTGACACGGGGCTTCGACCAAGAAACCAAGAAAGTAAAGCTGAATGTTGACCGTAAAAGCCATGGGCCTAGCCTAACTGCAAAAGGTGGAAAGTGTCGGTAATCGAAGACCGCAGATCTAGGAAAAGCGCTAATTATCGGTTTACGCAGGGCAAACCACAGGCCCCGACTACAAAGGCGGGATAACGGGAAAGTAGGTTTACTCAGTGACGCAAAAAATTTGCTCCAGAGATCGGATTGAGGATCCAGTTACGGGGAAGAGGCGACCGAGATTGAGATAATAATTGGAGAAGGTTTTAAGTGCCCTTATAGGCCAGCAGAGTGTGCCCCATGCCCTTTATGAAAACAAGACAAAAAAACAAAAACAAACAAAAAACACGCATGTTTTGGTTCCATAGTAAAGAAGACTCAATGACAAATCTGATTGTATCCCAAAGCCAACTGATGGGACTGAGGACTTAACAAAGTAAAAGCCCAAAACAAAAAAATGGCCTGGACGGAGATTGAACCCGCATCCTATGTAAGCCACCAATTTTCCAAACTAAGACTAGACGAGCAAATAAAAATAGAAATAAAAAAATAAAAAATAAATAAAAAATCACCAAGTCTTCATCTGACAGTTCAGCCGCTTTGAGTCACATTCCTGCATTAAAACCATTCACTAACTAGGAAATAGATCGCTGGGGTCCCTTAAATAATTATGAACTATTGAGGGAGGGAGAGAGAGAGAGAGAGAGAGAGAGAGAGAGAGAGAGAGAGAGAGAGAGAGAGAGAGAGAGAGAGAGAGAAAGAGAGTAAAACTGCAGGGTTAATCAGTAAAAACTATTATGCTTTAAATGGAGACAAGAATAATTTGCAAATGTAAAAGTTGTAATGTTACTAATCACATTAACAAATAAAACAAAAAGAACAACAGAGAACACATCAATAAATAATATTTATTACCTAAATAACATTAAATTAACACAAAAACAAAAACACGAACAATAATAATAATAGTAATAATAACAATAATAATAACAATAATAATAATAATAATAATAATAATAATAATAATAATAATAATAATAATAATAATGCTGATGATGATGATGATGATGATGATGATGATGATGATGATGATGATGATGATGATGATGATGATGATGATAATAATAATATAAAAAGATATAAGAAGAAATGAATTTCGAAAAGTATGTTCCATGTAATTGTCCAGTTAAAATTTATGTGACTATTTTATTCAGGGAAACACTCGCTGTTGTGAGCAAAATGTATAAAAAGAAAAGAAACAAACAAATAAAACAAAAACAAAAGGCAGACAGCAAAGATTCCAAGTATAAGAGCAATTTTACCTAACATGTATCCACACTATGTGTATAACGCGGTCCGCAGAAGAAGAAAAAAATACGAGTGAATCAACGAATTCCTATCATATAAAATATTAATTGCAGTGGAAAAAAAAATTAATATCTAATGAACTAAACCAACAGAAGTCTTCATTCTTTAACATTGATGGCAGTACTGTTCCCACCACTAGAAACACTGTTATCCCCCGAAGAAAGAATCTTTAAACAGCGGGGGTTTGCGCACCCAAACTCCTAAATCTTTCGGCGAGAAGCTACAGAAACTACAGAGAAATCCGCACCAAACTACCGCCTTAAGTCCGCACCGGGTATATCATTACAAGGGCCCCAAACCCTCAGATCGAGGCAAAGACAAGGATCCACGGATTCACACGGCAAACATCAACACGGGGCTGACACCGCGGATCTCACCTGCCAATAGACGGGGGCCAGAGAACCAGAGAACCGACCCAAGTCTACCCCAGCTAGTGATAAGGGCTCTGGGCGAGCCATGCCAATAACGCAGGGTGTCCCCGGCTCTAACCGCCCCATAATGACAGCGGCCCGGCCAGGTGATAGGGCGGCTTCTATAGCAGCCGGGGAAACATTAATCAAGGAACTTGGGACCTCGCGAAAACGGGACCCATAAAGAAAACCAAGACGTTACGGATATTGAAATTCGTACCCGACTCCAATCAGAGCGATGAGAATACCCCGAGGATACCGGTAGCATCGAATCGGAAAAGACCCATGCTAATAAGGAGCGTGATGACGGCATCCGTTATTGTTCATGTGCATCGCGAAGCCTGTACTGCTGAGAGGTCCCCACAATACAGCCGCTCGACACTATCGCGACCCGTTGGCAGATAGTTGAATCCGTATCAATCAATCGATCCATAAATGCTTCACAACATTCAACGTGGAACATATAACATGCGATCGTTATGAATAACAAATTTATCAATATATGGCATTGGCGGGTGTATTTAAATATATATAGGTGCACGCTCTAATTAATATAATCCATCGATCTGTTGAGATAGGCTATGTTGCTGCTTCTGTGCCATTTACCTTCTTTTTAATCCACCTACATCATGCACCTAAAAACTACTACATGTACCTAATGGATTTACACGTTGTGTCTAAAAATCTCAGCAGCAAATATATTCATACTTTATCTACCAGTGCGTCTTGTATTTTATACAGATCTATCCTTCTATCCACCAAACTTACCGTGTACCTTTGACTAGATCCAATTATATGTATCGATAATACAACGGGTTTTTTTGCCTTATGGGAGGGTATAACATAACTTCTTTTCCCCTCTTTCCTTCTACATTAACCCGTTGACTTGTAATTATTACAAGCACCCCCAAAGTGCCATTATCGGTTAAACAGAATCAACATAAGACCACCCCGCTACCGTAAAGGGATAGGGATAGAGATCACAGATCCCCCCAGTCCCAAGAAGCCGCCCCGGCCCACGAAATGCAATATCCGCAAACTAATAACATACAGCATAATATTGGGAATTAAAGGGCAGGTAGAGAGGGGTTGAGGGGTCTTTGTAGCAAAGTTACACCTCTACTTCCCCTTCCCTTTTCTCTCTATCTCATTTCTCAATCCCCCTCCCAGCCCCACACCCTCTCTCTCTCTCTCTCTCTCTCTCTCTCTCTCTCTCTCTCTTCGCCTCTCTTGTGAACTACTTAGGTCTACCGCTCGCATTTTACTGCCCTAAAAGTGGTTAAACAAACACGCGCCTCTAGCTGTTTTCTTTCTTTCTTTTGGCCAGACTTTTATGGATTTTGAACGAAACAGAAAAGAACAAGAAGAGAGTGATACCAATTCATGTAAAGCGGGCGTAGAAGTTGGTACATGGGTTCCTTTTACCTTAAAGTGCGTGGCTTTTTCTTTCCCCCACCCCCCTTTTATCAATTGGACTGTATGGAAGTCTCTGGTAATGTTTCTGGTCCTAATAATATTATTTCCTCCAGTGTTGGTGTTTAATGGCAGGCAGTTTTTATGTGCAATGTTAGAATAGTGTCGTGTTGCCGATCGATCGGACGCGGTGCCTTTCAGAACAAAAATCACCCCCACTTGGGTCCTTCCGATCAGCTTAAAAGGGAAGTACTATATTACGCATTTTAAAAAGCGACAGAGATAAATAGATAGATAGATTGATAGATAGATAGAGAGAGAGAGATGAAGAGAGAGAGAGATGAAGATTATACGAGAATACTGTTTTTGATTTTCGCCTCTAAGTTGACCTGATTTATATTCAAAGTAATCCTGGGAAGCAAAATACTTTTTTTTATTATTAATATAGTTGAAATAATTACATGTAAGAACTCGTAATACCATTGCATGTTTCAATTGATTCGGTGGGAAACAATGCGAATCTAATAAATGAAAAAATAGATCGCAAATCCCTATTATTGAAACATTTATAATGTCTAAAACAACAAAATATGAAATAAAAGTAAAGTTAGTAAACCCGATATGTGTTGATTTTAACGGCTCATTTTTCCCTTTATGCGATTAATTCCATTGTCTTCTTGAATACAAATACACGGAGTTTTTAATGAAAGCACAACGTGGATGCTATTTATGAGAATACATGAATAATAAAAACTAAATGTTGTTTCTAAACAATTAGACAGTCCTAAGCCTAAACTAAAGCCCGATATGATAATTTAAAACAAGACATCGGCATGAAATAATATTATTGAAAAACGAAAATGAATGAAATGACTGTTACTTTTAACTTTCTTTCTTCTTAAACATTACCGTTTACCTTTCGTTGTTAAGGGAAAATAACCCTGAAA
Source organism: Elysia chlorotica (assembly GCA_003991915.1). NCBI lineage: Eukaryota > Metazoa > Mollusca > Gastropoda > Plakobranchidae > Elysia > Elysia chlorotica. Next base: position 177,822 of record RQTK01000321.1, read on the forward strand.
ACAATATTCCTGTCTCTACCCAAAACTCTCGTCACAGTTGGTTTTATTTATCTTCGCCCCCTCTTTCATTGATCGCTTCCCAAAGAGCATTTTCCATTAGGGAGAAATCAATACTCTTAGTAAGTTTTTACTTACTTAGTTACCAACAACACAAAACACCCCAAGCCAAGACAAATAAAATCGAACAAGTGGGATGCCTTTTGAAAGAAAGAAAAAAAAAAGCAGCTATTACAATGGGATAGGGAAAAAGACAGCCGTCGTTTTGAGTTAAGTTGAGTTGGTTTAACTTTAATGTGCGATGTCAGCACTATATAGGCTATATTGTGGACGGCCCCCAAGACTGACGTCTGACAATTTCATGTGCTGCGACACACGAGACAGAGAAGGGACATCATGACTTCGGTCTCAGCCGCTCACATCAAACTGACCCAGACCCAACCAGAAGGGGGTGAAATCGCCAGGGCTCGAACAAAGAACCTCCTGTGACGACTAGAAGCCGGTGTTCTACCCCAGGGCTACCCCCCCCCCCCCGGCGCCCCCCCCCCCCCCCCAGATCCGTCGGTTTCGGTTTTGAAGGGATAAAACCCGAAGAAATAACAGGCAAAGTCACTCAAACCAACTAGAACTTGAGTTGAAAGTGGAAGTGAGCTACATCATTAAATTGTCAGGCATAATTGGGATAATTTACATAATTAGACTAGTAGTCTGAAAAAAAACTCGTTGGGTATCATTTTGTTTTAACTATGAGCCCAACTTAAAAAAAATCAACGTTATTCTTACAATTACTAAATGCGTTCATTTTTTTTACCCATTGGGTAACTACCTAATGAGATAAAGCATCCCATCATTTATTTTTTATTTTTCGAGTTGCATTTGCACATTTGAAATCTGTTTTAAAATGGCCAAATCTTCATTCTACATGCGTATATATAGTGTTTAAACTATGTTGCTTACAAATGTACAAAAGATGCTGACACTTCACAACTTTGAATTAAAAACATGATACAAAAAACAGGATACAAAGCACCAGGAGTTTTCGCTCGATTTACTGACGTTAAATTTGAATTATACATAATTATTTGAACGCCCCCTGATTCCACTAAAAATAGGCACCGAGTCGGAATATGATTGTCAGTGTAACAACAGACATCATTTTTTAAGCTATATTTTCATATGACCTGTGTATGACCCATGGTAATCATAAACGCCAAAGGAACATGTGGTTGAACAGTTCCCGATTGTTGAAAGGAATACCTTTATGAACAATAACAACAACAAAAATAATAATAATAATAATAATAATAATAATAATAATAATAATAAATAATAATAACAACAACAGCCCAACGATGACAGAGGAGACCAGTAATAACACAGGCTCTAGATCTTCTTCATTAAAAAAAATACCAGAAAAGTATAATCGTCTTTTAGGAACGTCTCAAACATTTGTGCAAATAAACTAGACATCTTTACAACTCGTCTATAATGAAAAATTGGTCCCTACATATTATTTTATTTATCTACTTCTATGTTTGTTGTTGTTTTTCTTAAGAGGGGGTGGGAGTTTGTTTTATTCTTTAACTGCTCAACTGAGGTCACGGCTTTTAGATCTGACATATTAACTCTATCAAAATGATAGGGTGCGAAAAATAAACGATGAGAGATAAAAATAGCAACGATAACAATAAAAAAAAAATGCAACGAAACCGTTTTTGAACACCGTCACTCTTTGCGGAAAGAAAACAAACAGCAATAACAAGAAAAATTGCAATCAAAAGAAAAATACATTGCACGATAACCCCTTCCAGAATGTTTATAAGGTAGATAACAAAGTTTCATGATGTTGAAAGACAGGGGCAACAAACTTTCAAATATCAATGATAAAAAGAACGGTTTTATTTGGTTTCTACGATATCATATCAGGCTTTTTTGTTTAAATCAAAAGCGGTGGGTATCTCACTTCATGACATTTAAATTTCCGCAAACGTTTGGAGGAATATACAACAACCAAAGACTAATTAAACTACACACGAGTATCCAGAGAAAAGAACAGTCCTGTTCTTTGGAAGACTTTTAGTAATCCCGCACTTTTCCTTTAAGAATTAATTTTCATCACACTTATGAGAAAGGAAATTTTCGCGATATAGGATTTCTGAGGTATCCATCCAATACCTCAACAGTTGTAGTAACACAGCCGACAAGAATCAAGAGAACAAGAATCAAGAATTGTCTACAATCAATCACGAACTCATTTCCTTAAAATAACGGATACAATATCCGCGCTACCTCTCACCGGAAGTCAGAGTAGCTTCAGACCTACATTTAGATTTCTACATCGCCAGCCGCACTAACTTATTTATACTGCCGTTTCCAAACAAGAAACAACAGAATGCCTGAGCGGACCGCGAGTTACAATGAACAAGAACACGTTCACGTACATGTATTCCCTTTTGGCCAGCGAGAGACGTCGTATTGCGCGAGGCGGTTAGTTCGGAAGAAAACTGGCAACAAGGGGGACCACTGGGGCAAGGAGCCTAGCTAGCCGTGACGTGTCGTCGCGCTCCGTCGCGGAGCGATATGCATGGTGCAAGCAGCAAACAGTCAAACACAGCGTGCTTTTTGTCTTAATTAATCCTCACCGACTTAAGGATGATTAGTTTATTAATGCCACCGGGGGCCACGGCGACAACACGACAGATCTGCTCGTTTGAAAATAATAGAGCAAGCGAATCGGCTGAATTCCCCAAGACCCTGGGATACATCATCTACACCAATCGGAGCTGTAACGCTGAGTGTCTTACTGCTGATGTATATACTTCAATCCAAACCCCGAGGCCTGCCAACATGTCAAAGTGCTAAAGAGTGTTACCGTAAAAGCTTCAATATTCCGATTTGCTGGCAATGATTGATTTTAAGACAAAAGGGTTCGACAAAATAACAACAACAACAACAAACAAGCAAACAAAAACAAAAAAACAACAACGTATAAATAGAAAATGTAGCTCAATTTTCTAATTGAATTTTGGTAGAATTTAGGCCAATAAGTTACATTCGAACCAAAGAACAGTATATCATGGAACAATGAAGGACAAAATCAAACTGTTCATTTAAGTCAGCATTGTACTCTAATTTTTGCAAAAGAAAATCAAGCAAAGCAGCAAAATCTATGAATTATTGAAAAACAAAATTGACACATTTTCCAATCCCAATCTGGCTTAACACTTAACACAATGTACCTTGGACTATTTCGAAACAAAACAAGTCTTAATCCAGACCCATGCCAGAAATTCTAGCGGGGTGACTGACATAACCGTACACAAAATACTAAGCCCGCTAGGAAACGCTTCGATCCCCAAATAACAACAGCAACGGGCCGGGAATCGTAACGCCATTAAGATTTTGGTCATTTCCTGGGCGGAAATTACCACACGAGTTAAGCACTGCAAGCTTCACTGACTTTAAGCCTAGTCTCTTTACTACTCAGTTCCCTGTAACGAAAGCATGGAGAGGGAGAGAGAGAATTAGAGAGAGAGAGAGAGAGAGAGAGAGAGAGAGAGAGAGAGAGACGAAAGAGAGAAAGAGAAAGAGGAAATGACGAAAGACATAATTATAGAAAAGGAAGAGACAATAAAGGAAGATAGCGTGATAAAGCTAATGACAAAATAAGAGACAAGCAAAGATAGATAGATAGATAGAGAGAAAGAGAGAGAGAGAGAGAGAGAGAGAGAGAGAGAGAGAGAGAGAGAGAGAGAGAGAGAGAGAGAGAGAGGCAGAGACAGTAGTTGTAGTTGTAGCTGAGTTGGTTTAACGTCCAACATCAACATTATATAGACTGGCGTCTCACAGGTGTATGTACTGCCACACACGAGACAGGACGAGGATGTCATGACTCCTGTCTCAGCCGGTCACATTATAATGACACTGACCCAACCAGTAGGGAGCGAAAAGAGAGAGTGAGTAAGCTTGTGCCCATGATGTCCTAAGTAGCAACGGTGGCTTCTTTATCTCTCTTAAAAGTAAAGGGTATATATATATACAGTACTGTAAAAGATCCATATGTAGGATTATCACGGTAAAATTTGATTATACACACCAATGTTCTTCAGATATGTCCAATGTCCTTCCTGAGGACTAACATAAGTAAACATGCTCTCTAATGGTTTGGAAGCAAGGTACAGATTTTTATTTCCCGCTGAAAAAGTGGACAGTAAACCAGAATGTGACTTATGGATATTGGACAGATGCAGGTATGACTCTGTGGAGGCTCTTCACTTCTCAGTAGGAAGACGCGGGTAATCAGATGTTTATTATTATTATTATTATTATTATTATTATTATTATTATTATTATTATTATTATCATTATATCATCATCATCATCATCATCATCATCATCATCATCATCATCATCATCATCATCACCATATTCGACACTTCATCAAGGCTTAACCAAATGCCAATGATATGAATCCAATATGGCACAGTGCTTTTTATTCGACATACCCTCTATTTTACATCGCAACTTCCCAATCCTTTCAAAATATTTTTTTAAACAAAATTAATCTGAGACATTCACATTCAGAGCAATCAAGCGGAAAGAACAAATTACTATACACCGAGAAGTTGCAGCGTGAAAAAAAAAATATATATATAACTTTGTCGCCGCTTCATTACATAGAGCACGTAGCGAGCCGATTAATTATTCTTCTTTAACTGAAAATATAGCTTAGGACGTGAAATAGTTAAAAAATCCACGATAAATAAATTGAAAAACAACAACAACAACAACAACAACAACAAATGACCAGGAAATTTGCATGCCAATAAAACGCGCCGTGAATTCGTTCAGGACGATATGCCCATACTCAGTGGGGATCGGGAGAACACAAAGGAACTATTTCTACACCATTAGTCCCGAACAAAATACGAAGACACATTGCAGTCATCCCTGTTGTGAGCTGAGACAAATTTATTTCATTTCAATACATTCAGCATTCATTTTTTTAAAGTTAATCAATTTTGGGCGCTTCGCCTTGACCGAACGCTGGATTCATGCTTCAGACTTAAGTTTAACTTAATACCACTGCATTCGTTTTGCTACAGAAGAGGAGAGGGCACAGAGAGAGAGAGAGAGATAGTGAGAGAGAGAGAGAGAGAGGGAGAAGAGAGATTTAAAGAAAATATATTGGAGAGGAAGGGTAATGAAAACGGGAATGGATCAGTAAAGGATAAAATAAATAATCAAAATAAAATGCTGCTTAAAAAAAAAAAAAGAATGGAAGGCCACAGAAAGAAAAATTTTCATGAAGAATTTCTTATTTCCTAAGTAATTCATTTAAGAAAGACGGAAATGCTGACGATACCTGGTATATGGCCTTCAATTTAGATATTTTCTTACTTAACGAAATAAAACACATGCACATAAACTAAAAAAATATGAATTGTTACTTTGTGGCACATTATTCTAATATGTACACATAGTAATAGTAGCCTCTTCATTGCAAATTTTCATACATCCATCCAGCACAAAATGTCCTCACTTTTTCCACAAAATATTCATCTGGACGTGGGTAAGCAATACATGTATATAATATAAAAATGTCTTCAATCTATCTATTGATACTGAATAAGACAATGGGCATTGGAGTCTTTGAGGTTAAAACAGTTGGTACAGAAGAAAAAAAAAATTCGCTCACAAAACAGATACCTTGAATAGTAATTATTTATCTGGACACGAGGCTGAACTGGAAAATGAAAGAAAGAAGAAAGGAGCAAGAGGGTGGTATAAAGGTGTAAATCATTATAAAATCGAACCAGCCATTCATCGGTGGGCCCAATGACACTAGGAATTGTCAGAGCGATTCAAAGACACAAAGACAGCGAAGAAAATCCACCGCATCGATCTATGAAAACATTTTCTTTAAAAAAAAATGTTTTTGAGTTAGAGACGTATTGTCCATGTTATAGACTTAAAAAAAGAGATGAGTTCGAAGCGCATACTAGCTGCAGGGTTACATTCAATTTTCCACTTTAGAAAATAAGAGTGAATACCTAGCGTAGCAGGTCGTCGAGTAAATGTCAACAGGGCCGCCCCTGTGAAAGGGAATAAAATATAAATTTCCATTCGGCATAATGATAGAGGAGGATCGATCGAATAGAATAGGATCACTTCAATGCTTAGACTTCTACGGCACTGAATGTTGATCATGAAACGACATCACACCTTTATTTACGCACCGTCTTACTCTGTGAAACATTGGGTGTGTTCTTCTTTAAAAAAAAAAATAGAATTTAGATCGGTGTTGCAATTTGAATATTGACTCTATCTAAATTAATATTAGCTCCATGGAAGAAACCTGTGATGTGTTCGAAAAAAAAACAAGTATATTATATTTGAGACTATAATATATTATAAATACAATCATGTAATATAAATTAATACCTAGTAAAATAGTACACCACCGTGGATATAAAAACGCACAAGACTAGCGAAAACAAAGACAAAAACAAAACAAACCACAGACAAATATCGTAAACTCAATTACTAAATACACGCCGTTTAAATCTTAAGTATTTTAAAAATTAAATATTATACAACTAAGGTTGCGGTTAAATTAGTTTATTAAGATAGTAACAAAATTTGCCAATAACTACATGTCGGCTTATAGTTATACACTGCTACATGTTTGTTTTTTTGTTTTTGTTTTTTTTTTAAATTTATTAATAAATACGCACACAAATCATCTGAGCAGCATTGCGTGGCAAGGATGGGAACCTGACATGTTATCTTACAAATCTGGGGCCGTAATTACAACGTCGATGTTATTTGCGACACGTCGTAAGCCTCCTAATTCGCATATATTCTTACGACGAGCCCTAAGCTAACGAGACGTTTGTGTTTACGGTAACGAATCATTATTAATCATCTCTATTGCCAAATAAAACAGCTCACAAAGCTGATGGCGCCGGATAAAAGATGGTGCCCGGTATTTCCTCACACTCTCAATGATGTACCACAAAAACAACTTTTTAATAGAAGATTCACGAAAAGAATAGGATTGCTTTTTTCCGTTAATGCTACCCACAGAGATTCATAGTGGAGGGAAAAAAATCATAATATGGAAACGAGATTTCGAACATATAAATAAATAATTCCAATTTTTTGGACGACACCAGCGATGTTCAAATTGTTAGAAACGTTGTAGTGCTATTTTGTAGTAGATAAAAAAATGTCTTACTACATGTTCTGTGCTAAAGACTAGAGTGTGGTAAGAACAACATCGCGGTAGCCTACCACTTGTAAGAATAATTATGCGATAAAGAAGGTTTACGAGTCATAAGCTACCTCGGAGTTTTACTTACGACCCTAGGACAAGGCGCGCCGATAAAGTGATTTTATTTCCTTTAATTTTAAGCATGGATAGGACAGAGTGATACTTAGAGAGTATTTTTCAGCCCACACGATCAGCCTACACTGCAAATATGTAAACTGTCCTATCTATGTTCGCACTATTTTGAGTTATTTTGGAAATTCATAAATGATCGGTTATTTGATACCTATAATAATTGTTGCTAAATAATAGTTGCGCAGCGCAATTCGAAGATGTTCATAAATAATAATGGCTCATTTTGATTCTCGCTTCAAGTTTTTATATATTTTGGTGACTTTGCCTTCTTTTTTGGATGCCTTGACTATATTATATTTAAGACTATAATATATTATTAATACAATCATGTAATATAAATTAATACCCAGTAAAATAGTACATCACCGTGGATATAAAAACGCACAACACTTAGCTAGCGAAAACAAAGACAAAAACAAAACAAACCACAGACAAAATATCGTAAACTCAATTACTAAATACACGCCGTTTAAATCTTAAGTATTTTAAAAATTAAATATTATACAACTAAGGTTGCGGTTAAAATAGTTTATTAAGATAATAACAAAATTTGCCAATAACTACATGTCGGCTTATAGTTATACACTGCTACATGTTTTTTTTTAAATTTTTTTTTTAATTTATTAAATACGCACACAAATCATCTGAGCAGCTATTGCGTGGCAAGGATGGGAACCTGACATGCTATCTTACAAATCTGGGGCCGTAATTACAACGTCGATGTTATTTGCGACACGTCGTAAGCCTTCTAATTCGCATACATTCTTACGACGAGTCCTAAGCTAACGATACGTTTGTGTTTCCGGTAACGAATCATTATTAATCATCTCTATTGCCAAATAAAACAGCTCATAAAGCTGATGGCGCCGGATAAAAGATGGTACCCGGTATTTCCTTACACTCTCAATGATGTACCACAAAAACAACTTTTTTATTAGAAGATTCACGAAAAGAATAGGACTGCTTTTTTCCGTTAATGCTACCCACAGAGATTCATAGTTGAGGGAAAAAAATCATAATATGGAAACGAGATTTCGCACATATAAATAAATAATTCCAATTTTTTGGACGACACCAGCGATGTTCAGATTGTTAGAAACGTTGTAGTGCTATTTTGTAGTAGATAAAAAAAAATGTCTTACTACATGTTCTGTGCTAAAGACTAGAGTGTGGTAAGAACAACATCGCGGTAGCCTACCACTTGTAAGAATAATTATGCGATAAAGAAGGTTTACGAGTCATAAGCTACCTCGGAGTTTTACTTACGACCCTAGGACAAGGCGCGCCGATTAGCATATTTACTCGATCATCTTGCTTGATGAGCTGAGTTGAGTTGAGTTGGTTTAACGCTATATAGGTTATATTGTAGACGGACCCCCAGACTGACGTCTGACAATTTTATGTGCTGCCACACACGGGACAGGCGGGGATACCATGACTCCTGTCTCGGCGGTCACATTAAACTGACACCGACCCAGCCAGTCTGGAGCAAAATCGCCAGGGCTCGAACCACGGACCTCCTGCGTCGGAGGCCGATATACTACCCCAAGGCTACCGCCTAATCGCCAGGGCTCGAACTACGGACCTCCTGCGTCGGAGACCGATGTTCTACCCCAAGGCTACCGCCTCTCCCCCCAACCCCCGCTTGACGAGCTAACTTGATCTTAAATTATTATATAGTTCATGTTTTCATATCACGTCCCGCTCTTGGAGAATTCAAATTCCTTATAGGTGGTCATCGTTTACAATCTACAGGTGTGTGATTCCTATGAAAGCTCCAATATCAATACATGTATTACTACTATATTTTTTATTGAAAAGAATTGTGAACGAGGAAAAAAAAAAGCCGAAACGTGGCTGAAGGGACAAGGGTGACATCGGCTGACAAATAGAAAACAACAAAATCTCCACTCTATCCTCTCTCTCTATCTCTCTCTCTCTCTCTCTCTCTCTCTCTCTCTGTCTCTCTGTCTCTCTCAATCTGAGGCTTGAACGTCCCTCATGTTCCTCTGGCGGATCCTATACGACGAACTGAAAGCAGTCGGACCAATATTATTTAGCATTTAAATGGCGAACCTCAAATCGGACGGCACACGAGAAAATCGATAGTCCGGTCCTTTAGGTCGACAATAAATCACAGCAATCGAATTTTTTTAACATTTTATTTCGGTAAGTACTTTCAGGGGGCCAATAAAACAGGTCGCGGAGGATACATAGGTTGACAGCTGAACTGAACTGCTACAGCGCCAGCTCGGCTTCTTCCCAACACAATGGGTGAATGACGTTCAATACATAGTAAGCGAGTCTCGAGCCACCACCAAAAGCGCTGACAGTCAAAACCAGTATTGAACACGCGTAAACGATCAGCGACGAACTAAAGAATCAAAAGAAATAATAAATTTACAGTTGTCTACCATAGAAATAATAAATTTACAGTTGTCTACCATACAGAACGCAGTCAAGCGTTTCAAAACAACATAGACATCAGGAGAGAGAGGCACGATTGTGCTGTGCGGTATTTCAAAAGGAAAAAGAAAATAAATCGGCGGTAATTAATGAAATGATTCGCGGTTGTTTACTTCGTTTTTTTTTAAATCCTAATATTTAAGAATTTGTATCCAACTCTATCCAATAAGAATATCGCACTTGATTCAATTTTCAGTGATATTGACATTCTTAATTTTTCTTTTTTCTAATCTAATATTCACGTTATTATATGCACTGTGTACTTGTTTAGTTCTTTTTCTTATTTCTTTTTTTCCCTTTTTCATCAATCTTATAATTTTTTTATTGTTTTGCAAGTTTACAAAATTCTTATTTTTTTGAACACAGCTTTCCTTTAAATACTTGGAATATGCCGTGGATAGTAAACAAAGTGAACATGGCCATAGAATTAATTTGTAAAAGGCAAGGGAGATAACAGCACAAATACATACAGACTATGTTAAAGCTGTTTCTCAGCCATCTTTTGCAATAATGTTGAAGACATTTGAAAGACAGTGATTTATTCAATATTGCAATATTTACCAGAAGAAATAGTTTTTCCTTGAAATGTTAAATATTTACCAACGCACACAAACAAGAAACCTTTAACGCACCACAAAGGAACACTAAACAAAAACAATAAAAATGTTAAAGTAATTTTCAACACATGAATGTCATACTGATCTCCCACAAGTATTTGCAGACCTTTGGCATAGTATCAGCATGAAACTGACCACCAAATAGAAAGGAAAACATTATCTTAACACCATAACCTTTGTATGCACAAAACAAAATTGTGACAATTCTGTACGTCATGTATTCCATATTTTACCAGCTGTCAAAATTTTCATAAACCCAAATATTAAGGACATTATGCAGCAACAATGATCACAAGAGAAATATAATCAGACCATAAAAAAACAAACAAACAAAAAAAAACAAGAAATAGGGCCTATAAATAATCAAGAGTGTACTCACACTTCTAGAGGAATCGGCACTGGTATGCGAATGTACTTGCTGGTCATCATTCTCAGTCATTGGGTTGAGAGAACATGTCCCTTTGGATCATTTCCAAATGTCTGTGGTTGGAACGCTCAACCAACGAGACAGCTCTGTTTGTCTGTGCCTGCGATACCAGCAGGTTCTTTTTGCAGATATTTTAAAGTAGTCCTGCTAGAGTTTCACAGCTTTTAAACACTGGAGATTGTGGTCTTATGGTTGCCTTTTTAATTAAAATGTCTCATATACGTCTGATGTAATTTCTTTTTACTCAATACTTAAAAATTCCAAGGTATATTTGATGGAAAAAAAAGAAAAAGAAAACTGCAACTTTGGGGAGCGATTCTTTATCTTTCCTGTCTTTACTACAACTGATTTACCCAATGAGAGCTGGAGAAGGAAAAGAAGGAACGAGATATGCATTAGTTTCTGTACACATTTTAAACTATTGCATTAACATCATCAAATATTTTTACAGATTTTTTAAATAGTGTAGAAAAGATTTAAAGGAAGATCACTGAAATAACCATAAAAGCAGGAAATATTTTATTTGATTTTAAGTGAAATCTTTTAGGACACAAACAAGAACAAAGTTGGTAAAGAAGGGGGGGCTACACTAAGCGTTAATCTAAATTTCAAATTATGACAACTAATTATTATGAAGTCCTGACTGCAGTTGAAATTAAATTTATGAAAAAAATATAGGGCGGATAACATATATCCGGCCAGAATCACAGTTTTCACATTTGTTTTTTGCAAAGCTCATTATGACAATAAAAACATGAAGTGCATTTCAATTATTCAATAGTTCAATTATGCTGTTTCAACAAAATATTTTTGAATATTTGTGGATTATACTAATTTCGCTGATGGTGCACACTTGCTAAAAATTGAAACCAATAGTTTACTTGAATTTCATACCTTGATTTTCAAGGTAAAAAATATGAGTGTCTATATGCACTATATATTTATATAGTGTTTCTGCATCTTTATTGTAGATACAGGTTTTGTCCCAATTTTACGCAATTTAGTGTTTTTGTAAACAATTTGCTATGTGCACTATATAGTGTTAATGTTCATAATAAGTTCTTTGGTCTGACCGTTGAATAAAACTGAACTCTCTCATCAATTGATGTTTAAAGAAATATTATTTAGTGAGCTATGTAAAATAATTGCCGTACACAGCCTTTATATCCATTTTAAGAAAGAAACACTCGATCTCTATGTATTGTGTGTATAGCAAAATTTGAACAGTAACACTAGATCTATCGGCAATCTACATAGATTCAAATAAGAAATACAGATCTATTTAAATTCGTTGTTTTCTTTGATTTTTTTCATTAATTGTAGTGGTTTTCCTTAGTTTTTGTACATGTTTTAGAACATTGTATAACCCTGATTTACTGATGAAATGTGTTGACAAAAAATATAGTTACAAAGCAATGTTGAGGACTACTGTAATCAGAGTATAAGTCCTACACATTCTTAGCATTAGGTAGAACTTAATTTGTGTAGTCCTATTGTAATGTTTAGCTAGATGTGGATTTGTAAAAATAAAACAACAACAAATAGGCCTACAGCTAAATTCTAGTACAAGGCACTGTAAACTAGATTAGTGTAGAACTTTTTTTTTTTTACAATGAAATGTAAGCGTGCATGAAGGTTTCTAGAGTATAGATTAGCTCTAGATCTAATCTAGATATTAAGATAGAGATCTAGTCTAAGACTCATCTGAACCTTGCATTTCATTTTCTCTTCGACTGTGTCACCCTCGTCTAGATCTAAATCTCTAGTTGGTTGAGATCTAAATAAATTATATGCTAGAACTTAATCTACATCAAGAAATCTAAAATCTAGATCTAGATTAGATTAGATCTTATTTTAGACAAAACATAAAACTATTAAATCTACAGCCTATTTGTGTTGTTCTATTGTAGAATATAGATCTAGACAAATCTAAATATCTAGTTGGTTGAGATCTAAATAAAATATATGCTAGAACTAAATCTACATCAAGAAATCTAAAATCTAGATCTAGATTAGATCTTATTTTAGACAAAACATAAAACTATTAGATCTAAATCTACAGTCTATTTGAGTTGTTCTATTGTAGAATATAGAGTTTTACTGAAATATTATTGTTCCAGTTATTGTGAGAAAGTTATTTGACATGGACGTTTCACCTACATCTACAATGAAGCTGCTTTAGTCATCCAGGAGATACTTTATTTGACCGAAATTTGGATACTTATAGATTTCTAAAATCTAGACCTAGATTATCTAGTTCTAGATTCCTGGCTAGATCTATCCACAACATAGGATACTTGATTATGGGAAGCAAGAATCTAAACAATCATGGAGGTAAAATTGTCACAAACACATGCGCAGATAGTGCTCGTGCCGCTTATAATCTAAAAAAACCAACGCCATTGCGTAGCAACAGTACTGTGTTCATTGTTTATGTGGGAAGCGACATTCCTGCCATCACAACAGCTTACTATCTCCTACACATACTAAAATGTAAAATTAATTAAAAAACAAAACAAAACAAAACCATCAATAAAATTGTGAAGACACTCTGTTTCGTTAATTATTTATTTTTTTAAAGAAGTACTGGTTTTGAGATAAACTCGATGTGAAATCAAGTGCACCCCCTTACAATCAGACACTGACCTAATGGAGCTTTTTTTTTCCTTCCTTTTTCCTTTTTTTTTTTTGGAGGGGGGTTGTGTGTGTGTGGGTATGTGTGTGTGTGTGTGTGTGTTTTTTTTTGTTTTTTTTTGGGGGGGGGGGTGCTAGCTAAAACAGATTTTTTTCACTGTCACTCAAGTTGACCCATTCAGTCCACCACTAGAGATGTTCTCGGGACCTCCGTTCTTTTATTTACAAGAATGTTAATTTTTAAAAATAGAAACTCATTTCACATATATACCACACAAATGTAGAAGAAATACCACAAATATAATGACAACAACAATACTACTACTACTACTACTACTACTACTACTACTACTACTACTACTACTACTACTACTACTACTACTACTACTACTACTACCAAGCCACTGATCCTGCCACATCAACTTGTAAAAAAAAATCAGCAAAATGAACGAGTTACCCCTTTTGCATCGATGAAAAGGATTGTTCATCATCCTCTTTACGGTATAACTGTGGAGAACACTGTTATTATTAAATTATTTTGTAAGCCTGCAGAGAACACCATCGTCGTTCATTTCGTTAAGCCAAGGGAAATAATACTGCAAAATTTGCTTTTTCTCTGCATGATTATATCCCACTGTTTCTTGTTCATACATGTACCCTAAACTTATATGATTTAATGCCCCTTCACTGAGATGTCGTCCGGCTCCTCTGCCAGGGCTACTTTGCCACGCTCATCGGTTATGGCGCCCGTGTGTAGACGTTTAAATAGAGAGAGAAGGTTAGATAGTTATATAGTTAGACTAATAGATTTTGTGACACGATTAAAAAAAAAGTGCACTCAACAATGAAGAGCACAATGCTAACATTTCATAATTAATAAATACCTTGACGGAAAGTCTTGCTTTGCTATAAGATTAGTACTAAAGTATATTTCCATTCCACAAGTCGATTTAGACAATTTAAACTTCCCAGCTCTACCACATTTAAACCAATATATTTATATTTTACTGACAGGTCCATTTTTCAGTAATAAAAAGAATTATTGCTTAACGTTTACGAAAATAATCAAAATGTCTACATACAAACCACACGATTTCAAAACTGCCCATAAACTCATATTTTAATTTGAGAAAGCAAGACACTTACTCACTCACTCACTCACTCACTCACTCACTCACTCACTCACTCACTCACTCACTCACTCACTCACTCACTCACTCACTCACTCACTCACTCACTCACTCACTCACTCACTCACTCACTCACTCACTTACTCACTCACTCACGCACTCACTCACTCCACCTTCAATAAGTCTAGGGTGCCATCTAGCTCAAGTACTAGAGCGTTGGACTCCGGATCGGGAGGTCTGCGGTTTGAAACTCACGATCAGTCAAAAATTCATTTGTCCAATTTCGTCCCCTGCTGTTTAGGTCGGTGGCGGTATTATCTGACCGACTGAGACTTGACTTCAGGTCTCCCCGTTCTGTTTCGTGTATAGCAGCACATAAAATCGTCAGACGTCACTTTTGGGGCCCGTCCACAATAAAGCCTATCTAGTGCTGCTGTAACAGTGTTAGACGTTTGGCAACCAACGCAACCCAAATACCATAGATGTTACGAATGTTTACAGCTGTGGACTCACATGAAACGAGTTAGTTTGTTACTTAACACCCAACACCAATAGCAAGTCTATATCGCGGACGGGTTCCAATACTAATGTCTGACAATTTCATGCGCAGCCACACGGAGATAGCGTTGGGAGACATGGACTCCTGTCTCAGCCAGTCAGATCATACTGACACGGACCCAACCAGTAGGGGACGATTCGGACAAGTAAATTTTGTTAACGATCGTGGGTTTCGAACCAGAGATCTCCCGATTGGGAAACAAAAGCTCAAACGCTCAACCACTTGAGCCAGTTTACTGCCGAAAGAACACGCGAACGACTAGGTTTTTCTTTAATGTCCAATTGGCAGCTGTGGATTCACGCGAAGCGAGTGAGTGATCTGGTTTCTGAATATACAACGCCAGCAGCAAAGCTATACCATGGACGGTCCCAAGACTAACATCTGATAATTGAGACAGTTCGGGGTTATCAGGACTCATGTCTTAGCTGGTCACATTATACTGATACCGACTCAACCATTAGGGGGCGAAATCGGACACATAAATTTTGTACTACCGTGGGTTTCGAACTGGGGACCTCCAGAGTGGGAGATCAACTCTCTACCACTTGCGCCAGTGCGCCACCCCCTCCCCCTTTTATCCTCTCTTCAAGCAATCAGGAGACGAAATCAGACAAAAAAGTTGTGTCCTGTGATGGGTTTCGAACCGGGCACATCCCAATTGGAAAACCAACGCTCTACCACTTGCGCCGGTTCGCCCCCAACAATTATTGTTCTCTATAGAGTATGACCCCTGATTCGCTTGCTTCCACAGCCACTGCCAGTATTGTGTTGCACAGAATCGGCCAGTGGCCCTAATCAGCAAAATCCTTAGAATGCTAGTGTTTTTATCTGGCAGATAATCAGATTTGTAGAGGAGCTAGGAACTAAGCGGTCACTGTATAGCTTGCCGGGGGCTAAAGACGGTATCACAAACAATTATGTGCCATTCAAAGTAGCCTAGACACGAGACTTTCTGATAAGAAACGCCGCTGGCCTAGATTGGTTTCAGTCAGTACCCGATTATGACAAAATGTGTATACGGAATAAAAGGTACATGTACTGGATTCTAGTACGAATATGTTTGAAACAAATCACAATTTGATGAAACACTAAGGACATTTTGGTAGTTTAATACCGCAACGAACTACAAACAAATTTTCCCGTTAAGTAAACACGTATTAACCCTTTTACACCCCATACACCACATCCTCTTAGTAGACCAGAGTCAAAGTAGTCAAAGACACTGTACTCAGTGTTATTGCATCAAAGGGATTATGAGGATAAAATCTGTGGCAACAACTAAAAAAACAAAAAAAAACAAACAAAAATGCAAACACAAAGACCCATAAATAAACATGGATTCTGTTAAGGAAGAAGTCTAAGACAAATCAATGATATAGTCGAGAATTAAAAAAAATTCCTGCATTCTTTAGGACTTGCTTTTGTTATTTGCACCATAAAAAATATGAAAATAATAACGTTAAGAATCCTTAACAAAAACTAACTTTTATCTTATTGTTTATGTCGACTGTACCACATTTATTAAGCTTTGAATCGTATAACCGAACTTGTGTTCTCTTTGAAAGCATTGTTTACATAATTTTGAAAGAGAGATTATTACAAATTTAAAATCTGCATAGCTTTTGGCGTTGGTCCAGAAATGAATACGGAAAATGTAATCTTGAAGTGCAAAATAGTTTTACTTTTTGTTCTTTTGCTTCTGTAAAGCTCTGATGACAGCAATGGCTAGCTGATTTTTAGTTTAATTTAATTCCGAAACCCGCGAACTTCAGCCTTCATAATGTTCAAAATATACTTTGAGGCCAACTTTATGACATCCAAAACTAATTTAAAGCTCTAGATATTCATTGCCTTTGTTTTTGTTTTTTAACAATTATCTCTTTTCCGCCTTATGTAAATAATAATAATATAACCACCCCGTTGACATAAAAAGAATTGGATTCGTTAAATTGTATTTTTAAAAGCTCATTAAACAAGAACCACATAATTTATGTACATTACACCAGTGTGTCTTTAATGGATTCCACTTTCTTACGACTTGACTTTCATTAACTTGCAGCGTAATGAAATTGCAAACCTTTCTAAATCTAGATCCACACAGGAGACGGATAAAGCCCTGTTGGGAGACGAATAAATCGGCTATTACACCTCAGTCCGTCAGGCTCATGCCTTCTCGCCGTGCCGTTTTTGCGCGACCGCCAAACCTCTGTATTGACTGCTTATACTCAGTGTACTAAGTACTAAACAAGCGGGCCACAATATTCCTAACACTCTCTCATTCTAGGATGTCTTCGCTCCTGCTAGATTGCTGAGTTTTCTTGAAGGAATCTTTGCTTGATTTTGTATTTAGTACAAATATCAAGCTTGTTTGTGAAGGGCAATTTGACATTTAATATCGAATACTACTTCATATTCAGTTCTTAAATGAAAAACAACTCAAAACAAAAACAGAAAAAAACAAACAATTGCAACTTAGTAGGTGATCGAAAAAATATAAGATTTGTTATTGAGAATAAGCCATAGGTAGGAATGTTATTTCTTCCTTGTAAAGTTAGTTACATTTAAATACAAAGAACAACATTGAACCAGTATTTCAGAATATTAGGATGCAAGGGAGATTAAATCTTGTCGTGTTCTAGCATGTGTATGCAGATCATTCTGTGAGGCTCACAAAGTATACCTCGGAATCTAAGCCACTACAAGGTAAGGCAATGCAAAGACGTTACTCTCTATTATTTTTGTCTCTAATTCCATCGATAGGTGCGATGAAAAAGGGATAAATCTGTTGATAGAAATTAACACAGTCATAATTAAGTACTATTGACTATGACGTACGCACAGGGATACAATCATTGTTTATCACACCAAACTGTCTCAGTAAATTTAAATTTTTGGAGATGTGAACGAATACGGTGTGTTTGCATATTTTTTCAGGTACCACCATGTTATGATGTATGATCTGTGTATAAACTGGATGTATTTTTAAATTAAAATTGTTGTATAAAAAGGAATTATTTGACACTTAAAAATAAAAGGAGGCAAAGCTGATTTTTTTTTGGACACATGATATAGTTCCAATTAGTAAAACAAGCAAACGAAAATTCCGATGAACAAACGAATGCAATCATTTCATTATCTCTTTGAAAAGCAATCCACTCTATCTTAATAATCTGATTATTTATATTTTGCTGTTGTTATTGTTGTTTCTGCTGTTGTTGTTGTTGTTGTTGTTGTTGTTGTTGTTGTTGTTGTTGTTGTTGTTGTTGTTGCTGTTGTTGTTGTTGTTGTTGTTGTTGTTGTTGTTGCTGTTGTTGTTGTTGTTGTTAGTTGCTGTTGTTCATTCTGCTTATCTTTTCGTTTATGTTGTTTCTGTTGTCGATTGTGCTGCTGCTATTCTTAATTCTTCTGCTAATGCTGTTATTGTTGCAGTTGTTGCCTTGAGTTGAATTGAGTTGGTTTAACGTCCAACGTCAGCACTAAATAGTGCTATATTGTGCACGGGCCCCAAGACTGACACCTGACAATTTTATGTACTGCCCCACACAAGATAGGACGGGGATACTATGACTTCTGTCTCAGCCAGTCACAATATACTGACACCGACCCAACCACTTACAGGGAACGAAATCGGAGAAATACATCTGCCAATCGTGGCATTCGAACCGCGGACCTCCCGATCTAGAGACCAGCGCTCTACCACTTGAGCCAGTTCGTGCTCAGTTGTCGTTGCTGTTGTTGATCTTGTTGCATAGAACATAAAATCAGTTAAAGGATGGCAAAATGTTGATGATTTTTATCTTTTCTGAAATGTAGCGAAGGAACATGACTGTAGACATATTCTTGCAAAAAATCGATAAATAAATAAATAAACTAATAAATAAATAAATAAATAAAGATACGAAAGGGTCATTTTTCGATTAAATCTTTCATCAAGAATCCGACAGAATCAATAAAAGACAAGACCTTGTATTTAAATGATAATGCTGATGATTTTGTTCTTGTGTTAGATAAAACACTAAATTAAAATGGCCAAAAACTGACACAAAGAGAAAAGTAGAATCTTTTTTTAAAGGTTAATTGCTGTTAGCTATATCTTTCTAAATATGTAGGAATAGATACAAAAACATGAAATTGATGTTCAAAGGAACTCGTCCAGAATATATTTCTATCGATTTGGTACTTAAGCAAATAAAACATTATTTTAAAAACTAGTTTATGTACGCTCAACACTATAAACATGGTAATGCTTTTTTATACGAGGATTTTTGCAAAGAACCACCTTAGAAGAGAATTACAGAGAAGGCTATTACATTAAGTCAGGTGACACATTAAAACATAATGCCACGCCTATGTGAAAGGATTGGTGATATAAAGCTTATCTTCCTTTTGACATTGGTCTGACGAAGTCTTGGTCTTTTGTTGTTGGAGAATCTTGAAAGGTTTATAGCCCTGCTTAATAATGACTATACCTCACCATAGATTTAGAGTGTCATAACGAATAAATGGAAACTTTTCTAAACCAAAATATACTGAACCGTTCTAAGGTTTCAAATCGTTACTTTTACACTCTTAAAATTTAAAAGCATATCCTTAATTTTATTCTTTGGAATTATTTTTATATTATAGGCTCAGGGCCTGCTGATTTATTAGTTTAAAAACATTTTTCAAATCTATTTTCTCACTCTAGCCTCACAATGCGGACACACAAATTGTATCATTTACGAGTAACGCTGTTTGTTTACAAAGTGTGTGAATAAGTCAAGATGTTTCTTAAATATCTAGGCTATAATGATTCTTCCCTCGAGTTTTTATTTGCCTGGAATTTCATTTTGACCCAGAAATACAAAATTGACCGAGCACAACTTTTTATCAATACCCTCATAACAACGACTAGATCTATCTCTGTCTACAAAGTGTTTACTTATACTAAGTAATCCCAGCCTAACTAGAACCTTTTACAGACCTTTGAATAGTTTAGAGCGTGGAGAACTAAAGGAAAGAACTGCTGACAGGTTAATCTGATCGACTAGTGCAGTAATGCCTACAACTTCCTGTGTCAGTGAAGATTAATGCCACCTTCAGCCGTGCGATAATCTCTATGACAAGAACAGCGATAAGGACCAGTTCTACTAGCTGTAGCCCAAAGGGAGGCAACCGTCATACTGTTGCGCCACTGTCAGTGGAGTATAACAAATAAAGATAATTTTATAACAGTCCACAGTTTAGGCATATTCCTTTTCCAATTCTCCACTGGTGCATAAAATTTGTACAAACAACGAAAATGTTTGTTAACTTCTTTTTATTAACGAATTATTGATCCGTAGAAGTGTACCCTCGAAACTCCGTGCACTGTTTTTTTTCTTTTCACAAGGAACAATTTGGGCGTACCCGATCTGAAGCGGTGACAATATTTTGGCAGTTTAATGTTTAGAATTCCGAATTTACATTCTTTTTAGAGCATTTTAATTCAATGTCATTTTGTAACAAATGTCATATTGTTTTTTGTGCCACCAAACTGTTGAGATAATAATAATTGTTTATGGGTATAAGGGTACAATGGAAAAACGGGAGATGTCCAATTTGATCCCATGTTTATAAAATAAGTTTTGATAATATTTTGTAATAGAGAGCAGGAATGGTATAAGGCTGCAAGCAAGAAAAACTCTAGTACTCTATTAAATAAAAGTCTTCGGACATATTATTTCAGTTTTCCCATAAAAATAATGGCTATATCTGGTTTTCCTCGTGTACCCTTTCTTTGAAAGAAAATTGGAAATGCTCAGGGGCTTTTTAAGGGGGAAATACATGTAACTTGTATTTATATAACCACCAAGGATCGTTTATCTATGGGGAAATCCTTTTTGGTGTTGCATTTTTTATCTACAAAAAGACAGAATTGGCGTGTTTGGAAACTCCATTGTTACCTAGTTCTCTTATAATCAACTCTATCTGTAGCTCGTATTAATTTTATGAAAATAGTATAATCCTTAGGTGGATCTCTTCTTATGTTAGAGGTACTGGATTAAATATATGTACTATATGATACACCCTTATTTACGTTTTTTTTCTTCTTTTAACTATAATTTATTTTCTATCTCCGATAAAAAAAAAGGTGCAATATAAGTTGCGAGTAATGAAAATTTGGCGATATATACCTACTGAATATAATTATTTTGAATTCACTGCACATGTTGTTACCCTCCCCCTCTATTCTAGCTTTTTTGCTGAAGCTCTTTTTAAAAATTTCTGGTTTATCTTCTTTTTTTCTTAAGGCCGCGTGTTTTTGTTCAATACTAATGTTCATTTTAATGTAGCCTCGACCATAATATAATATTAAATTTTATGTTGTTCTTATGGGTACAATAATATTTTTTATCCTAAATTTGACCGGTGCAAGAACGGTATCAGGCCTCTGCGGACTAATCTTTTCACCAGTAATGTCCTCTGTCACGCTCTCTGTTGTGTTTATTTCATCTTGTCTTTTTCTTCCTCCCCAAATCCCCACAGGTTCCTGTACCGACTATGAATCAAACTTGTGCATACAATTTGAGATCATCCGTTTCTGTAGATGCTGTACATTATGCATGGTGCTAACTAATCGCAATAAATTAATATCGATCTGATGTGGTAGAGGATTAACACAATATTTACATGTTCACTTGCACTTTCTGCAAGCTTTGACCAATAATCCAGTTTTGGCACAAACAACACGATCGCGATCTCACATGTTCCTTAGCCCTTAAGCTCCTGAGGTACGTTCTCCGAGGGGTCGTCCAACAAGTATGGCAACATGGCATAATTATGGTGGAGGGAGATTGTACTCATATTATTAAATCGATGTATAAATCGCTCGCTTCATCTTTAGCTCCCTTGGAAAGGCGTGTTGAACTTCCTTACTTAATAGTGGTTCATTTGATTTATTGTCGATTGATTGCTAGATATTTGAATCAATCAATATTAGTGCATGTCCACACCAAACAATGTAAAGTTATATGTCTATCAAGCACCAGCAAATTGTTTTGTAGATAGGCAAATCAAATGGGAAATAAAACAAGTAACCGGGGGTCAATACTTTTGTTGAAAAAGTTTGAGCATGTGTCTGAATGATATGTATTGCTTGTATCCTATAGCTTAAATTTAATATGGCCATCGTTTTGTGTGTAACAGAGACGGTCTGTGTTCAATGATTGTTGACAGATTGTTGAAGTGTGTACTAAGGCTACACCTGTTATCTGTAGCACTTAAATCTTTCAGATGAGAAAGTGTCCACAAATGGTAGGGGGCCTACTGCTCCGAGGCTTCCAAAAGTAACCGGCACCAAAATGAAGAACTATTTGCATTTAGATTAGTTATATTATTAACATATTAGGTTCATTTACGACAGTACTGCTTCGAGGCTTCCAAAAGTAACCGGCACCAAAATGAAGAATTATTTGCATTTAGATTAGTTATATTATTAAGATAAAAATGTATTAGGTTCATTTATGACAGTTTATATTAATGGTCTGAAGGCTTGTAGACCAAACGAAAAATACTCATTGACTATTATTCTGTCCTAGCTTTGATACCAATTTAAAACTAATAGATCACTATTACCTTTGTTATACAAAAATGTGTTTACTTCAGTCGATTCGGTGACTTGCGTGTTATCTTGGGCAGCTAGTACTACCCCCAATGAAACCCAATATGGCCATCTTTTTTTCTTAAGAATAGAGACGGCTTATGCCCAATGATTTCTGCCAGTTTCAAGTAGTTCATACATAGAGAACATTACTCTGCTGCAGTTTTTTGAATTATTCTGAAGTGAAACCCTCCCCAGAGCAAATTAACGATCGGCGTGCTATTCAATCTTATCTCTTGACAAATATATATGACAGGCATCATTGTCACCAACGAATTGTTTTGCATATTCACCTATTATGTAGGGCGAGTATATTTGAAGTGTTTCGTGTCATCGTGCATTCAATATTCGTAGGGCTGCAAGTACAATGTCGCCGTAGCTTACCGCGGGTCGTAACAATAATTATAAGAATAAGAAGGCTTACGACCCGTCCTGAACAGTCCCTCGTCCATTCACAAATGAGAGGCAGAATTGGCACCAACAGATCTTTTGCAACGTTATGCATGGATATCAAGAGAATAAGAGATTCTCTTGATAGAGGATAAATGTGAGAAAGAAAAAAAAAAGAGATAGAGAGAGAGGGGGGCGGAGAGAGAGAGAGAAGAGAGAGAGAGAGAGAGAGAGAGAGAGAGAGAGAGAGAGAGAGAGAGAGAGAGAGAGAGAGAGAGAGAGAGAGAGAGAGAGAGAGAGAGAGAGAGAGAGAGAGAGAGAGAGAGAGAGAGAGTTTAACATCTCTTTAACATTTAACGTCTCTTAGGTTCCCCCGAGGAATCCCATACGGCCTAGAAACTGCTTTTGGTCTCTCTTTCTTTACGGTATCTCAAAACAAACCGACCTGGTACATAATTATACTATTTACATAGATTTCTTTTTTCACTGATATAACTCAGGGAGCGCTTTCCATTTCTACCATATAGGTAGATTTAGTCTAGACTCCATCGCCGTGGCTTTCCAAGCGGGCCCAGTCACCGGTACCGACTGAGGAACAAATCAAGCGTTATACCGCTTAACCCAAGGATACGACAATTCCTTTACCTCGCCGAGGCGGGGCTTTTCTACCCGGCTCCACACACGCTAAGAGACCTCTAGGCGTTATACAAACCTCCAGTGTCAAACTATTTATTGGCATTCCGAACTATCGACCTTGACAGTGACGCTCTGATCACGCCTAGCTTACCATAACCAATTGATCGAGTTTCGATCTCCCAATTGACAGGAAAGCCTTCATACCGGGCGAAACACTTGCGGGCCATTGTGGCGTGCTATCGGATTACCTAGTGAGAAAGTACGCAAACATCCTTCCTTAAACAGCACAGCAGTTGATAGGAACTTAACAATAATATCATATCGCCAAGAATTGGCCTCTAGGTTTTGTTCTGCTATGTGTGTTGTGCTACGGTGACCAAGTTGCTAATATTTATCGGAATTGATTTGAACAAGTACAAACTTCTGATTTCTATAGAAAATGTGTTACTCTTACAAACAACGCGATTTAATTATTGTGTGATATTGTTACTATTTTAGCTTTATTATGGCGACAGGGGTAAGTGATGCAATCGTTGTGAGTATTTTTTATTTTTGACAATATATTAAAAAATTAACATTCAAACATTAAAAAATGAATATAAAAAAGATATAATTAATTTTGTAGTTGTTGTGGTGGTTTCACTTTAGCTAGATTATTTTTTTTTGTCTCCACTCTCCTCCTATCACCTCCCATGATTATTTTCTTAAAAGAGGCATAAGAACGGCATGATATAGTGTTATCAGGAAAACTCTCATTAAAAATTAATACTGTGTAAATTCAGTCCAAAAACAAAAGAAACAACACAAAAAACAGCCCCCCCCCCTCTCTCTCTCTCTCTCTCTCTCTCTCTCTCTCTCTCTCTCTCTCTCTCTCTCTCTGTCTCTCTCTTCCAACATGCTTCATCTAAAAAAAGAAAAACACAACAGCTTGATAGGCAAGGAGATATGAGATACTTAAAAAAAAAAAAAAAAACACGCTGATACACACACGTATATTATAAAAGAAAACAGAACAAATAAAAATATCAGCCTCATTTTCTCTTTCTTCCACTGTATACAAATACACAGTATGCTCCCTCGTCATTCGTCCACATCTTACTCTTACCCTTAATTTGTTCTTTGCGTCTTTTTTTTTACCTATTTTTATGCCCCCTTTCTCCTCCTATTACTTCTCATTATTATTTTCTTAAAAGAGTCACACGTGCAGCATGGTATAATTGTTTTCTTATCAGAGCCAGTGTGTTCTTTCTACGAAGACAGATATAGATCAAAATAAGCTTTCTTATCTATATAAAATAACAGACTATTTGTCAAAATATTTGCCACAGAACAGTAGCAATAACAAAATCAGTGAAGGGAAAACCAATTATCGAAATCAGTTGTTTGAAAACACCCACAAAATCACTAAACTATATAATAATGCTCATCACACTCAGAGAGAGAGAGAATTAAACCTTGCTACCCTCCTTTAATCTTATGTTCAAATAAGCAAAACATAAATACTCTCATTACGATGTTATACAATTCTTATTACAATTATTTCTTTTAGTGCGAAAAAAACCACATCAAGAATAATTATGTTGGTAAACGGTTGAAATAACTGACCTTCAACACATATTGAATTGTTTATGGCGATTTCTGATCACAACATGCAAATTGATTCGAAGGCAACCGGGGATCAATACAAAATCGATTAAGTGCTGTATGAATGTGCTGCCCTATTTATCGATCTCCCAAGTCACTGCCCACTGTTTCTTGTCACTTTGCTTCCGACTCTAAATACATTGGTATTAGCATTATAACAAGCACAGAGTTTAGCAATGTGAGAACACAGCAATTATGCTGATTCTTTTTCATGCTTTGTTCCTCTTTATTCAATACATGTATAACGTTATCGATGGGGAAACAGGGGATATTATGAAATGGTGTATACATGTACTATACTTATATTTCCCTAAATGGTGTATACATGTACTATACTTATATTTCCCTACATGACCTTAAACACTAACAGATGAAACACTGAATTGGTTGTAATATCTCTGAGTTTTTGTCTCCGAGTCTCTCTCTCTCTCTCTCTCTCTCTCTCTCTCTCTCTCTCTCTCTCTCTCTCTCTCTCTCTCTCTCTCTCTCTCTCTCTCTCTCGTTCTTTAATCCCACATCGTCTCTTACATTTTATTTGACTTTAACACTCCTCTACCGCATTCACACTATTTTATTCCTTAGCAATTAAGTATCCCTTTTTGTTCTTCGTCCCTCCTCCTTAACCATTTCAATCTAGCATGAGTAACATTGATAAACAAACAAACAAACAAACAGGAAAGTAATCGATAAAGAAAAAAAAATGATATTTTTTTCCTCTATAGCTTATAAAACGTGCGTTATACACACATTCTATATTATTGCACGTCATATCTGTCCATCTGTATCTATACAATTCATACATTGAGATCTCTGTCGCTCTCAATGGAACTTGCGATGAGGATTTTTCTTAGTACAACCTTCATCCCTTGCTTATATCCGCAAACTTTTGTTTTGTTTTGATTTGTTTACAGTACTTACTATATTAACTTTTCAAACCAAGTGATCTTTGGTTGGGGAAAAGCGATTCTCTCTCTCTCTCTCTCTCTCTCTCTCTCTCTCTCTCTCTCTCTCTCCTCTCTCTCTATCCCTTCTTCCCTCCCTCCTCTCTCCCGTCTCTCTCTCAATTAAAAGCTTTTCGATTCTAAAGACAGGTTCTCTGTGGTGACGAGACCCAGAAACGGAATACCCATAAGTCAACCGGTTGCATTATACTAACATTAGAAAGAGGCGACCTTTGTTTGTTTTGTTGATTAACGTTGATTAACTTCCATTGGCAATACTCTATAGTCTATATTGTGAACAGGCCGCAAGACTGACGTCTTACAATTTTACGTGCTGCCACAAATGAGACAGTTCAGGGAGATATCGGCTTCTGTCTCAGCCTGTCACATTAAACGGACACCGAACCAACCAGTAGGGAAAGAACACGGATAAATCCATTTTTTTTAAACCGATCGTGAGATTCGAACCTCAGATTTGTCGATCTAAAGACCAACGCTCTACCACTTAAGTCAGTCCGCTCCCAAAGAAACAACCTAGGCTGTTATTGAAACCACAATCTTCAAACCAAAAATCGCGCTCTGCCATTGGACCACAACGTCTCTTACATTATAATACAAAGGGTTGTGCTTTCAGTTTATAATTGTATTCAATTCTCTTTCGCGGTTTATCTCGAACTCTCCTTCTTTCCCACTCGATTTCCCACCTTCTTTGTTTGACTTATTTGCCACTGTTGTCTCGCTCACTATGAATGGTATGAATACGGCAGAAAGCTGCTAAACAGTTCAGATCGATACAAAATATAGGGTTAAAGATAATGATTGATCACTCACCTGTGCCAACCTCGTAGGACGCACAGACATGGCCATGCATTCATCCTTTTTAAATAAGGCCCTTCCTCTTTCAGCCTATCTATAAATTAGTTGTCAGCCGCCATATCCTCCTATTACGGTATCCATCACTTACTTATTCTCTAAACTTAGTCGTTGCTTTTTTATTCTTTAACTTTATATCTATCTATCTATCTATCTATCTATCTATCTATCTATCTATCTATCTATCTATCTATCTATCTATCTATCTATCTATCTATCTATCTATCTATCTATCTATCTATCTATCTATCTATCTATCTATCTATCTATCTATCTATCTATCTATCTATCTATCTATCTATCTATCTATCATGTGTGTTATTAGTCTTTCCCTCCCCTAAACATGTCGATTTATTTTATACAAATGGCAAATGAAGACGATCAGGGTTATAATTGTGAGTATATAATCAGATATGTTTAAAAATGTGTTATAATATTTTCTAATAACTAACGCCTTTCTTATGTAACTGTCTATGCTTACTGAAAATGTCCGCATTACATGTATAAGAATACCTCTATTTTTTACTTGTAATTGTACACTTCATTATCGAAATTCTACCCACCATCCTAACAATACATCTTTATCCCTACATCCCAGAACCGACTGCAGTTTGTCTGCCGAAAAGAAGTCTACCGAGAGCTGGCCTTGGCCCTTCACAGCGTGCGATGGGTTGAGCCAGGCTCTCCCGGCGAGGATGAATGAGCCTGTCTCGGTTGCCCGGCAGGCTACGTTCAATACAGAACCGGTAGAACTAGAAGACTCTCCCACTTCAGACGGCAGCATCCAGCGAGGGAACATCAAGCTCCCAGTAGTCACAGACAGCCTTGACACAGGAGCAAAGCTTGACAGCTCGGAACCAACTTCTTCAAGCGGCAAGCAGCAGTTACAGCCATCTTTGACATCAAGCACCAGGTCGTCGCCCATATACGCCTCGGGAAGTACCAGCTTCAAGGAGTTCAGAGCAAATGTGCTTAAGAACGCTCGACCTTCACGCGCACCTGTTCTTGGTTCCCATCATACCTACCCGGCCTCACTTGGAGCTGACACAGCGTCGGAGCTTGATATCCTGTCTGACGTCGGTCTCGCTGGGGATTCAGACACCGATGCTCCTCCGCCATCGGGGTTTTCACTCTCCTTGTCCGCTAGGAAGAAAATACCGAAAGGGGAGCCACGGATCAAAATCCCGAGCGCAAAGACGGACAATGCTGAGCCAACCATTCACGAAGAGACCACGCAGGACGTTCTAAATTTACATTTCGATGAAGAATTGTTACAGGAAAAGGAAACTCTCAGCCCAGAACTTCTAAGCAGAAGACCCAGTGTTCGTTCTGAAACGATTGTTCTCGACAGCAGTCCTCACAAGAAAAAGATTGTGTCGTTTAACCTTGAACACGACGTCAGTATTGTGACTCCTCGTCAAACCGCGCTCACAGAGGAGGAGAAATTCATCCAAGAGGTCACCAAGAAAGCAGCTCATTTGGCCGCTGTTGGTGCCGCACGGGCAAACTCTAACCCTGCTCATCAGGAGAACTCAAAGTCAACCAAAGCAGCACCGGAGGTTAGTGAAGTGGATCTTGGGGGCGCAAGTCAAGTGCCTCTCCAAGAAAGCCCTGATTCAGATGCAGAGGAGACTCAGTTCAATAACTCGCTTGATTCATCTTTTTACGAAAGCGATTGGCAGCCGAGAGAAAGCACGACATCTGTAAAGTCTCCTCGAAAACTTGACTCTACAGAAGGAACTTGTTTTGCAGACACCGATAAAACCCAGACTACACAACAGTGTAAAAGCGTAGAAAGCACAACTGAGCAGCAAAAGTTACAAGACCCTCACTCAGAAAAACTCACTTCGGAAGAGAAAAAGGATCAAAATCTTGATAAAGCACCAACTCGTAAAGAACAGCGCGAAAGACTGACAGACACTAGGGTGATTTCTGAAAAATATGAAACAAAGTTCAAACCTGTGATTTATTCCCGGCTGGATGCAGGCAAACGTTGGGACAAGGATCCAAACAACGACCAGAAAAAGCATTGCTCAAAAACAAAAGAACGTGAGAAAGACTACGACCTTTCCCCACTTCCACAATCCAGTCCCAGGGTAACGCCATGCGATACAGATACCGGGCTGACATCTGATTGGAACAGTGAGGGGGCGAGCGCTGTTCCTAAAGTGAGGAGTACCGCTACCTCTAGTAGTAACACACCAGTGCAACTGCCCAGAACCAGCTCACCAGAAAGTAAACAACCAAGCAACCAGACAGATTCGCCTAGACACACAAAAGTCAACATGGCGAGCTCTGATGCTTACGGATACGAAAGTGAAACTTTCGAAGAGATTCTCAGGGACAGAAATGATTTAGTGAAGGCCGAGAAAACGTATCAACGTCGGATACGGCAGTTGGAGGAGGAGCTGAAGGGAATGGTGAACCAGTGTCAGATGCTGTCGGATGAGAACAAGGAACTCAGGCGGAAGCTTGATGAGGTAAAGAACTCTAATTCTGGAAGAGAGGCGGGTGGACCAGTTCCAAACAGCGATCACGTGGAGCTTGCCGCGAGAGTCGCTAGGTTAGAGACAGAAAAAGAAAACCTGGCACACAAAAACGAGCAACTCAATGCAAAACTCAAAGAGACTGAAGCCAAAACAAAACAGTTTGACTCGGTATTTGTAGAAAACACAAAACTGAAAACTAAGAATGTAGAGCTGGAAAGAAAAACTGCATCGCTGGGACAGGAACTGCAGCAACTGTCAAGTCGCATGCAAGATTCCGAAACAGAAACCGAAGGTAAAATACAAAATGCACATAAAAGTAACAGAGAACTACAAGTATTAATTTCGGACCTGAAAGATGAGAATAAAGCCCTTAAGTCTAGAATCACATCAAAGGAGAGTGAAATAGCTGGGTTGGCTTCGGCTTTGGACGAGAAAAGGACTGAAGTAAATGAAATGCTAAAGGCTATGCAAAACGAGACGACTACTGAGGCAGAGCTCCGGAATTCTCATGGGCGTCTTCAAAAGGCTCAAGAAGAAATAGACAATGTCAAGAAAGAGATGGAGCTTGTAAAACAAATGTTAAAAGAATCGGAAGAAAATAAAATCAAGTTGCAGAAGAATCTCAATCAGAAAGATGCCGAAGTAAAGAAATCAAAAGCGGATCACGAAAGTAAGGACAGGATGGTATCTGAATTAAGAGGTTACTTAGACCGAAGTAAATTGGAGCTCAGAAAACTAGAAGATTCTCAACTTGCTTATCGAGAGATGGAAAAAGATTCTTCGTATTTAAAATCGAGAATTGCGTCCCTCAAGGCTGAGATTGAAAGCAGCTTATCGGAAAACATTCGATTAAAACACGAGAGGGAAGACATGGTGTCCGAACTGGAGCGACTTCGCGTCGATGCTTCCCACACTGGGGAGGCTATACTGGAGAGCAAAAAGTACTTCCGGAAGTGGGAAAACGAAAGAGACGCGCGGAACAGAGTTGAAGTGGAGCTAGGCAAAAAGGACGATGATATTCACGTACTCGAGAGTCGTTTGAAAGAAGCTGCTAATCAGCTGAACTCTGTATACGCAAAACTGAAGTTAGCAGAGGATGAACGAGCACAGCTTGCAAATACTAACATTCAAGAGCTCAGCGTGAACAACAAGATTCTTACGGGCGAAAACAAGAAACTCCGACAAATGCTTGTGGAAAGAAATATTGAATTAACCCACAAAAATGCAGAACAAACTGTTTTTGACTCGAGGATTAAAATGTTGGAGCGCAAACAAAAGGACGCAGAGGTACGGGTCAAACAACTTTCTGGTTGGGTAGTGAAAGCGGAAGTTACGAAAATTTCAACAGAGGAACAACCGCAACAAAATCAACATAACCCAACTAACCAGCACAGTCAGCAACAGAGACGCCAAAACCCCTCAGAGGTAGGATCATCTTCCAAAAATGGTCCATCATCTGAAAAGGCAAGTCTGCCGCCACGGCCACAACACTTCAACGATAACGCGCGGAAACACGCAAGGATGGCAGCCGAGCCGCGGCAAGTCTCCCGTCACTTCAGCGACAAATCGGTTCTCGGAATCACAGAGCCCAAGGTGGCCTTCGTGAGTCCGCGCACACGACCCAGAAACCAGAGGCTGGGGCCTCCTCCTCACGCCATGACCCCGCCCCCCGAGTGGGACGATCCGAGGAAGAGGGCGGTGGACAGAGAGTCCGGGGCTAACCACACTCCGCTGAGCTTGCCGTCAATACTGGACTCGTCCACCGTCACTCCACCAGACCCGCACGGCGGCTACTTCATGCTCTACAAAGAGAGGGTCAAGCGCCTGCAAGACAGGCACTTCTAGATATGTGATTACATTTAGAATGATGATCCCTAGATTGAAAGGTGAAAACAGTCCTCTCCTTTTAAGCGCATGCAAGACAGCCATTTCCAGATAGGTGTTTACATGTAGAATGACGTTCCCTACATTGAAAGGTGAAACCAGTCCTCTCTTTCTAAGCGCATGCAAGCAGGGGCTTACTTGTAGGTGTTCCCTAAATTGACAAGTGAAACCATGCACAACAGGCCCTTCTAGATAGGGGCTTACGTGTAAATCTTCCTGAAATCGGCGAGTGAAACGAGTTCTCTCATTCAAATTGCACGCAAGACAGACATTTCTAGATAATGACTGTAAAATTTAATGTTCCCTAAGTTGGCAAGTGAATCCAGTCCCGCCGTTGTAATAAACAAAGGAAACTTTAAAAAAAAAGAGACAAACATCAGTTTTCCATACAGAAAAGAAACGGGAATGTAAAACTATGACATGTTAAATTACAGAAAAACAATAATTAAAAATTAGCAACTTATTTCAGTAAAGGTGGTTTGGAAAGCACCCTCATGTGTGTTGCCTTACATAAACAAACAACCAAACCATAAGAGAATGATACATGTACTTAAATCCATCGACCAAAGGTGACGATTGCATTTTTTCAATCATTTCCGTGTGCTTTTGCAAGAACAGCTAGGTTTAGAAAGAGCTTAAATTCGGAACTGTTTTCAGATCGTCGTAATTAGAGGTTGGGAAACACCCTAATTAAAATTTCATGTTTTATTCGGAAATTCGTGAAGGTACATAGTAGCATCAAAGACATGGTGACTGCAAATGCTCGCTAGATCCATGCTTGTAAACATTTGCGCAGGGAGGTGTTGGGTTTTTGCAAACAGCGGAAGTGGCCATCTCTCAAATTTATTTTTCTTTTCCTAAGTTAAGAGACGCAACTCGCATGACCTCTCTCTGTGGTACTTTTCGTCTCCTTTCGCCCATCAATCTCTCTTACCAGGGCTGCCAGGCAGGTTTGAAAAAAAAAACAACGCTCCAATCAGACGTGGCATCTCATTGCCGCCAAAAGAATCACATGTTACAAGTTCTAAGTTATAACTTATTCTGTTCGTCCGCACGAAAAACGGAGAGGAAAACTTATCTGGGAATGAAGCCACAAAATCTGTAGTGTCTACCTCATTTGGATTAATTTCTTTGAGAGTGCGATCTGTTGTCCTTTTTAGACATCGTTGTGTCATCCGCACCATTTTTCAGCACACCGTTCAATGAACATTTAAACCCACAAAGCATTTTTTAACGTGTATTAATTTACATTAAAAATGTACCTGAATAGGAAAATTAGTAAATCGACAACGTGTTGCCTATATTTCAAGACCAGGTTCTCAATACAATGTACATGATGTACAAGCTGATAGGTTTTGATTTCATGGTAAACGAGGTAGAAACACGAGGGAAAGATTTTTTTATTTCATTGTTAATTATTCATGAGAGAGAGAGAGAGAGAGAGAGAGAGAGAGAGAGAGAGAGAGAGAGACTCTCTCTCTCAGTAAACCTCTTATTCGATGCTAGAAAGAAGAAGAGAGTAGAGAGAGAGAGAGAGAGAGAGAGAGAGAGAGAGAGAGAGAGAGAGAGAGAGAGAGAGAGAGAGAGAGAGATAGAGAGAGAGAGAGAGAGAAAGAGAGAGAGAGAGAGAGAGAGAGAGAGAGAGAGAGAGAGAGAGAGAGTATGGATGGAGCAGGAAGATAAGGAGAAAATGTCAGAACAATTAGAGAAGTAAGAACACTTTCATTACATGTACACGTATACTCATTATTGTATTTCATCCTTACTTTTATTGAGTTTCGTCTTTCTATGCCAGAGACGTAAATTAAGCCAACCCTAAGCATATCTGTGATCTTATTAAATTGCCTTATACGATACCTAGCTTACTTTGTACTTTCTCTATGGTAATACACGTAATGTTTATTGCATAAAATGTAATAAAAAAACAAACAGCTCTAAAACATTCTCTTTACTTTTTGTAAAAAGTTCTGCTTTGTAACATATGGACAGCTGTGTATATTAGACGAAATTTTGTTGATTAAAAGGAGAAAAATGGTTTTTTTTTTAATAAAGCAGAAACATTCCTGGTTCATAGTTTTAGTTTAGGTTCACAGTTTTAGTTTAGGCATATCATAGATTATATATTATCTTATAAAGAGTATTCAATATGATTTTACATGATGTTCTCTTTTGAAGAAACACAACTTATTAGGCCTAATTTATTTTTCTCATTGACATTGAGGTGTGAGCTACATGTAATTGTAGCTAAGGGCTTAAAAACAGACAAGAGACTCAATAGGAGACAAATGACAAAAAATATAGAACATGCGCCCATATCCAAATAAGAGCACCACAAATACAAAACTGGAATTATTGGCATTCAGCTGCGTTCTTTCAGTTTTATTTTGAATATATAGATATACATGTACAACATGATGGAAACCATCTCAGTACAGAAAAAAACAACAACAGAACAACAACAACACAAAAACAAAAAACAATTACGGAATGTTAAATGGGATTGAATTTGACGAAAATAGAAAGCAAAAAGCTTTAGTGAATCTCTGTATAAAAACCACTATAAAATTTATTTAGCTGTAGCAGAATTTGTCACATAATATGTTGCCGACAGTAGTATGTCAATTTAAGTATAAAATTTCCAAGAGAATTAAAACTGGTTGATGCATGATGCATCATATTAGTCTGACCATAAAAAACAAACATCAAATAGATATGTTTTAGGATAAACAACAACAAGCAATGTCATAACTGCAATCATTGTGCTTTGGGGATCAAAACTTGTAAGAGTGAAGGTTTCTGGCAGCTGTTCAGCTCTTGCTTGCAAACACAGCCAATGCACATTCATTGAGTCCATGTCTTTTTTTGTTTTATCTTTTTAGACTAGTCAAAGAAAAAATTAACTTGCACCCCGAACAGCAAAATGTAAACAATTGCAAAAGAGAACAAGTGAAAATAGTTAAACTTGAGATGGAAGATCATAATTTTGGAGATAAATAAACTGGGTTTTTGAATAATGCCAACATGGCTGCTCCAAATTATAACAAGTTCTATAGGGCTAGCTTAATAGTTACGTGGATGTCTCAGCATATTATCAGTTGGGAATTTTGATACGGACATCTTTATAATATGCTATGCATAGTGGCCAAAGTCCATCTTTATATGCTAAGAATAGTGAAACTAAACGGAAATTGAATATAACTTGGAGCATTCTTTTTTGACAAAAAGCACATGTAATTACATTACACAAAAAAAATTTTTAGAATGATTTCTTACTCCAAGAATTGTTCCAAGTCTGCGTGGGAATAAGAAGAAACCAACATCTCTTGTGTTAGTTTTGTTATCTTTTATAAGAAAACCTAATGTCCAGAAGAGTTCAGCATATAACTCTGATACATTTCTCATGTATGAAAAGAAAGAAAAGAAAAAAATGTTCTGAATGGATATATTTTCACTCCGGATCTGTCAAATTTGTGCCAGAACTTTTTACAAGAGGATACATGTTATTAAGACATTCTCCCTAACAGAGATAGTACATATTTTAATTTGATTTCCACAAATATTTGAATAAAAGAAGTAACAATTATACAAATAATATAAAAATGTTAATGACACTGGACATAAATATGAAAAAAAAAAATACAGCGTAATTTTATATTTGGCTTAGAGATCTTTCTTTTAATTTCAGTTTTACAAAAAAAAGTTATCTGACCTTGCAATAAATTACATTGGCTTTAGAAAATATTAAACGGAATGTTATTGATAAAGCAAATATATGTAAAAATGACAAAATCAAAAAATATAGTATAAAATACCTCCTGTGTTTAACAAGCCTTTAATTTAAAATGAAGAGTCATAAAATTTAAAGAGTATAAAATCATGTATGGGGACTCAATCTTGTCTTATTTTAACAAACAATATCTGTGTGAATGAAGTTAGTTCATGTAAACTCAAAACAATAAAAAAAAAAAAAAGCCAAAGTATTACATTATTTTGGATCTCATCAAATGGCGCCCAAGAAAACCTGACATTGGAATAAAACAAATGCAAAAGCTTTTACATGAAAAGTTCATGGAATGAATACAGGTAACTTGGGAATGATTGAATAATTTTGAGAAATAAAAACTTAATACCATTTCTCACACATATTTACATGTACATATGCAGAAAGAAAGAATGAGAAGTTGTATGGCCACCCATCTTCAGGGTTTTTAGTTTACGATGTCTTTCTGTCAATCCTTAAAGGCATACATTTCAGCTTACACACAAATAGCAGATAGCTTAACCTTTTGATTGGCATTAATACATTTTTCACACACATGCATTTAAAGGAAAATTCATTTTTATGCTACCAAAGACAGACGAGTGTGGAAGGGCATGATCGCCAACGCCATGACGCAGGGCACCTGATGATGATACTAACACATGAAGTGAAATATATTTGTTTGATTAAATATAAACAGAGTTATAAGAATAAAGATAACAATTTGAGGTTTGTGGTAATTTGTCTGAATTAGAAAGAAGTCTCAATACAATTGTTATATTAGGTTTCTATCAACAAACTTCAGAAAAAAAAATGGAAATGTATGTTAAGCAAGAAAAGAAATGAAAATGATGATTTAAATGATTATTTACAAAAAACAAAGGCACTTATACATCATTCCAAATGACAATTATTTGCTGCGTATACATGTAGCACATAGAATTTCAGACATCACACCATTCACTCAAAAGTAAATTTCCAGGTTAAAAATGACATGAAATAGTTTCTCAAGATTTACATTTAATGATTTTTTACACTGCGATTTATTATATAACATTTCACAACCTTGTGAGGACATTAGTAAGTGTTAGCCACTTATCAATTTTACGCGTCACAAAATAGATCCATAAACACACAAAAATAGTAGCAAAAACATAAAACAAAAGCATTTTAGCTCATAATTTCATTTTGTACAACTCATTCATACACATTTGCTTCTCTCAAACCTATCATTACCATACAGAGCATGGAGCATAGCAGGGCGAGTGTAAAATAAAATAATCTAAACACAGTCTCAGGTCCGACACTTTGGCAGCTCTATTCCATTTCATTGACACCATCAAAAGTTGTTATGATTTTTTTTAACTTAAGGAACTATGAAATCCTACACAAACCTTCCCCACTGTTTGTATATTCCAACAAAATAACATATACTTTTCAACAGATTGTTGCCCTCTGAAATTGTATCTTTATTCCTTTTTCACAAAATCTTTAACATTTCTCCCTGTCCCTTGATTTAAGTTTTTTTTTTTGACGAATGTTATATCATACAAACTTTTGCAATAAGTACATTTGAAAAAACAAACAAACCATTGCTCCATCTCGTTCAGAAATTATGTCTTGCACACTATATTTTGGCAATCACACCATCTATCATGCGCTAAACTTTTTCCAAACTTGTACCAATTCAAACACACTGAGTAAAACTCATCACAAATACCTCAGAGCAACCATAAAAACACCTGAAATGATCCCTAAACAGAGACCCATCCAAGATCTTTGCCAATTGGGCGCACTGTTGCAGCCGTCGTCTGAGCAGGTGTACACACAGGCACGGTACAAACGGTCGTGATCGGGAAACCCGATGTCCTGACACTGGTCTCCCATGTCTCGAGAGCTGCAGAAACGATGAGTTCCGACCACGCCTAAACAAAAAAAAAACAAACAAACAATGTAAGTTAAAGATAATCATAAAAAAGAAGAGCCAGCGAGTTAAAAAGTCTTGTGAAAAAGAGAATTAAGATTAAGAAATTATTTTTATTTTGAATATTTGGAAATGTTACTTTACCTTATTGATTGTTAACCTTTTAGCTTTATTGTTTAATGGACTCTTTGAATTTTGAAATATCTCTAATAGTTTTCTTTTTTTAAAAAGGAGTCAGGAAAAAAAGTTCATCTTTATAATATAGACACAGGAACTGAGAGAAATAAACTTTTTGGTGACATTTCTTCATGCAAGAAGTTCCAACATTTTGTGGTTTTCCCTGGCAGCTATAGATTTCAGAAGATTAGGCCTTAGTGAATGATAATTGAACAATACTTCAAACTAAACTAAATAAAGGCGAATTTATAAAAAGTCAATCATTATTCAAGTCCAACCTTCCTAATGCTGCACCTGTTTCCTCCAAACAAAGTACTAGTAGTGTAAATATAGACAGCAGTGTCTTTAACCTAAAAAAAAAAAAATCTCTGAAAAGACGTTCGGGACAAAAACTTACCGCCCCACATGCCTGTGACCTTGATACAGTATTTTGCATCCCACAGGTCACACACTTTGTATTTCTGTCTGTTTATTGCCAGATTGTGGTCCCACATCTCCTGACAGTTGCTGTCAAGGGTTGAGTCACACTGATAACACCACTGATCTGCCACGCCTGGAAAAAACAAGTTTGGAAAGAGTCTAATAAAAATACAACAACAAAACAGAAAAGAAAACCCACATCTATCATAAGTTTATACTGAATCCCACCCATGCAAAGATTGAAAAACTTTTATAAAATAGTTCAAAATTTCAGAGGAAGAAAATGTAACTCATTTGGTAGTGCGCCACAGTGGCAAGCAGAAGTTTGCGGTTTAAATAACTGCTGGAGTCCTGTCTCAGTAAAGAATTTTTAGTAAACTTAGGAAGCGTAGAATTAATCCATTTTGCATTGAACTTCAGTATTCAATCTATGGTTCATTGAAATTCTATAATCAATGTATTTGAACATATCTGTCTGATTATTTTAATTACATGGAGGCCTACATATGTGTTTTTTTTTTCCAAGTTATTAATCTAAAAATAACATTCAACTAATTTTCATATTATTTAAATATAAACCCCATAATTCCCTCGGGTCTAAGAGAGGAAACGAACGCCATATATTAACCATTACTAATATTCAAAAAAACAACAACTGAAAAACTCTTAAACTTGTGAAAGTTCAAGGTTTTCGCCTACAAAAACAAGTTTTTAGTAGGAACAAGCCCTACAACAAATTGTAAGTCAAGATTAAATATTTACCAATGTTGAGTAACAGACCAGTTCACTTTTACCCTGCTGATTTATTGTAAAGTTAACCATGTACTTTGGCTGTGAATTTGGCTAAAGTAGCGACTGATAAAGAGGGCATATAAACCAACTGTAAGGCTTGGCTGGCATGTGATATATGAAAGGAAGATAGAACAATCAAGGGGTTGCAAAGGTTGCCATGTATATCGTACTCTAGAATTTATAACCTTTTCTTGCAAATTACTTTTAGATTGGTGTATACATCAAAGAGTCTTAATCTAACTCTTAGTAAATAAGAGGGCAAAGAATGTAGAATTTCAAAAGCTTTCTCACAAGCTTTCACAGGCCTTTTGCAAGAGTGCACTTTCCCCTGTTCTTTACTCACAGAGCACCTTGCTGTACCTCTGCTTCTACTTATATAAGCTATACATTTGTTTGTGGAATAAACAAGGTGGTGGCAAAAGACAAAATTTCTCTAATCTTCCACAATATATAGCCAGTTTCCTGTACTGTTGAGTTACTCCCCGTGCCCAATCCTGCACAGTTTTGGAAGAACAAAGATCTAACAGGCTTAATTGTATTATAAAATAATAACTTTTTTTTTTTTGGTGGGGGGGGGGGGGGGGGGGAGAGAGAGAGAAGTAAGATAGAGAGAGAGAGGAAAATTTGTCACTGTCAGTGACAGAGGAATACACTGGATATGGTAAAAAACAGGTTGGACAAAACTATTGCAGAAAAAAAAAACTGATATGGAAATGAAGAGAATATAGAAAGAAGAAGAAGAAGAAGAAGAAGAAGAAGAAGAAGAAGAAGAAGAAGAATTTTGTGTTCAGGTGCCGAGAACAGTAGAAATAGCAGCAGAAGTAGTTAGACAAAGAGAAGGTCTAGATCTTTGCTCTGTCAGCAGCCAAGGCAATCCCGTATCCCAAGTAGATTTTATCCACTCAAGATGAAAGACACTCCAAGACTGACCAAATCTACAGCCCCCAAAACAGCTCACACCACACATCTCTAGGCTAAGGCCTCTAGGCAAGCCTAGCACAACTCACTATCATCACACTTCTCTAGGCTCAGGCATCTAGGCAACCCTAACACAACTCACAACATACTCATGACACACTTTCACCACACTCCTCCCTCTTCCATGGCAATAACACCCCTCTCCGTACCTATGGGGATCCCTAACCACCCAAAACTCCTGCATCCCCTCGACATCCAGATAAAAGCACTTAAGCACACCTCCAGAATAATCTTTTATAAAAAACAGGTTGGACAAAACTATTGCAGAAAAAAAAAACTGATATGGAAATGAAGAGAATATACAAAAAAAAAAAAAGAAAGATCGAAATATGGAGAAGCCAAATCATATATCGATCGGAAAAGAATGGCTGCAAGTGGTGGAGGGAGGGCTGATTTAGTTATTTTATCCAGCAGGTTGCAATGTCTTCACAATCAGTGATTTTTTTTTTAGCCACACAGCCAAAATTAGTGACATACTAACTTTTTCAGCCATACGCCACGGATGCCAAAATCATTATTAAACTAGGAACCGCGTACAGACCAGAAGGTCTATATTGCGGAAACAAGTCAAGTCAAGTCATATATCTTTTGGCTTTTTTTTTAAAAAAAGGAATCAGGAAAAAAAAAGTTCATCTTTACAGACTCAGGAACTGAGAAAAAAAAACTTTTTGGTGACATTTCTTAATACAAGAATTTCTAACATTTTTTATTTTCCCTGGCAGCTATAGATTTCAGAAGATTATGGCTTGGTGAATAATAATTGAAAAATGCTTCAAACCAAGCCAAATATTAAAAGGCAAATTTATAAACTAACTTGCATACTCTCTAGATTTAGGATCAGGTAAAGACAAGTAGATCTAGTCTTTTCCACTGATTATGGAACAATTGAAAGGAAGGTTACATACACAAATTTCAAAATATTAGTAAAAAAATGAAATTTTGGCGCATGATTTCAAGGGTGGCAGTGTTGTTAGAAGCAATTCCGATCAATCATCAAGTAGATCTAGGCTACTACTTTTACATTTTAAGTCCACAATTTTCAGAGTTACATACACAAATTTCAAAATATTAGTAAAAAAAATGAGATTTTGGCGCACGATTTCAAGGGTGGCAGTGTTGTTAGAAGCAATTCCGATCAAGTAGATCTAGGGTACTACTTTTACATTTTAAGTCCACAATTTTCAGACACTTTAAGGTTTTCTTCATCTGACTTTTGACTCTCTAATAAGAGGTCCAAATCACTTAACGTTTCCTTTACGTAGATTTAGATTAAATTTAGATCTAGACCTACTAGATCTAGATCTTAAGGTCCAGATTTAGGCTAGATATTTATGTTTTCTCCACTTCCGTGTTTCTTAATTTCAAGAGATGTCCATGATAGCCAATGTGGATCGCTTACCTGTGTGGAACAGAACAGTGAAAATAATAAATACAAAGCTCGATATTACTACCATCGGAAAATAATACTACAAGATTGAGAAGGATGCATTTAGCAGTAATATCGAGCTTTGTATTTATTATTTTCACTGTTCTGTTCCACACAGGTAAGCGATCCACATTGGCTATCATGGACATCTCTTGAAATTAA
>RQTK01000321.1:219354-237415 GCA_003991915.1 Elysia chlorotica
GTGAAATATTAATGATGATTTTGGCTTTACTTATTATTTATTGATTATTGCATTTTTACTTTATTTTAACTAGTAATTTTAAAGTGTCCATAATTATATACATTGTATTTACACTGTGTATAAAGTTATGGGATTTTTAAAAATTAAAATGCATAATTATGTATTTTAAATGTAAAGCGTCTTAAGGCTAAACTTGGAAACACAGTGGATGTCGCACCATCTCGCCCAAG
The DNA here is from genome assembly GCA_003991915.1 of Elysia chlorotica. Classification (NCBI taxonomy): domain Eukaryota; kingdom Metazoa; phylum Mollusca; class Gastropoda; family Plakobranchidae; genus Elysia; species Elysia chlorotica. The sequence goes on from RQTK01000321.1 coordinate 219,585, forward strand.
CTTCCCTTTTTTGGAGAGAGAATCCCTTTTCATATGAAAAGTGTTATAGTAAACAGAGTGAAGGCCTAAAAACAGGCCGCCTCTTTTCTCGCCTCGCTTCATGGTGCTAGATCTAAGCGCTGCGCTTCGATCTGGCGTCAAAAGGTGCGTAGTCGCCTGAAAGTTGAACGGAAATGAAGAAAGTCTGTATTTTTAGATGGACATAGATCAGTAACCAGTGATCGTAGCGAACAGATTCGTAATCAGCGATCTAAAATTAACAAAGTCTACGCGTGGAGATGCGGAAAAAAATCATAATAAACAATTTCATAAGAAATGTTTTTTTGTGGGTTTGTTGCTTTTATTTGTATGAGCTACTATTGTGTCTTTTGTTCTTTAAAACTACATTAAAATGATTTAAATAAATAGAGGTCCTAGGTCAGCAGATGCACAATTCCACGGGAGGCTCGCTCAGCGTTGGGCGTGTCGTGGTCCTGCGGTAGAACATCGGCTTCCGACGCAAAAGGTCCGGGTTCGAGCCCTGGCGATTGCGCTCCCTACTGGTGGATCGGTGTCAGTATAATGTAACCGGCTGAGATAGGAGTCATGGCATCTCCATCCCACACACACAGAAAGGTCCAAGGTTCGAATCTTTGCCTCTTCTCTGCCGTTGTTTTGGGAATGACACTGCACATAATTAAGTAATGATGTGAGTGCCTAGCTGTATGCCGAGGCAGAGGGTGTTTCTACCAACTCGCCCTTTTTTCCGCGCAGTTTTATGTCGCCGGTTTGTAGGGAAGGTGCGACCACCACTGTGTTTCCACCTTAAGTCTTATAGAGGCAGAGGGATATTGAAAAATGTATTTTTATTATTATAAATATTAATACATGTACTATTGTATGTATGTGTTAGGAATGGTCTCACAAGTGCTTTGTAAAGGTATGTATTGGGTTTATTGTTTATTTAGTTATCCTATTCAGATTTTATTTTCACTTTTCAAAGAGGAGTCCCACTGCACCGCTGATAATCAAAGACCAGGAAGTAGAAATTGTCTTATAAGTATCTGGGTATCACTATAGACAAACAAACTCTTCTGGCATTCCCATGAAAGGTTCTTATACAAGAAAGGAAACCAGAGACTCTATTAAAAAAAAAAACTTAAATCTTTTAAAATACAAAACCGCCTAATCAATATGTTCTATAGTGCAACATTACAGAGTGTGCTTACATTCAGCATTAACTGTTGGAGTCGAAACATCACATCAAATTACAGAAATTTATTGAATAGAGTCGTCAAAAAGCTGGAAAAATAACAAATACGACCCTACCATCTATCAGTGAACTATATTAAAAAAACTGCACTTCAAAAATTAAATGTATATTGAAGGATGATAAGCACCCTCTCTTCTCCCGGTTCGAGAGATCGGCACGCAGTGGTAGACTGCTCTCCCTTAAAGTACGCACGGAAAGGTACAGAAATTCATTTGTTCCAGCTTCAGTTAGGGTGCAGCGGGACTCATCTTCCTAGAGCCAGCGCTAAACAAATTGCTGACGACTTTATATGGTTGTACGTGTGTGTGTTTGGGATGATGAGGGCGCATATGTTTTTCCGCTTTGACTATTTTAAGGATGTTCTGATTGTGATTATGTTCTTGATTTTGTTATGCGCTGTAACCAAACAAAATTTCCCTTGTGGACTAGTAATAAAGTATTTTCTTATATTATTCTTTTTAAAAGAGCATTTAATAACGTTTTCTCTTTTCTACGTCTTATTTATTTTAATAATATGATGGTTATTATTTAAATGTACAATCATTTCAGTACCAGATTCTGTTACTGGAAAGCGCTGTGGAACAACCTGTCAAACAACAAACTATACTGTGTCGAACCACATTTCAATCACTGAGCAGGAGTGTCTCAGGCTAGAAGAAGAGACCAGGTGATACTCGATCGAGTCCGACTTGGACATTCTAATCTTACTCACGCCTTCCTAGTGAGAGGGGAAAAGCCTTCAAAGTGTAAGTTCAACGGTCAATTATTCATAGGTCGTATTCTGGTTGACTGTCCGCTTTTTTACTGGGAAAGATATCTGTACCTGGCTTCCAAACCATTAGAGAGCATATTGACTGATGTTAGTCGTCAGCGCCTACTGAGGGCTATTTGAAGGACATTGATGTGTATAATTTAACTGTGATAATCCTACACATGGATCTTTTAAACAACTGTATATACCCTTTACTTTTAACCAATCTTTTTATGCACAATTTTTATGCTTTTACCACTCAAGAGAGATAAAGGAGTCATTGTTGCTACTAGTATAATGTATTTACTGTTTTAGGATATCATGGGCACAATATAGCAGTCACCTTGCTGACGTGTCATAAAAACAAACTCATTCGCTCACTCACCCACCACCACCTTTCATCCTGCAATACTAATACTAATAATAATAATAATAATAATTTTATGCAATCTGTTTTTGTCCCACGAAATGTCACAGAATAGATCTATTGGTCTCAAGACAGCCATCTTAATAACTGAAGTGGATTAGATCTAGACTTAGTTAAAGCAAAAAAGTGTTGGGGACAACACTCAGCAGAATACATTTTTTAAAATTAGTTTTCCTTACTCCTTTTGTGATAATACTCGTAGGTGGGGGAGAAGGATGCATAGGCCGCCAAAAAAGGTAAAAAAAAGAGAGCTTTTGTTGATACTTAAAATGTGGACTGACATGAGACCCTATACAAAACAGACTTTCAATCCTTTAAGATCAAAAGAAACAAGTACAGTGTATCTTCCAATATTAAAAACATATTAAAATATTAATGGAAATTTTAAAAAGAACTACATGTACAAGACTGACTCTGTAATGTACAATGGGAGGTTTCATTTGAAATGAACCAACATTTTATTCAGTACAATTTGAAAAAAATAATACTGAACAACCAAATTTCATTCATAATTTTGTTGCAAGGTGAACAATTTTTACTCACAGATGAAAACAAAAGGTGTGTATTAAAATTAATATATCTCTCTCACTCCCTCCCCCTCATTCTCATTAAAAACATCCGTACAAGTTTTAATCTCAGACTAAAAGGTTCATGAATTATAGTGGACACACTCCTCTTTCTTTCTCAATAAAAAATGCTATCATAAAATGTTCTATGAGTGCATCAAGATCTTAAACATTCTACATGTATAGTTGAGTTGAATTTGATGCCCTATTGAGGATAGGCGCCAAGACTAACTTTGGATCAATTTTCTGACACACAGAGTTAATGTGGGGATACCTGTCTCAGCTAGTCACATTATACTGACACTGACCTAATTACCAGCACTCTATACATGTTCACTCTCAAGATCAATGATCAATCTAGTGTGTAAATAAATTTTGATAGCACAGAGCCTTTATTTTTTAACCCGAAAGCACAATTGTTGGCAAAACATTTAAATATTTTAATTCCCTTTATATAAAATCATAGGATCATTTCTTGGAAATGTTTTTTTAACATCAATACAATGTACATGTTATGTAACAATTGCATATCAACAGTTTATGTATTCAAATCTATTTAATCTAAAAATGATACATGTATATCCTCACAATAATTAGAAAAACACTTATAGTGGAAACCTCATAAACTGCATTATTTAGGTTACTTTTCTCTGTTTGACTCTATTAAAATCAGAGTCATAATTAGAAGTTTTTCTGTTTAAATTCTCTTAAATCAAAGCTCACACCACCAATAGGCATTACAAAATTACTACCTGTCAAGCAGAATTCAATGTTTATGGCTGCCCAAGACATGCGTTTTAAAGAAATGGGGTTGGGAGAAGCTTGCTATAGAAAGAAAAGAATAGGAAACTATCATAGACACAGTTTCTCAAAAAAGGTTCTGTCTTCTAATTTTAACACTTTTGTTGTTTGTGGCATGTCCCCTTCTGTAATTGAAATTCTCTTAATTCGAAGTTCAGATCAGTTCACAAGCAATTCGAATTATGAGGGTTTACACTGTATCTATTTATTATATAAGATTACTTCTTGCCAATAAAGTACTTGATAATAATTGTCAGTGAGCTAGAGCTTCTTAAATCTAAATCACTGCACTACAGGCAGGGTGGTTTTAGTTCGTAAGCCAACTCCATAGACTGGTAAAAAAAAGTATTGTTACATCAGTTGAAAATTGATCTATCTTGTTTCTAAAATACAACAGATTTATTGTGTCATAGAAATGAGACAGCCCGTTTTAAAACTAAGTTGCAATAGGATTAAGCCTTTTAAATCTATACCCCGAGAGAATATCCTGAAAGCCGTTCTAAAAAAATCAAAACAAAAAAAAAAAAGAATAAAAAAAACCCACCAATTACTCATATGTACAATCACTGGTTATTTTGTATTTCAGCCCCTAACTCTGAAGTACCTATCTCAGTTGCGCAGATTTTTTTCAGCTTGTAAACATTGGACTGCACAATTTGTACCCGAGTCTTAAGTGTTAAATCCTATCCAAAAAAGAGTCTTTGAATTAGACCACTACGCTTCTTAAAGAAATGAAAGGAGCGTAGTGGTATAAACCATGCTTGCTTTACAGGCGATTGGTATAAACCATGCTCGCTTTGCAGGCGATTCGGTGCCGCTGCATCAACAAGTTAAGGGTTCTAATCCCAAAAAGAACAAGCATTATTAGCCATTTTCACTAAAAGCCTTTTTTAGCTTAGAGTAAAATACTGTCTGAAGACATCAGGGTGACAGCATGACACCACAAGGGTATCAAATGGAAAGAGAGCTATTGTTTTTGGAAGCACCACACTTTCTCAAATTCTTCACAAATTTTGGAATGGTTTTTTTTCAGATGTCATGAACTTGATGCCTCCCTGCAAATATTGATGAAAAAAGAGGGGAAAATAAAGAAACAAAGAAAATGAAATAAAACATTAAAACTCTTATTATCCCAAAAAATAAAACATACAGGACATTTTTTTTAAATTTGATATTGACAAACTGGCAAAACGTTACAACAAGACAAACTACCCCCAATGATAAAAGTTCATTCAAAGAATTAATTATCATATACTCAGAATTCTCTTTTTATAATTTATTAAATTTCTACCTCAAAATGGTATAAAATTTTTAAAAAAAATTACAGTTTGGTTAAAAAACTCAATCATATGCACGTATGCTATCCATGCTGTCTGTGTGTTTGTGTCTACTTTCTCCCACTCTGTAGAAAAAAGTCTGTATTTTAAAAAGTCTTTTACATTTGGTGGTATTTCACTGTAACAAAATAATTGCTTTTGCAGGGAAACAAGTACTATGATAATTATTGTTAATCGATTTAAACAATAACGACAAACACTGTAAAACAGACAACCTACCAATGGTCCCTAGAATTAGAGGCAAGTCCCATAAGGAATGGAGAAGACTGAAAAAAAAACACACAAACAATATAGATTAGAGCATTATTCAAGTTCTATCTTTTATTTTGTAAGTAAGAGCACTGGAGTCAAGTTCATTATTTATTAGAAAACTTGACTAGAATGCTGGGTGTCTATTGAGAAAAAAAGTGAGGGAGTGAGAGTGAGTGAGAGAGAGAGAGAGAGAGAGAGAGAGAGAGAGAGAGAGAGAGAGAGAGAGAGAGAGAGAGAGAGAGAGAGAGAGAGAGAGAGAGAGAGAGAGAGAGAGAGAGAGAGAGAGAGAGAGAGAGAGAGAGAGAGAGAGAGAGAAGGGAAAATAGTGAAGCAGAAGTACAAGGTTCTCATAATACAAGACTGTACATTGTCAATGTGTCACACAAAAAGCCGGGACACATGTAACCTTCTCTGCACTTGAGAGTCAATTAAAACTAGTTTTAACATTAAGTCTTAGATTTTCAGATTTAAACAAACAAGAAATCCTTCATACTTAAGAGTACATACCTTCATAACGCTCAAATTGTAATAAGATGTATTCATCAAAAGAAAAACTCATTTGGTAGTTGATTTTCAAAATGAAAAGACATTTGAAATAGTTGAAAAAAATTGTAGACATACCATTTCCATCTCTTCATAAAAGATTTAGGAGGCAAAGAATTTTCATTTCCACTGAGGATTGAGTAATCTTACCTATGATTAATCTGAAAAAAAATTCTCTGGGCAGGTGGATTGGATGCTTTTTCTCTTTACATTTAATTAAAAAAACAACAGGTTACATCTAAGAAAATAAAAAATTCACTTTGAAAAAACAGTGAGAGATCAACAGCAACAAAAATTACCTGAATGACACGGAAAGCACAGCGTTTTCCAGAAGGAGTAGTACCATACAAAGTTAGTGCTGCCCAAAGTTTATCACTATTTCTGTAAAGGGATTACATAAAAATCAGCCAAATTTATGTAAAGCATATTTCTAAAGAAAACGACATCTTAAGAGATTACTTAAAGATTAATTTAAAAGACATAAAATTATTTCCCTTAATTCACTTAATTAAAACTAGAAAGTAGGACAGAAAAGCATTTTACTGATCTATTCCTTATATACAGACCATTAACAAAATAAAAGATGCAAACATTTTGCCTCTACTTCTTACAGCAAGTCTAAAATGTTTAATTTTCATAAAATGTGCTTCTCACGAGTTATAATCTAGATTTACAGACTAAAATATTATACTAAATCAGAAAAAAGCCAGACCAAGCTACCTGCTGGGTATTCTGACGAGGCTGATTCCATCTGAAAAGAGCTTCAAAACATCGACTGGAGTGGCAGCCCCAACCTTCAAAGGAACCAATAAACATGTATGTTGAATAAAATCTGGGAATCAAACATCTAATAGATAGTACTAGTTACCAACATAGAAATAAGTGAGAGAAAACAGGAACCAACATGTAATTATCTGAAACAAAACCTATGTAAATAGCATTTTATTGAAATCTCTGTTTGATCATGTAATAAGCTTTACAAAGACTTCTATTTAACATGTTTAATTAATTCACTGCCTTTAAATTTTGTGCGTGAGTTTGCTTTTATTCTCAGTTTGAAGGGGGGAAACAAACAACTATCTGTTTGGGATAGGTGATTTTATTATATATACTGTACCAGAACTTCTGCCAAGCCAATCACATTACACTGACATCAAGCTAACCAGCCAGAAAAAAGTGGCCTGACAAGGATTCAAACCCTACACTCTAGAATACAAGCAGCAGCATCTGCCCACTGAATTACTGTGCACCCTCCTTCATCAACAGAACAAAGTACTAGGTATATTCACCAAACACGCACAAATTAAAATGCAAGGTGATATATTTTTATTTGAGCTATATGAATATATACACGCAGACTGATCTTATTAAGTTAACTACCTGCCCAAGAGTTTCCTTTAAAGCCTGAAGGATGAGGAATTTGTACTGATTACCATCAAGTTTGCCCGAAGCCTCGCCCTCAATTGTTCTGTAATAGAAAAAAAAAAAAAAAAAAAAGAAGCATTGTTATCATTTTGAATTGAATCGGTTATAAAAACATGTGTAACATTTGATGTAATTATAGAGGATAAACATGGTAAAAATGTTTCAAAAGCTTTCATTTACACAAATGGTAACGCATTTATCCATAGCTTTTATAAGGGCACCTTTTTTGCTTCATCGAGGAACTATTTATAAAATAAATCAAGTTATCACTAAATTGGCAAGAGATGGTGAACCATCAAATAAAAAACAAATCAACATAATGCATAGAGCTTATAATCTATAACTGTATAAAAAAGAAAGTTTGCTCCTTAATTGTACAGAGCTTTGAAGAGCCAGACTTTCGCCATGACGTTAGGGCCTCAGCTATCCATTCCCTGCTGGGTTGACACAGCAAGCCCAGAAAACATTTCGTCATAGACATATCACCACCCCTAGACCGCTTACAAAGAAATGGCGGCCCGCTTCCTGTCATATCAGCGGGCTAGCTCGCCGTGTCTGTGGGTCGGAGAGGGTGGGCGGGCAGCAATGGGGGGCAGGAACTACCGATTACGAATCCAGTACAATAGATAAATAATAGGAAAATAATGACACCGGTGCTCTCTGGAGGGTTTTATTTACTTTTAAATGGCGATTTTTATAAGTATTTTAGCATTATTATTATTATTATTAGTAGTAGTAGTAGTAGTAGTAGTAGTAGTAGTAGTAGTAGTAGTAGTAGTAGTAGTAGTAGTAGTAGTAGTAGTAGTAGTAGTAGTAGTAGTAGTAGTAGTAGTAGTAGTAGTAGTAGTAGTAGTAGTAGTAGATTATTATTATTGTTATTATTATTATTATTATTATAATTATTATTATTATTATTCAGAAGAAGAAGAAAAGGAAATGATAGAGGGGATATACATTTATTTATCTTTACGGGTAACAAGGACTGCGAGGGTGTATTACAATTATTATTGTATTTTAATCCAGTTGTTACTGATGAAGGAAGAGGATCTGTTTGGTGAGTTTGTGTCTTAGAGATCCTTTGTTCTGTCTGGCGAAGCATTGTGTAACACATTTTTATTAAGTTGCTAGTTTAAGCTCTGGTTGATTACATACATGGATGTGCTCATCATGTAACATTGTTTTGTAACATTATAGGCATAGGCCCGCTAGGCCTACCCTAGCGCATCAAAGGACTGGCGCGCGGTAACAGATTGATTTCTATTAATAGAAATCTGTGTTCGCTTCGTCCTGCCCCCACTTTCCTTTCCCCAGTAACATTCAAGTTCCGCCACGCTGTTACGTCACCAAGCAATCTAAGGGAAGTTATATAAATCTATGCATTTCGTCCATACCTGGGATCAAACCCAGCACCTTCAGAATGGTGGCCCCACGCCCTAACCATTTTGCCAACATTAATTGTCATAAACCAATTGTTGGGATAGAGGCCTTGAACTGAAGTATTTTCTCTCCATTTTAAAAGGGTAGCCAATAACAACTAGTAGCTAAGTAAAATTTTGTAAAAATAAATCATCACACAATAAGCCCTGAAAATATGAATGTGGCTGCAACTAGTGTTGGTCCCTCCTTTGAGTCATTCTGATGCATATTATCTTACCAATTTGAAACCTTTGGTGTATTAAGTATAAAAAGTCATCTTACTTTGATATGATGATTGTAAATAGTGCAGCTTTTTTCAAAACAGGCTAGGATATGTATGCATGTAAACATTGAATAATTATTCAGAGTGAAAGTAAGGAAAAGACTTCAACGGGGCATTCTATTCAACACCCTCGTAAGCCCCCCAACCCCCTTTCCCAGCAAAAACAAGCAACCAAATTAACAAATCAATCCACCCGTCCCAAAACTAACATACTAAACTTACAAACTGATCTTCAGGTATACATAAGGCTGCACTTTTTGTGACACAAAGTTAGCCTGACAGGTCTGGTTTCCTTCCATCAAGTCATCACCATTTGAATCCTTCATATTGATAACCCTGGAAATGAAACAATTTGTGAGAAAATGTTAATAACAGGGAACATGTATATATACTATATGGGCCAACATTTTTTATACATGATTTTTAATCCAAAGGGTTTCATGTAAATGTCATTTGCAATATTGTCTGGACAGTGCGTTTCTTTTGATTTTTTAAATCCACACCGCAAAAGATGTAAACAAATTTAACAAATGAAGCACAATTTGTTACAAAGCCATCAATACTCCCTACAACTGAACTGGAGTAGAACTAGAGGATTTTAGATTTAGAGATTGTGGCCACTAGGTCACTGGCCTATTTATATTCTCTGTCAATTGACATTAGGCCTTTGATCTACCGCTTGTGTGGCAGTCCACCTCCTCACAGGCAGGAGGAGTAATAGAAGTCCTTTAATGATTCTCTTTTAGTTTATTGGCTTGTAGTTCTAGAGTTACGGACAGGTAGATCTAGATATTCTATATATCTGGATATTGATCTTTATCATGTTTTCAAATCTAATTTATCAACAAAAAGATTTTAAACAAATTGGGCCTTGCCTCCGGTTCTTTATAGATCTATATATTCTTCAAGTGAGTCAGTTAAAAAGGATACGTAGGCCTAAATAGATCAACTTTATCAAGGAATCGAGTATGAGCAAAAGAATTTACAGCACAGAGCTTAGAGCATGGAGATCCATAGTATGTGCCAATGCCGGATAGTGAGCGAAAATATATCTGGAGAAACTTACAATTCGTAAAATTCTGCATCCGTCTGTACATATTATTTGAAGAGTCCACCTGTTGTCCACACTTTGTTTAGCCTGCACACTGAGGCGACTGAGCGCTACTGGTAGGTGGTAACTGCACTAAACTAAGCTAGCCACTAGCGCAGTTAAAAGCAAAACTGAAAGGAAAAGTAGCTCACAGAATTCGTGAACTAACTACATGAAAACATTTCTTGTCTCATGATAACAAAGAACTTGGTCCATCGTCACATTTTGTTCTAACCTTTTTTTTTCACTCTCAATATTATTTTGCTTGGTTTTTGTCGGCGTCTTTTTCCACCGTTGGAGGAAAAAAACAACAACAAAACAAAACAAAAGACCTGGGGTTCTTTTCTACCCGTTATAGAAGGTGCACCAAAACCCGCGTTTTTTTCCCCACGGTTTAAGGTAAACAAAAATCGGCGCTGTTTTCCACCGCTCATTAAAGGTTGAAAACCTACGTCTCTCTACACTGTGTATTATATGATGTGTTGCATACATAAAGTTTAAACTGACGTTTTTTGTTCAAAGACGCTTGGAGTATTTAAAAAATAATATGTTCGTGAAACTTATAAAAATTAATAGTGTAGGCCAAAACATTGTTCCACATGGATTAAAATTTAAGTTTGCCCTTTTTGCTCTAGGCTACATTAGAATTTATGGATGAAATAGGGGATAAAAGGAACTTTAACCGTTGAACAATGAATAGTCGTGTTAATTAAACAGACAGATAAACAACTCACGTTGATTTAGATGCATGTAGATCTAGGTTTAGATTCTAAATCTACTAAAACACATGTAATCTTTATCAACAGATGTCACGATCAAGGCCTACATGGCTGTGTAACCATTGTACCCAAAGAACTAACCTTTTTATCTATTTTTTGCATTGATGTTCCGCATCTTTTCAATTTAAAAACCAAACAAGAAAAATATAGATCTATGTCAAAACAATTAGATCTCTTACATTCATATTTTTGCACCAATCTTCTTCAAAACGCAAGTACTGCGTGTAGAAACAAAAAAAAAGGTTACTCCGGAAGGTAGGGTGGATACTTGGTAAGATGGGTAAAAAGAGAAAGAGAGAGAGAGAGAGAGAGAGAGAGAGAGAGAGAGAGAGAGAGAGAGAGAGAGAGAGAGAGAGAGAGAGAGAGAGAGGGGGAGGGGATAGAGAGAAGCAGAAAGAGGGAGAGAGGCGGAGAGAGAGAGTGAGAGATAGAGGATATGTTTCAAATCAAAGCTTTCATTGATTTGAAACGTTATCATGAGTCGACATTGATTTTTTAAATTTTTTTTTTTTATTAAGAGCCTAAATGTAGATCTAGCAAGCTGTGAACTGAAATGACTAAACATGACTGCAACCTGATGGCCACTATGACCTAAAACAAAGAAAACATGTTACAAACGCCAATCTTCGCATGCGCTTAAACGGTGGAAAAAATCGTCTATGAACGGTGGAAAGGGACAATACCTTGCCCCCGTTTACGGTTGGTAGACATAAAACTGACCTTTGAAATCATTTCCTCAGTAGGCATACTGATCATTCACTGTGTTAGCCCGTGTTTCCACTGAAACAGAAACGAACCGACCCAAACCGACCCGACCCTACAAAAAACGGCAATGAAAATAGCACAGCCACAAATAACTAAGAAATCATAGAGAAGTCCGCCAAGGTGTTTCCACCAAAACGACCCGCCTCCGGCCGACTTTTTTCGAGTCGGTTGGAATACGGTTTGCACCATTTTTAACGGGTCGTTTGGGTGACTCATCAGCCACAAGCCTGCCACGGGTTAAAAAAATTATTTTATTTTAAGGAATTTTTCAAAACCGATTTCATATTCGTGATCAGCGCCCTCAAATTAGCAAAGTCTACGCGTAAACAATAGGTTTTGATGAAAAAAAAAAGATTTTAGAATTTGTTTAAAATTAAGTTTATTTTTCTTACTACCAGTCCCTATTCACTTATGCCACCACGTGGGAAAACCCAACATGCCATTCCCCTTTGGTGTGCAACCTGAGGGGTCGGGTCGAAATCTGGTTTAAAGTTTGGTAGGTGGAAACACAAAACGGAAACGAACCGACAAAAAACGGTCCGGGTCGGTTTGGGTCGAATCGTTTCTGTTTTGGTGGAAACGCGCCCTAAGAATAAAAAGCTCTATGAAAATACAGTAGGAAAATATTAAATATAACGCCTACAACTCAGCCGGTCACATTATACTGACACCGACCCAACCAGTAGGGATTGCAACAGCCAGGATTCGAATTCGGGACCTTTTGCGTCGGAAGCCGATGTTCTACCCCTGGGCCACCGCGCCCCCCGGTAGGGTGGATACTTGGTAAGATGGGTAGAAAGAGAAAGAGAGAGAGAGAGAGATAGAGAGAGAGAGAGAGAGAGAGAGAGAGAGAGAGAGAGAGAGAGAGAGGGGGGGGTAGAGAGAAGCAGAAAGAGGGAGAGAGGCGGAGAGAGAGAGTGAGAGATAGAGGATATGTTTAAAATCAAAGCTTTCATTGATTTGAAACGTTATCATGAGTCGACATTAATTTTAAAAAAATTTTTTTTTATTAAGAGCCTAAATGTAGATCTAGCAAGCTGTGAACTGAAATGACTAAACATGACTGCAACCTGATGGCCACTATGACCTAAAACAAAGAAAACATGTTACAAACGCCAATCTTCGCATGCGCTTAAACGGTGGAAAAAATCGTCTATGAACGGTGGAAAGGGACAATACCTTGCCCCCGTTTACGGTTGGTAGACATAAAACTGACCTTTGAAATCATTTCCTTCATGTTAAAAAGTGAGTAGGCCTACTGATCATCAGACAAAACAAAATGCCTAAAAATATATAGAGAAAATTATAATCACCTTTTCGTTGAGGGTCATCTCATTATGTGAAATGATGTACACATACGTCCTAGAGGCATTACCCGATTACTGATAATTATAATTATCACCATAAGACACTAAGCTGTTTATTTCTTTCCAAAATGTTTAGCTGTTGCCTGTCCCCCTATTTTCCTCACCCTCTGTATCTATCTATCTGTCTGTCTGTCTGTCTGTCTGTCTGTCTGTCTGTCTGTCTGTCTGTCTTTCTGTCTGTCTGTCTGTCTGTCTCTCTCTCTCTCTCTCTCTCTCTCTCTCTCTCTCTCTCTCTCTCTCTCTCTCTCAAAAGCGAATGGGTTTGTAAAAAAAAGGACAAAAACAAGAGTTCATTTCAAACAAAACACACACACACACACACACACATTTAATATTAATGTTCTAGATACATGTAGAGCTACAGCCTAGATAACGAGGAAGAGATGTGCAGAGAGGTAAATAGGCAAAGATAGGTGGATAGAAACCGTGCGCCACACTCACTCAGCTGCGTTTGTGAGTGATACACATATCCGAGATAGGTTACTGAAATAGGCTAAGTTCTTAATAATAACATTAAAAATGAGAAGGAAAACAAACGCAGCGATTGGAAACATTTGTTTTAATCCACCAAGAGAAATAAGTTAACTCTGTATAATTGAAAACATAAAAAGTGAACCCTGTAATAGAATAATGAAAATAGTAAGCTCTACATTTTTGTTTTGTTGTTGTTTTCAAGACGGGCCGTATGTAGCCTACAACGTCGCAGTTGCTTACGACTGGTCGGTAGCCTTCTTATTCTTATCGAATGACGAGTCGAAAACAACTATGACCTTGCACTTACAGGCCTAGTACTCCTAGTAGTACTTTTCCAACAGGGGGCCTTCAACGTTGCGATAACTCGTTGTAAACCTTTTTATTTGCATAATTACCCTTACCTCAAGTTGTAAGCCACTGAGACGTTGTACTTACAGCCCTAGAAATACTTTTCTAACATTTTAGCAGAAATACTGGCTGGATAAAAGGTTAATTTAATGACTTTTAAATTAAATCAATACATATCAAATAAACACGCCAGTAAGATTACAATTTTAACATTTTCCTTTTCGCACACAAAAAGGATTTACTCCTTTACCAACTCGATTAACATGTACTTGACATTTAAACAAAGAAACACTTAATAATGTACACATTTTTTCAAGAAAACAGAGCAACTAAAAGTTTTTAATGGTATGTTTACAAATGAATCCATAACATTAGACTATGTTAACTCAAACATGAAGACGTTACATGAATATACAACATTTAAGAATTAGCAAAATGTATTGTCATTAAAAATTCGTAGTAAAAGATACATGAACATCACAAACAAATAAACAAAAACAAACAAACACAAGAAAAAGATTAAGAGAATAGGACAAATTGTGCGTGTGAATGCTGCTAACTGTAAGATTTTATTGTGGCCTTTAACAACATGAAAAGTCTCTAATGATCACATAAACTATATTTTGACTTTACTATCTTTTTGATACAAAAATAATGCCAATTCGAAATAACTTCGTCATTGTTTTCTTAAGGGCCACTACTAAATAAAACTGTGAATACGTTATTTTAAATTTAGATACTTCTTTAACGACCATAATACAGGTGGAGAGCATAAAGCACTATACAATGCACTATATACGGGATTATTTAAATAATTATGATATTAGTAAAATCAACATTTACACATTTAGCTTACCCAATATATTGTAAATCAACGGATTTCAGTATTACCGGTACATGAGGGTAATGAATCTTGGTTAAGCATCGAAGATTCTGTTATCATGTTTAAGTTAGATTACTTTGCCTCTTATCTTTTTCTCTGGCAACACAATACTTTTTTGTATACAAACATTGCAAAGCCTCTACTATCGCTGAGTACAATGGAGCCAAATACAAGGACGAGCATAAGGATTGCTACGTAACCAACTGACGTGCTGTATGGGTTATAATCTGCAACGCTGACCTTCCTCCGATGTGTGGATGACAGGTTCATTTTCGGCATCTTGAGATCCTTCTCAAGTTCATGGACTACTTTCTGGACCTCCTCAGACGTTATATTCACCTGAACTATGTGATTGGGGCAGTGACATTCGCAGATATGGAACTGGGAGACACAGGTCAGAGAGACATCGTTACTCCAAATCGGCCGCTCTCCAGTTGCGACAGGGTTCCACCGGCAGCTGTAGTTGCCTTGGTCTGCTTTGGAGAATGACGCTAGAAATATGCTGCTTTCAGTAGTTGTTGAGAATACTTGCCTATTCTTAGCCCATGAGTAGGACTGTATTCTATCAGATGAATTAGAAGCTCTTGAACAACGAAGTTGGATGGTTGAATCTTTCGGTACTGTTGTTGTGGTGGGTGACAACACGGGGTTTTCTAACATAGCCAGATTTATTGTATTTGACACAGGACTCAAAATACCTTCAGAGGACACCTTGCAAGTATATTGGCCTTGATTAGATTCCGTGAAACGATAAATTTCGAATTCATCTGGTTCTGTCCACCCCACTTCTGAGGTTATCGTACTTTTTTTTGCCAATAAAAAATTATCTTTGTAGAAATAATATTCTCGTAAAATTTCCAGTCCAGCAGATCCGCATGTGAGCTTAACTGTGTCCCCAGACGTTACCTCTGTCAAGTTTGACGTCAATATTATAGATGACCACGCAAATGATATTTGTATAGCGTTGCTTGATTCGGATTGGATTGTGCCGTTATTTTGTGCGTTGCGGATCTCAACATAGCACGTATATTGAGCTTCTTTTCCCGGACTGAAGTCTTGGATTGTTACGTCATGATCCCTACCCTCTTGGACCACTTCTTTGTTTTTCATAAAAATGAACTGCTTTTCGGGAGGTTCCGTGTCGCTATTCGAACAGAAGAGAACCGTGCTACCATTTAAGAACAAATTATCACGAATCGTTGACAGAGAGGGCGTAGCTGGTTTGAGAGAAATCCAGACAGCATTGCTCAGTTCCGATTCTGTTTCTAAAATAGAGATTTTACATTTGTATTCTCCAATGTTGGAGCTACCAAATCTAGAAATGGTGATGCGGCGATCTTTCGTAGTAAAAAGTGCTTTGTTTGGTTGAATGAATGTATATATGACACGAGCAGAGCCCCCAAATGAAACCAAACAAGATAGTATAACTCTTTCTTCGAGACCGACCACAGTAGCGGAAGACTCGAACTGTGGCGTGTCTGGGCGGTTCACCACCAGCTCTAGCGCCTCACTTGTCGACGACGTTTCATCATCGCTAACATATTGACAACTGTAGTTTCCCCCATCTGCAGGTGTGACTGCTGCAAATACTGGAGACGAGATTTCAGTATCATTTTGCTTGACGTTCAGAATCTGGTTTCCATCTTGAAACCATTTAAAACTGTCCGCCACTGCTGACGCATCAGTGCCATTTGAGTGTTCCACAGCACAGCTAAGCTGAACGCTCATCCCGACCGAGGCAACGCTAGGGTACATTTTTACCTTTGGGGTGAGGAGAACGCATCTGTACGAGCCACCTTCGAGGCGACAAAGCTTGTTAGGGCAAGGATCTAGAGCGCAGTAGTCAGTGTTGTCACACATAAAGTACAGACCAAAATGGCAACATGTTAACTGTAACTTGAATGTCAAGGCCGCTGGGATCCAAAGGCTTTGGTGACAGAGGGCGGCGCAGCCTCCATTGTAAGGCGAATACTTTGGGATTGCGTACAGACCCTCATCAATCTCTTCGTCATACCATCTATGTACTCCTCCCACCTGTGTAAGGAATGATTTTCACATTTTAACACAATGAGTCAATGTAAAACTTGAGACTTGAGAAAACAATCTCAGTATTGTTGATTGAAAACAACACCAACATCAAACATACTTTTTGTTAAGCATAAACGAAACCGATCCACGAAAATAACGCCAATAATTTTTAGATGAAGTAAAGAACATGAAAATAAGTTCACCATGCGCTCAATACAGCTGCATAATGAGTTTTCATATAATAATGAGCCAGCTGCAACATATTTATCCGCGTCTGAATAATTCATATAATAATATTGGTAGTTTTGATGATTGCGATACGAAATACGATTTGGCCAAACGTTTTTTTTTCACTTTGTTGGAAGACAAAACAAAACGTATGTTCAACAAGCAACCACAGTATTTTCGCGTAAGGAACTACAATTTTTCGTCCTTTGGACTTTTCACGTTCTATTATCAAAACAGGACTAAGCCGCACCAATAAGCATTACCTAATCTTCATGCTTGATAAGCTAACTTTAATCTAAATTAGATTTCACGTGTCATAAGTACTATGTAGCGATAGCTTATGACTCGTCGTATACCTTCTTATTATTATATTGTTACGACGAGTTCTAAGCTACCACAAAGTTGTTCTTATTTCCGCATGTCTTCAGGCTACGTTCGGCAACTCCTGATGAATTCACCCCCCCCCCTCTTTTATAATTATTAGAAAAATGTCACCTGCATTTTCGGAGCAACCAAGAAAATTTCAAGGGCATTTCACCAAGTTCTGTCAAACTATGGCTATTTTCTTATCTACCCTTTTGACGAAATAAAAATCAATGATGAAAGAAAGGGATCCCGGGTTTCTTTTTAACAGCCAACAAAAAAAAATCTATCTGAGAGATAAATATAGATAGATAGATAGATATATAGATGGATGGATAAAGAGGGAGAGAGAGAGAGAGAGAGAAAAGAGAGAGAGGGATAGAGAGAGAGGGAGACAGAGGAGGAGACAAAGGTAGAGGACGCTCTTTCCCAGCCGCCAGTGGCGGTATACCC
>RQTK01000321.1:253176-309383 GCA_003991915.1 Elysia chlorotica
AGAGAGAGAGAGAGAGAGAGAGAGATAGAGAGAGAGGAGAGAAAGAGAGGCGGGGGATAGGAAGGGGAGAGACGGAGAAGAAAGAAAGAGTCAAAGAGAGGGTGGGAGAGAGGGAGAAAGAGAATGAGAGAAATCGAGCCCATTAGCAAGTCCCAATCGATAGAGATAGGCATTTCTCTTCGCGTGCCGCGCTATTTTTTTTCAGATTTTTCTCTTTGCCGACGATCCTTAGGAGAAATTCGATTTCTTGTATTTCCCCAATGGAATTCCCTATGGCTTTGGGGAGATATACCTTAACGCCGAGAGACAGAGAAGTTGCATGGACAGGAAAAAAGACTAAGTAAGAGAGACTGAAATAGCCAATTCATTATGTACTTTGGTAACCTTTCCCAAAAAGCTAGTATGATGTAACCGGAATGGTTAAAGTAGATAAAGCGAAAAACAACAACAACAATGGACAAAACAACAACAGCCCACATGTATTGACTAACAACAAGCAAACAAAAGCAATACGACCAAGAATGTGAATATGGAAACGAAAACAATATCACCACCACCATCAACAACAACCACAATACCATCAACAACAACAACAACAACATCATAAACAACAACAAAAACAACAGAGAGGGAGAGGAAGAGAAAGTGGCAGACTCCAGGTATCTAAACTGGTCTACATGATTGAGCCTATTTTGGCGAAACTTATTCGACTCGTTAATCACACAAAAACATCAGCTTGGCTAGGTTAACCTTTGGTGGTAAGGAAACAGATTGCGTAAACTTGTAACTAGACCGTACGTCGTAATATTAAAATACCAGCCACGTTGGAAACAAAATAATGAAACGTCCACCCTTTTACATCCATGCCTTTCAAATACAATTATAACATCGTGTTTAATTTTTCTCCAAAAATAACATACCTAACTAACGGCGTACGGTGTTTATAGGTACTTGTTGAGTCAATTGATTCTGTATGTTGTATTTAATTTAGAGGCATAGAACAACAAAAAAAACAACAACAAAAAAAGCCGGCTGGGTGTACATAATACAACATATAATTAATGAAAGTAAAAATTCCTGTATGATCATCGTTTACCCTGGAATGCAAAATAGCACTTCAATGTAATGACTTATGTTTTTCTACGTGATAATTATATGCATTAAGCACTTTGAAAGTTAGGCTTCAACAATAAGGTTAACTAGAAACCATGATGGGAGGGAGTCCATAAAGCTCAAACAACAATACGTTCTTTTATCTGTTGTAATGAACTTATATAGATCTAGATACAGTGGTGAATTATTATTATGATAAGCTGCAGGGTTGAAATACTATTAATGACTAAACTAATGGACTTGTCAATACAAAAGCCTATAAAAGGTTCTTATTCCATACTTTTTTTTATTGCAGGACTTTGGTTATACTAGCCCTATCTTCAATTAATAACGTGAGTAAGTATATTTTACGGGGAAAAGATACTCCCTTTCTCTTTCTCTATCTATCTATCTATCTATCTATCTATCTATCTATCTATCTATCTATCTATCTATCTATCTATCTATCTATCTATCTATCTATCTATCTATCTATCTATCTATCTATCTATCTATCTATCTATCTATCTATCTATCTATCTATCTATCTATCTTCTATCTATCTATCTATCTATCTATCTATCTATCTATCTATCTATCTATCTATCTATCTATCTATCTATCTATCTATCTATCTATCTATCTATCTATCTATCTATCTATCTATCTATCTATCTATCTATCTATCTATCTATCTATCTCTGATTTGTATTCTATGAATATCTCAAATTTAACTACAAAAACCCTTCTCTCAATTTTTGTAGTTCACTCTATATGTCTCCGTCCGTTTTTCTCTTTATAACTGTACTTCTCTGTATACATCATCGAAACCATCTCTCTGTCATTCTATGTGCTTTCTCAAAATCCAGCATCTTGTATTTTGGCTCCAATGTTTGTCTTTATTACCTTTCTACACATAATTCGCTGTTTTCGCATGCCCTTTGAGTATCATTGTACCTATGAACATGTTTTTTATTTCAAGCAGCTCTCTTGTTTTCTTGTTGTTGTTGTTGTTGTTGTTGTTGTTGTTGTTGTTGTTGTTGTTGTTGTTGTTGTTTGTTTTTTTTTGTATTTTTAAATTTTAGGTTACCTCTTCTGTTTGATTTTTTAATTTTTGCTTTTACTTTGATTTTATAAAACAAAATTTCAATTATTGAAGCTTTATGAATTTCATGGCATTGTCATATTTCAACTGTATGTTGTATCTACCTAGTTAACCCCTATAATTTTATACAGTTAATCATTTGGAACACAGCCTTAGGCTGAATAAAAATACAATTGTAGAAGATAAACCGTGACAATTTTTCAAAACTTTCAGACTTCTCACCACCTGTTAACCATGAAACTGGCGTTCGCTATGTGTTTGATTGTTGCCATAGTGTTACCATTGGCCTATACTTTATATAATGGTAAGTGTGAGTGAGTGTATTTTGAACAAGTCTTTGGGGAAAAAGGTCATTGGCATTGGGTCCCTATTATGCCAAGAAGATCATAGAAAATCCGAAAAGACACCCAATAGGACCCCAGAAGACCCAAAAGGCCCGAAAAGGCTGTCGAAATGTCAATGACAAATAACCGAGGCGGGCAAACAATTAGCTTGTAAGTTAGGGGAAGTTCGAGTCGTATTATTGAGACGTAGAAAGTGCCTGAGTTCCTTCACCATTCATGGCATAATTAGGTTGTTACGTGTTTATTCGAGTCTTCTCGGGTCTTTCCGGCTGTCTTTTCGGGTCTTTTCGGGTAATCTCGGATTTTTTTTTCGGGTCTTCGCGGGCCTCAACGGTAAAAAAAAAAGTACCGTTGGCTTAGGCTTCGATTATTGAGCTCGCAAAATTAATTAAATTTTGAAGTTATTTACATCTCTACTTGTATTTGTTCTTAGGAATGAAGTTAACGTGAACTGAATTTTACCACTCCTATCGTGTTTAACTTTTTTCTTTAACTGATTAACTTCTCCATGTTTGTTTCTTAGTACAAACATGAATTTATTTACGGAGTTAATCCTTTAATATCAAGCCGACTAAACACAACGTTTCTTCTGTTACAAAGAGTTATAATAAAACTTGTAAAAATCAAGATAAAAGTGTTTCAAAAAAGATAGACAAACTGTTCCAAAAAGCTAGATAAAACTATTCCAAGCAGCTAGATATAACAGTTGTATAGAGCAAAATAAAACGGGTCCGATGATCTTAATGGATCAAGCTAGATTACACTGTTTCAAAGCGCTGGATGAAATTGGCCCAAAGTGATTAAAATGCTTAACAAGGCTAAAATAATGAAAATGTTCCAAAGGCTCAAAATAACTGCTCCAAAGGTAGATAAACTTTTCCAGAGATCTGGGAAAATAAAACTTTGTTCAAAGACCTTACGCTTTCTTTTCTTCTTTAAAAAATAATTTTTTACAATGATTTGGTACTTAGGTGTCGGTTGCCACTCCTCAGTCCTAGAAATGCCAGCAACCTGAGTTAGAGTTTACATGCTTTCGCTTACTTGCAAAAACATCGAACTCCAAGGCCAACATCTATGAGCCTTTGACTTCAAATAGCATGTTCCCACTCCAATGTTGATAAAAAGGCATTGAAGGAAATTGGGATAAACACTACTTTTTAAAAGTTGAATTATGAAATTAAAAGGGACCTGGAATTTTCTCTACTACACTGCCTATTTCCCGATCATTTTCTCATAAATTGTTTTATACTTACTGAATTTCAAGACCATTAAAAGTTTGTATGATGAAAATATATGATTTAGGTTCTTATTTTCATCTGGAAAATAATAATTTGCCACGCCTTCTTTCTAATTATGAATTTCAGAGCCTTGCACCATCGAAGAAGACGATTTTTGTTTTGGCAGTGGAATTCGAGGAAGCAACGGCTTGTACTACTGTTGTGAGAATGGGGCGTGGCCCACAGTGCACAGCGACGACCCTGAACTCTGTGACTGCATTGCTCATTAACCCTGAACTGTGTGACTGCATTGCTCATTAACCCTGAACTGTGTGACTGCATTGCTCATTAACCCTGAACTGTGTGACTGCATTGCTCATTAACCCTGAACTGTGTGACTGCATTGCTCATTAACCCTGAACTGTGTGACTGCATTGCTCATTAACCCTGAACTGTGTGACTGCATTGCTCATTAACACTGCGCTGTGTGACTGCATGGCTCACTATACAGAAAAACAAATAAATCAGTTATAAATAACCCACAAAAATCGTTTAAACGCTTTGCTCTTTTTTAAAGTTTGTTTTATTTATTTTTTTATATAAAAAATAAAACAATGGCTTTTAGTGTGGAATGTCTTCACAAAAAAATTGTTTAAATCGAGGCCTACGCTCTCAGACAGCAAGAATGGTGAAAATTATGAAAAGGTTCCTGCGTTGGAAAACAAATGTCGCAAAGAAAAAATAATGATGTAAGTACAACGTTATGGTAAGCTTAACACTCGTCTTAAGAAGGATTACGATGAGTTGTAAGCTACAATGACGTTAAACTTACCACCCAGTTACGTCTAGTTGAAAGTCTCAATATCTTAAAAGAACTTATTGTGAAATTTCCGAATGATTATGATAGCTCTAAAATACAGAAGATAATGAAAGCGAGCTTGCAAAAGAGTGGAAGTCTTTCGAAATTAAGAGTGCATTAATATTTTACTAAGACAGAATTAATTTTTTCAACCACATGATCTCTGGTTTTTAGTGATTTGAATTGACATTTTAGTATGAAAAAATTTCGACGGACTTTTTTGTGAGGAACATTTCTGTCGAAGAGGCCATAGAGCAGTTCGCGATTAAAAATCCATTTTTTTTTTATAGACAACTAGAACTTGACTGGAGAAAATAACCCCTAATTTTAGAACTGAAAGGTCATTCCGTCGGAGGGAAAACATCACTTTGACGCATTTGGTCGAATTAACTTCACAGGAATAATTAATGTTCGTATTTAAAAAAATGATTATGTTCCGTTTCTCTCTTGACGGTCACACTATAATTATAACACTTTTTGAATAATTATTATAATTCCATAGTAGTTAGATACGTTTGCGTTTTTGATTTAGGATATAATGGGATCGATGGTTTCAGAGGACAAAACCATTATTAGAATATTTATTAATTATATATAAATAAATACATAATTATGCCGATATTAAAAAATATGTGTGCTCTCAAATGATGGAATTAAAAAAAATGTTATCTGCAAATATAAAAAATTCATATGACACACATGTATCGCAAATGTGGCAAAACCACACCCAACTTTAAAAAAAAAAAGACTTAAGATCATAGACTACCATGCCTATTTTTAAAACTACCTTAAACATCGCGGCAGCAGTACGCTTCTCATACAGTTTTCTTAATCAAGTGACCAGAGATGCTAAAAAAAACTTACTATTGTAACTCAACATGTCCTTCAAAAATAACACAACAATAGACTTATCCAGCCTTCCATTCTTCCGTGCATAGTTGCACGTCTCACAAATCCTAAATCCTTTTTGGTCTAGTTTAATTCTTATAGGGTTCTTCTCAAATGGCGTAAATGTGACCGTTTTCCTGAGGGCCGGAGTGAAAGATAGTGTGACCACGCTGCTGTTTGTCCTCTCCATCTCCGATGCGGTTTTCCTTATTCTAATTACCCCAACAATGATAGTGTACAACGTTATTACTCCACCAATAGTAACGGGGCATTATCTATGTTTATTGGCCTGCGATGACTTTCTAAGATTACTCCTCCTTCATTTCTGTATTTCTGGGTGTGACGAGATGTGCTTGCGTGGTGAAACCTCTTCACTTTAAGTCTACGTTTACAACAAAACGGACCTATGTTGCAGCCATAATTCTGCTCGTGATAAACGTGCTTTCTCACGTACCAGTGCTGAGTATATCACGGTTGGGATAGAGAAGAGATCCTGAGACAAATAGCTCCCAGTTAACTTTAGTAAGAGATAGCCGTGCAGAGCAAGCCAAAAAAATGAGAATCAACGATATCCTCAGTAAGAACCTGATTGCGTGGACGTCCTTCATTGTCATGGTTGGCTGTGTCATTCTTTTGAGTCTCAAACTGCGGGAGTCATCCAAAGTGAGGTCAAACTCTGGCGCTAGACCAAGTCCAGGTACCGGTGAAGCAAGCACTCAAAAGGCAGCACAAAATGTGGACGTTGTCCCCCAAGGCTGTCCACGTTGTAAAGTCTGTGGTGCTGGTTTGTTCCATCTTTATCGTGGCTCAGTTACCGTCAGTTTGTTACTCTGTCGCCCGGGTAGCCGTCGCAGGGTTTATCGAAGGAGGTAATCTTTACTGTCTGATCAGCATTGCTCTTAAAGTGAGCTTGACCTGTTACATGGCTAACGCGTCCTTGAAAATTTTCGTGTACTATAACTATAACAGCAAGTACAAAGCTGTCTTTCGATCACTTTTGAGAATCCCAGATAAAGAGATCAAATCCCAGTCAAAATGATAAAATAGTAAAACATTTGGAAGAATCATATAAAAAAATCATGAATTATTTTCAGTTCATCTTTTATTTTAAATTAAACATGCAACCCTTCATAAATTATGTTTTGTCAAACAAAATTAACAAGGACACGTTCACTTCTATCAACATGTTTTGTTTCGGTAGCAAAAGTATTTCTATAACCCTTTTGAAATAAATATCAAATAATTATTAAAAGGTCTGTCTTTGCACTTTACAAATTTCTGTTCCCCTGGACAAAACTAAGCATCTGACCCTATAATATTTAAAAATTACAAATCAATGTTAATAACCCAACAGCAGTAAAAATCCTAATTATAACTCTATCAAAGAATCATTATTATAACTCTACCAAAGAATGTGAAAGAGCTCAAGAAAAAATGGTCGATTTTAATGAAATGAGAGGCTAATCAAATAGTTATGATTATGACTAGCAGAAAGATGAAGGCGAAAAGATATATTCATTTGCAACAAAATCACATATTATAATATTACTGAATATATAAGTCATAATAAGCAATAAATGGATATTAAAGTAGTTTAAGTAAGTATAAATTTCTTATAATATTTTAACACATTATATCCACTAGTCACGCATATTGGTTCAGAAAATCTTTAAATAACAAAAAAGAGTATTATTGTTGTTGTTTTTTTTTTTGAGCATTTTCGTCTATCATTTGAAAAAAATCTATCTTAAAACATGAAAATCCAAAACGGGTATATGACTCCTAAATCTTTCTTCTCCATCTGAAGGCTATAAATTTACTGCTGTCTCGGATTACCTCTAACACAGCACCATTTATCTTCTCTAACATCACAAGTTTTAGGAAAGCTTCTACGACTTGGCCACATCTGAACCACAGGATGAATAGATGGAGTCTATGGGTTGAGTTGTTGCTAGGTGTCCAACGTCAACTCCATATAGGCTATATTGTGGATGGGCCCCAAGGTTAACGTCTGACAGGTTTACGTGCTGCCACACACTGTCTGCATACCATTACTCTTACCCAGCCGGTCACATTAAACTGACACCGACCCAGCCAGTAGTGGACGAAGGCGTCAGAGTGGGGCTGGAACCACGGACCTCCTGCGATAATAGCTGATGTTATTCCCCAAGGCTCCGAGCTTCCCGTCTAGCTGGAGACATTAAAACTGTCTTGTTACAGAAGTGTTCAGAAGTGAGTACTGATATGGTACTTTTTTAAAGGCTCATAACTCTTTCATTTAAAAAAGCCACGGCTTAAGTCTACATGTCTGCTTTCTGCATAACCTCCTAACTATATCACCATCTTTGTAGTTAGTGCACATATCTATCTCTTTCCTATTTATTACTTTTTTTTTACTTTCTAACTTTGTCTCTTCTCCTTTTTTTAAAAGATCGTAATTGTTATTTTAGTTTCAGGATTTCTTAAAATAATTTGGATGTTGTTGTTGTTGAGTTAGTTTAACGTGCCACAACAGCACTATATAGGCTATATTGTGGACGAGCCCCAAGACTGACGTCTGACAATTTTATGTGCTGCCACACACGAGACAGGGCGGGGATACCATGACTCCTGTCTGACAATTTTATGTGCTGCCACACACGAGACAGGGCGGGGATACCATGACTCCTGTCTCAGCCGGTCACATTAAACTGACACCGACCCAACCAGTAGGGAGTGCAATCGCCAGGGCTCGAACCCGGACCTTTTGCGTCGGAAGCCGATAGTCTACCCCAGGATCACCGCGCTTAAGACGTGTTTTAAAAGCATTTCGTTGTCTGTCTAAGTTTAAGTTGAGTCTACAACAAACATTGCTGAATGAAAGGGGGGGGGGGGGGGGGGGGGGCGAGCTAGTACAAGTGGTAGAGCATAAACTTCCCAAGGGGCAGGCACAAGGTCCTAGCCCACGATCAGGCAAAATGTTTGCTTTGGATTTGGCTCCCCTATTGTTTAAATCGGTGCAGTATAAAATGATCGGCCCAAAATCCTGGTATCGCCACATTGTCTAGAGTGTGGAAGTGTGCAAAATTGTTAGGCGTCAGTCTTGGGACTCGTCCAATATAGGGATCTACTTTGGAACCTAAGAGACGTAAAACTTGGTAAGTGCTCCTTTCTTAAATACGAAGGTGTGGACAAGATAAAAAAACAAAAAACGTCATTGGGTAGATGTATTGTGTTGAAATGAATAAAATTTATCTACGAGTAAATACATAAAAACTGTACTCAAAACACTTTTCGCATTTTTACATTAATTTTATTGGATTGACCAGACACTTAAGTCAAATAAGCCTTATAATGGAACATTACAATAATAAATATTTGCATTATAAAAAGATGGTGATTTTAAAGAAAGAATCCTTTTTACCCAATAAATGCTGGCCATGAGTCGTCTGCATCGCCAGAAATGTCGAGCACTCCGTCCCCACCAAGGTCAAGTGTTTGGAGCTAATGGTTTTAGAAGAAGGTTAAACCTTTTATCTTTCATATCTCAGCTTAAAAGCAACTTTTTTCTTTTATATATGTTTTAGAGTGTTTTTTTAGTCAAGGTATGACTGAAATGCGGACAAAATTGATGGATTTTCCGTGGACTATATCCGAGTGACTTACAGCACACTATACCCCTACTATTATAATCCAATCTTCTAAGGCTCCATTATGAAACAATAATTGGTCATCGCACAAAACAGTTTTCTTTTTAAAATGTTATTTCTGTGGAAATGAATTTCCAAGCTCCAACTTCTGGAACTCTATGAAGGTATTCTTGTTCTTTCCCACATACAAATCTGCGCCGTTCATCTTCTCCAAGGTGACTAAGTCTATGAAGGCCTCAACAACACTCTCTACCCTGGTCATAGCAAGAAATAAATTTTGTTAAATACAGTAATATCGAGGCAATCTTGTTGCATAACAAGGACAATAGTTATTTTTCTTTAAATAAGTATCATCAGTATTTATTTTTAGCCTACAAGCCTAATAGACTAAGAATATACATCCTCCTAACTGTGCCTGGTATCGTAATGTTATTGCTCACTCATGTTTGTTTATTTCAACGACCCTGCCTGTTATTTTTCGAAGTCTCGCTAATCTCGCAATTTTATGCACATTCAAAATTGTGTCAAGAGATTTAACACAATAGTTGATTCAAGAATATATGGAAATTCCCTTTATTTTATTTTCGTAATGTACGGTTCCGAATCATTTTTAAAATTATACAACTCTTTATGGTGTCACATGACGATAAAAAAGTTGTTGCAAACATTGTTCCTGTGTTCTTGCTATTATTGTTCTTGTTGTTGCTGCTGTTGTTGCTGTTGTTGTTTTTGTCTTTTTGGGTTGATTTTGTTATTGCCGCTATTTGTTGTAATCGTTGTTGCTGTTGTTGTTGTTGTTTTTATTATAGTTGTTATTTATTGTTGTTGTTGTTATAAATGTATTGTTAGTATTACTACTCCTAATATTATTTGTATTATTATCGTTATTTTTATTAGTATTATCGCTATTACTACAATGAAGATGATGATGATGATGATGATGATGATGATGATGATGATGATGATGATGATGATGATGATGATGGTGATGATAATGATGATGATGATAATACTATTATTATCATCATCATTATTACTACTACTACTACTACTACTACTACTACTACTACTACTACTACTACTACTACTACTACTTTATTATTATTATTATTATTATTATTATTATTATTATTATTATTATTATTATTATTATTATTACTTAAAATATTGGAGTTATAGACTCACGGAACAAGCTCTCCGCGATAAGTTTCAAATAATGCGTCAGCTCCAATAAGTCCCGGCGCTTCATACATTCGAGGGAAAATGCCCGCATCGGATCCGTCTGGGTGGAAAGATGCGAACTCAAGCCCCATTGCTTCGTTGGCAGGATTTCGCTGGAAATGGATCCATAGAATACAACAAGTTCTCATCAGTGCATGTAGTCCAGGGTGCAATTAGCTAAATTAAAGATTATGGTTCTTTGTATAGATTAAAGTGAAGGGTGTTTTTGTTTTGTTTGTTTGTGTTGTTTCTAACCTCATAGATCGTCGGTCTTACAAGTTTGGAGTGTGGGCTGACTAGGCTGAACAAAATTTCTCTTTGAGTATCAATCTGAACTAACTCTCGTAATAATTTATGAGAGATACCTCACTGTAACACTTATTACGCTAAAGTCTGTTGACACCGATCATTTCGATGACTGTTCTTAAGGAGGCCTAGTTGACTATCCATTCTATTTTTGGAAGCAATGCGCAGATGTGAGAGGGGAGAACAATTCACGACTGCCAGAAAGTTCTTTTAAAAAATTATTTTTGGATGTCCTACGAAGCAAAAGCCAAGTTTTAAAGAAATTCTTCTTTAACTTTTTTTAAACCTGATCATATGCGAATATACGCTTTTGTTATGCTTGCGGCCTAAAGTCATCACCATATTGGGCTTGTTTGTTCTTTTAGGTTTTTTTGGTCTATTTTCTATCACTTGTATGTAGCTCTAGTTACTCTAGAACCTGCGTTAGAAATACTGCACTCACGCAGCTTGGTTGGTTGGTTGGTATAGTTGTTTGCTTAATATCGATGCTTCCAAAAAGAGCAGGCTAAGTCACCGAAGTAGACAATTATAAGCACTTAGAATCCAAGTGAATTATACCATTGAAATAGTAAGCGCAGTTGAATCATTTGTCATCGTTGCAGTGTAGGCTGAGTAGGCTGAGCAAATAATAATCTTTGAGTATCAATCTAACCTAACTATCGTAATGTCTTATTAGAGATAGATCACTGTTACCCGAATAACACTAAAATAAGTTCACTACGATCATTTCGATGACATGACCTGTTATTAAGGAAGTCTTGCTTGACGTCCAACGTCATCACTAAGTATAGACTAGGCCTTGTAGTGGAAGGGCTACAAGACTGACGTCTGACAAATTTACGCGCTGCCACACACGAACCTCCGATCTCCCAATCGGGAGACCAACGCACTGCCACTTGATCCAGTTCATCCCCCCACCCCTCTAAACCTCCTGAAGCTAATAGTGTGCTAAGGAAAGCTGTCATGCAGTCGTAGGCCCTAGACCTATATTCAACGGAAAGGACAAAAAATATGATTCTGCATCCTCATTATATGGAAACCTTCTTTTCTGTTACGCGTACCAGTGATTTACTTCTGTGTTAGTAAAATGTTGTTTAAAAAAAAAAAACAATTTTTTGTTAGAAACATAATTAACGAATTATTCAAAATGATTATGCTCACTTAACTCTTTCCGTAACAACTCAGTATTTCTTTCCATTAGAAGTGATACAAACTCGAACTGGTTCGCCCGGCTTGAGGTACCGACAGTGTTAAAAACAACTAACTATCCCTTAAGCTCCCCGTCACAACTTACGGAAGATGCCTTAGAATACACTCGTATTCCATGTTTACAGGCGTTGTATACTGGCATCTGGTAATAGTAATCAAGACCTGTAAGACCAAAATAAATAAATGAATGAATAAATAAATAAATAAATAAATAAATAAATAAATAAATAAATAAATAAATAAATAAATAAATAAATAAATAAATAAATAAATAAAAAATCGGTGTTAGACCTAAAAAGTAGCATTTTTTATTATTATAATGTATTTAATGCAGGAACAGTCGTGAAATACTTCCAGTTTAATAGCTGGACATAAAGATTGTGTTACCTTCAGATCTAATTAAGTACAGCGGATCCTGCGTGCACTATAAGACTATCTAGATTTATATCTAAGTTTTAGTCTCTATCCATCTCAGTTTGTATTTAGATTAGGGTCGTAAGTATCACTATGTGGTAAGCTTACAACTCGTCTCAAAATTATGCAAGTATTTACAGGAGTTGTAAGCTCCAGAAACCTTTTACTTACGATTCCCACTCGATTATTTCTTGGATAGTTTTTTCCTTTTGAATTTTTTTAGTCTATAATAATTATTCTATGACCATGATATTTCCTAACAGATAGAATTTAAAAAAAAATTTTTGTTGAATATGTGATTTGGAGGGATACATTATTTTGTGAAATTTCAAAATAAACTTTAAATAGCGTCCTAGCTGATATTTCCATCCCTTCCCAAATTACTTACCGGCTTGGGATGACATGGCGATTATTCTTCCACCTTTTCCACCTTTATCCTTCCTCATATGCAAAGATGCTACTTGTGATCCTTGGATAACAGCAAACTTTAAAAAAAAATACGCAAACATATATTAGTAATAGAAGAGATTTTTTTTACTGTTTTGTGTTATAAAAATGACTCATAATGATAAACTTTATCAAGTTCCTATAAAATAGAATTTAAAAAAATGAAAACACATATTGTGGGTCAATAGGTTGATATAATTTTGTCTGTCACGTGTAAATTAATCGTTTTTATGCTCTCACGATGATCATGATGTTGATGATGATGATGATGATGATGATGATGATGATGATGATGATGATGATGATGATGATGATGATGATGATGATGATGATGATGATGATGATGATGATGATGATGATGATGATGATGATGATGATGATGATGATGATGATGATGATGAGGAGGAGGATAGAGGTTATGATGATAATGATGATGATGATGTAATGATAGTGATCCTGAACTTAATGAACTTGATCCATCCAAAAAGTTTAAGCTCTAGAAAACATTTTCGTTAGATTTTTGTAGATAAACATAATTAAGCCTCTAACAATTTTTCAGTACGTACAAAATTGATATCGACAGTCCTTTTCTTGTTTGTCTCATCGAGTATAGCCGCGTTGTTCAGTAAAACATCAACTTGCCCAAACGTTTTTATTGCCTTGAAGAAAGCATCTGAAATTGATTTATCATTAATTGATTATCCAGCGATTGTGGTTGATTTTTAAGTATAGTGGAAGAATAATTTCCAAAGCCATTTTTAAAGTTTTAAATTGATAAAAGTGACATTTCATTTTTAGCACAAATTTTCAATTTTATGTTTACAACCTGGCTAAGGACAAAGGCAAACTTATAAAATCAGACGGAAACCAAGATGTTCATAAAGAATAACAAACATTGCAAAAACGTGATAAACTAATATAAAAAGGAGCAGAACAGACGTCCGATACACACGTGTTTGTACCAGTCTCCATCAGATGGTTACAGAATTGTTTTATTTAGCAGATTTGTGTGTCTGTGTGTTTGCAGATACGTATACGCGTTTTTCCCTTAAAACATGTATGTCTTTCAGTGCACAAGTGCAACCGTGTTTCTCACGTTTTTTATATATTTTTTAACGTATTTATTAGTATTGTTAACTTTAATCAAACGTATGTCCAAGAAAAAGTTCCAAATGGGATAGTTAAAGCTTATCTTATCTTATTTTACGTTGTCTTATTATTTTATGGGCGATAAAAATTAAACCCATTTTGCAATGTCCAAGGTTGAAGAAATCATTGTTTTACACATAATTGTTAAAATTTGCACACAGCATTAGCATTCTGCCAAGCAATGGCATATTAAATTATGAAATCGTTTGTTTCAAGTAAATGTTTCAATTAGCCTTCAAACAGTGATGTATAGATCCAACATTAATGTTTTATTATTGACTCGGCGCATTAAATATGTCATGTCAATGCACGTACATAATTGTTACCTTCGAATTCATCTTTGTTGACAACGTCTACCTGTACAAAGGCAACGTTTTTTGGCCCAAAAATGTGGGCCAATTCTTGCAGGGTCTCCTCGCCTTTATCTTTCAATATATCCACAAAAAACACCTACGAAAGGTGTAGAATTAAAATATGAAAAGGAATGTTACATGTGGCTATGCTGATAAAACCAGAGACAAATGGAAGAAGAGAAATATTTACATCAGAATATGACAATTGATAGGACACACTTTGGGGAAGCAACATTAAGAGAGAGAGAGAGACCTTACAGTGAAACCCCCAACGACAACGTATATCTATAATTATGTATAGCTATACTAGATTATTTTATTGGCTTGTAAATCTACTTCTGATACAAGGCCCTTGTCAAAATGTCCTTGACAGTTAAACCATGATTGCTATATTCTCAAGTCTCAGAGCATGTGCATTGATCAGTTGTACCTTTCTACCAGAAAGTATGAAAGAGTGAGTCATTACTGAGAGGCTTTTGCGTATGGGGTTATGGATAAGTAAGGCGGTTGTTTCCTTCTTTAAACCTTGAAAAATTTGTCTGAAATTAATTGGTCAACCGACATAATTTCAATAAAGAAATAGAGTGACTACTTGTCGTGTTAGTTCCCCGTATCCATATTACCATGAGCTTTTTTGTGAAACGTCACAAAAAATATAATTATCTATTGTTTTTGATTCTATCATATCCCTTTAGTTTTATAATTAGTATTTGATTCTATATCATGTCCCTTTAGTTTTAAAGCTATGCTATCAATAAATGATGGTGCATACTTGTCGTCGCTTTTCATCTATTGTTCATTTTTTTGTCCAGTATTGTCGATTTATTTTCACTCTTTATCTCCTTTGGAAATGATTACTAGATACTATTTCAGGATAATTTCCAACAAACTTTTGGGACTATTTTTATAGGCGTATATTACGCCAAGGATTGGACTATAGAAAACATTTCACCTGTTGAATTTTACAATAACCCGTTCTATATTATGTTCATTCATTTCATCAAATTTTAATGATACTTTTCTGTAAAAAAAATCTAATGGAACAAAATGTTATTTTCTTAAAACTATAATGATTATTATAACAACGCAATGTACTTATAAGTGTGATTCCTTACTTTTGATCCTCTTGCCAGCACGCCCTTGGCAATCTCTTTCCCCAGTCCTTGGGCACCTCCAGTAATGAAAAAGACTTTGTCGCGGATTTCATACGAAGGCATGGCGATTGATTAATTTTATTGTCGATTTCAGTTCGATGTTTCCTGAAGGTGGCTTACGACGGTTTCTCTCCAAAGCAATCGGGTAATTAAATTTATTGTTTGACAATAATATAAGACTAAATGTCTTCATACGGCTGCTATTAGCACAGTGTTTTTTTTTTAAGTTGGTAGGATTAAAAAACGCTCTGTTACACCACAAAAAGCATCAATTTTAAAAATAAGGTAAATTGTAACCCAATTTAAAGCTGATTTTCATCAGCCATGGATAGAAAGACGAATCCCTGATCCAATCATTATAGTTATAACATGGCAATGAAAAAAAAATGATATAACGTCAAGTTCAATGCGACACCAATTTTAGCGTTGTAACTTAATCTGCATCTAATTTCTATAGGCGTAAAGGATAACATTAAACTTTTTCAAGCAGGAAAGCAATCGAAAAAAATGTTAGAACATACAAATTATCGATAATGTGTAGAACTTGAAGAATGACTAGGACTGCCTCCAATTACAGCTGCGGTTCTCTTTCAGGCGTATTGTATTTAAAGTATGGATTACACCACAGTCAGTATCGTGTACGACCCACATTGTTTTAACTACAAGAGTGTGTTGCACCCATTTGAGTGGGTTATTATGTACATTTATTCGAGAGGCTATTAGACATTTGCCACAGAATAAAAATGTTATAGTAGTAACGCACTGAGAGACTGAAAATTTCTTTAAAAGAACGTTTAAGTTTCCTTAAGTATTTTTTGGACCTAGTAACCTTGAAAGGGCAAAATATAGACATACTTCTACGCCACTTGTGGGTCCGTGTTGTTGGGTCAGTCTCAGAATAATGTGGTCGGCTGAGACAGGAGTGGAGGCCTCCACGCACTGTGTTTGTATGGCAACACGTCAAATTGTCAGACGGTAGCCTCGGGGCCCGTCTACAATATAGCCTATATAATGCTGACGTTATGCGTTAGGCAAATAATTTATCGCTAGTTATGGGCTCAAAACATCCAGCCTCGGTTTGAACTCCGGAGGTTGATATTCAGCTATCTCCAGATCTCTCATCATACAGCGACTACATTAATGTTATCAATAATTAAAAGTAGAATAGGATTAGCAGTGGGCAGTCATAATATAAATAACATCAGTTTCACAGACGGTATCGCCCTCGTTTCAGAAGATGAAAATGGAATTTAAGTTAACGTATACGAAAAGACGATCGAGAATCGAAATAATTATGTCCTCTAATTAAAAGCAAATTGAAAATAGCGAATTATAGCAAATTGAAACGCTAGTTGGACAAAATTCAAATACTTCGTGGTGATGATACAATATTGTTATAGAAAACGCAAAGTGCGACGAAGAAATCAAGACATAAAGAGGGCAAACTAAAAAATTTAATAGCCCTTCAGAGTATGAACCATATTTTGACTCATAGCAAACTAGTAAGACATACGAATTAAATGCTATGTACACCCTGCCCTCACGTGCAACAGCGAGACTTGGTCATTGAGCAAGCAACTAGGGAAAATTATCCCCGCATCTAACGCGGTGGCCCTGGGGTAGAACATC
Organism: Elysia chlorotica; assembly: GCA_003991915.1. NCBI lineage: Eukaryota > Metazoa > Mollusca > Gastropoda > Plakobranchidae > Elysia > Elysia chlorotica. The sequence goes on from RQTK01000321.1 coordinate 270,193, forward strand.
GGCTTCCGACGCAAAAGGTCCGGGTTCGAATCCTGACGATTTCGCTCCCTACTGGTTGGGTTGGTTTCAGTTTAAATTGACCGGCTGAGACAGGAGTCATCCCCGTCCTGTCTCGTGTGTGGCAGCACATAAAATTGTCAGAAGTGCGTCTTGGGGCCCGTCCACAATATAGCCTATATACTGCTGATGTTCGACGTTAAACCAACTCAACAACAACAACCCTGCAGCTAAGATGGGGTTCTTACTAGTAATACTACGCTTAGAGTTTGTACGAAAACTGTTCGGCAACAAAGAAAACGAACAAAAGATTTTTTTTTTTAAAGGAGTAGACACAGTATAAAATCTCATCATTCGAAGTATGGCGGTCTTCCGCCTTTCTCGGTCTATCATCGTACTAATAAGATTTTCCCGTGTTATGTCGAACTATCTATATCCTTTACAAGTTGTTTGACAAAATAGATCTTTGCTACATTCCCACGCTTCCTTTTCCATGACTTCGCTCCCATGAGAGTGCAGGGGGGGGGGGGGGGGGGGGGGGGGCATCGTGGGGGGGGGGGTGGTCCTGGGGTAGAACATCGGCTTCCGACGGAAAAGGTCCGGGTTCGAGCCCTGGCGATTGCACTCCCTACTGGTTGGGTCGGTGTCAGTTTAATGTGACCGGCTGAGACAGGAGTCGTGGTATCCCCTATCTGTCTCGTGTGGGGGAGCACATAAACTTGCCAGACGTCAGTCTTGGGGCCCGTCTACAGCATAGCCTACATATTGCTGATGTTGGACGTTAAACCAACTCAACAACAACAACATCCAAATTGTTTTAAGAAATCCTGAAACTAAAATAACAATTACGATCTTTTTTTAAAAAGGAGAAGAGACAACAACAACAATAACAACAACAACAACAACAACAACAACAACAACAACAACAACAACAACAACAACAACAACAACAACCCATGGGAGTGCTAGGTCATCCTTGTCCATATATCAATGGCCTCCGAACCTAAGACGCCTATTTTTCGTCGTTGCTATGGTTGGAAGTTTTCCTTGCTGGGCATTTTATCCTTCCAAGCTACACCCTTTCCTACTTTAAAGTATTTGTGTGTATGCGTTCTTTTGTCATAGTCCATGTTTCTGATTCGCAAAAGAGAACAGTTCCTACTGCGGCTCTAAAAGTGTATTTTCAGATCCTTTTTCAATCCCGATTTCCAAATGCTGTCTAGTTACGATAGTGCTGCCCGTGCAATACCAATTCTAATTTTTATATCTAGTATGTTTTGAATAGGTATTCATCCACGTTCCTAATCGAAATTCCTCGACATGATTCAGCACATTATCACATAGTGTCTTGATTGAAAAGCAAGTACCGGTATTCTGGTTAAGGCATGTAGTCTACAATCCTTTTTGCCTAGCATCTCGTTCTAGTGTTATAAATCATTGACCTCTCAGATGGTAAGTGATCTGCAAAGGATTTTTCTCTAGATGACGCCTACTTCTGGCTCTGTCGAGGACGAAACCCTTAAGTTGTATTAATTTTTATTGCGTTAATCGCACATTCAAACTGTGGAAACTACAATAATTTGTAAATTATAATTAAGTGTTTACAAGGGGGAAAATGTACAAATAAGAAAGTTGGTCACCTTCACAAGGAACACCTTAACACAAAACAACAACAACAACAACAACAACAACAACAACAACAACAACAACAACAACAACAACAACAAACACCTCGTTGCGCCTGTAATCAAACCTGGAAGTAATCAAACCTGCTAGAGAGAGCCGAAGAAGAAGAAGAAGAAGAAGAAGAAGAAGAAGAAGAAGAAGAAGAAGAAGAAGAAGAAGAAGAAGAAGAAGAAGAAGAAGAAGAAGAAGAAGAAGAAGAAGAAGAAGAAGAAGAAGAAGAACAACAACAACAACAACAGCAGCAACAGCAGCAGCAGCAATAATAAAACAACAACAACAACAACAACAACAGGAAAATCCAAAGATGTTATAAATAGATTTATAATTATAGGGCCTAATTGTCCAGTATAATTTCTTAGGAAACTCCTAGCAGAAAATTTTGTACCCTCTCAGATTGTGTGGTATTAAACTTTTATACTGCTCACACCAGTGGAAACTGCAGTTCAATACTGCTTTAGTGCTTCCGACTGCTTTTCTTATAGTTTATCTATGGTAACAATGATTTTATCGTCTTACTGAAAAGTGAAAAGTGAAAAAGCAACGAGATCACAACATTTAATATTAATTAATAATTAATTGTTGTACTAACCACTTAGATCTAGTTTATTTATCTGTCTGAAACTAGACCAGATAGATAAATTATAATCTAGATTAAATACTAAATTCTAATTCTATAGATCTAGTGTTGGTAGAAGATCTCTCTCATAATTTAAGGTGTCCAAGGTATGAAATTGAAAAAGGATTTGATCTAGTTCTAGATCTAGATTCTCTAGGCCTATATAATTATGCTATGTTTTAAAGTAAATAATGGATATCCATAGTGTTTATAATCATTATTTAAAATGCAGAAACACTAGATCTGTCATATATATAGATTCTGAGTCTAGATCTATATAGATCTACACCATTTTTTTGTGTCCAAATTTTGCTTTGCACTAGATCTAGATCTATATGACTAGAATTTACTAGTATGAAGATCTAGACTCTAGATTATAGCTCTTATTTATTTGTTTTTGTCTAATGGTTTTTGTCTATTGCAATTATTCTACCTAAGACAGTAAATAACCTTTATTTACACCCAGGAAACGTTAAATTAGGAGCCAGCTTCTCTTAATTTGACAAAGTAGTTGATTTGAAAAAAAAACAACAACACTCAAATTTAGTGCATAGATCTAGCAAATTTTGGCCAATAACAAAATATTCTACATGTAGTGCATGTAGGAAAGTTTGGACATAAATCTATAGATCTATATAGATCTAAGTTTAAGAGGTAGAAACACTAAATATAGTGCATATGGACACATCCAATATAGCCTAGCAAAATTTGGACAGAAACAAATAGATCTAGCATGCTATATATAAATACTCAGCCATGTTTTAGTTCAAATCAAATCAAATTCTTCGACAGTACCAGCAATTAAAAGGAAGCTCTCACCTAGTTTTTAAACGTTTCTTTAGGTCTGAAGAAAGTTTTTTTTGTCAATGTCAAATAAAAATATTGCTATAAAGAATAATAGATTTAGGTACACAGCTAGGTACTTTTTATCTAGATGACAATTTTTGACTACAATAGCGATTGATGTTTCTTTTTCAGGATAATTGATGAGCATTGTTTCACAATTCCTATTTTGAATGAAAGACTAAAAGATATTTTTTTATTATTAAATAGGGCCCCATCGAAGTTGAATATATATGTTGATATTAATATATAGTCTACAAGTTTGGACAAAATAAAAATGAACATTAATTAGCATTTTATACCATGAAAAAATGAATGTTTAACCTAAAATTTCATTTTACACAATATACAGATAAATCTGTTATTATTGTTACAAAATAAAAATGTCAAGTCTTTTTAACAGGATATGAAGGGAAATGCATAAATTTGATGACAATACAGTTTATGATAATTTGCAATCATTCTGAACTAAGAGTCTAGAGAATATTTCATGTGGATCACTCCTTAACATTCAATACAATGGAAGGATACATAAACCACAAAAGAGTAAAAAAAATTCAGACAACACTGCTTACTTACCATATTAATTTTGAATAATATTGCATGTCAAAGTTTCCTTTTGTTGTTTTTATTATCCCAGTACTATTTCTTTTAAAAGCATGTCTTGTTAAGCAATTTAGGCATTAAATACATTTATAATTGTTGTTCAACAAATCGTAATTTTTCTAATGTCTATTGTGTGCCAGCTTTAAATGAAGAATCAGAAATTGGAAGGACTGAATAATGAATGAGATTGTAACTGAGCCTAAGAGAAGAAAATAACCTATCCTCTTGCAAAAGTCTGTTCACAAGAAATTTTGCCTTATTAATCTTTGTGTTTGAGGTTTCCACTGTAGGTTAGTTTGTGCTTCTTACAAATCATTGCATTTTGGCAACTGATGGCAAGCTTTGATAGTTTTAAATCAGTTTTATGTATCTATCTTTATGATCAGTTGGTCATCTTAGAAAACTTGTGTTATTTTCTCAAGAAATAAAAAAATGTTGACCCTAAATTTTATATGTCCGACTTTTCAAATTTGTGAAAGAAAAATTAAAGTATTTTTATTGATCACTTTTCTTGTCTTACAGGATTGAAGGGTTTCAGAGTTTATAAACTTGCTTTGCAAGTCGATATCTGAACCATGGAGGCAGATCTCATTGACAGCTCGGATGAGGATGATATTCCCAGTTTCACCCCAACATCCACCAGCATATCTGTTGTCACTTCTTTTGCACCTTTTTCTTCAAACCATAACCCCTCTGTCATGACCAGTACTTCAAGACTAGAGGCTGCATCAAGCGCTAGCAGCTGCCCTCTGAGACAGGTGGAGCCACCACATCAAGAGACGGTCCAATTTCAGACTCCTCGTTTTGATGCAATGAATGTATGTTCAGCTAATCATCTATTCATTAATTGCTGAGATCTATTGCTTAAAAATAAAATGCCTGTTTCAAGTAAATTAAATATTCTGTCTAAGGGTATGAAATTTGGATTAAAAAAAAAATAAAAATAATGTCATTTTCAGTAAAAAAAAAAAAAAAAAAAATTTTATTCATCCACAAGAGAAATTTAGGTTGGAATTGCCAGCAACAAGGGTAAAACTTGACATTAATATGAAAACATTGATGTAAAGCATTAAGCATATAAATTCCGTGCTTTCTCTGTCTCTCTCTCTCTCTCTCTCTGTCTGTCTCTCTCTCTCTCTCTCTCTCTCTCTCTCTCTCTCTCTCTCTCTCACTCCCACTATTTGTCTCTCTCTGTCACTCAAGTTTTTATCTCTCTGTTGTTGAAGAGGGTTGCCAGATCTTATTGCTTTGAGAAGAATGTACAAACTTATTAAGGTGTTTGTAATGTAGAATTGAATTCTGCTAAATCAAGCAAGCCTTTGAGCTGGAATGAATAGTTTTCTGGTTTCCTATTTCAATATTCATTATTTTAGCGATAAAAAGCGAATGTTTAAATTCAATATGATGTCAAGAGTGAATAATTAGGTTCCATTAACTCTTTCCACTAGTAAGCTTATTACTCCTTTGAACTGCCAATCAAGGAGTTTTTCGTTGATGCGAGTCGAAAGAGTTAAGAAGCATCTTTAACAAAGGTTAGAATAAAAGACATAATAATTAACTAAATTATAAAAATAACAGATTTAAGGGGATTTCTCCGATACGATCAGAAATGTCTAGAACAAGGTTATGCATTTTACACTTAGTTACTACTCTACGGGTATTGCAAAGTGTAATGTATCATTTTTTACTTCTCTTGTTCATACAGCTACAGCCATTAAAAATCACCATGGCATTTCCAGTGACAATACTTTCTTCAGGATTGTACGAACCTTTAAGCCAGAGCCAAATCAAGTTAACTATTAAGGATCCCATCGGTACCCGATCTCTTATTCATGGCTCTGCTTATAGCGGAACGTTGAGAGCAGCTCGGAGGCAGTCTTTGAGTAGAATTGGGATGCCATGCTGGTCAGGTAAGACATTTGGTATGGCTGTTAAAACAAAATATGACTTCAATTGTTGTTTAGTATTAATATCGGTCCGTAAGGACTTCTCAGGCTGCACCATATCGTGAGCTCTGATGAGTATGTTGTGTTTAGATCAAATGCTGGCAGAGCAAGAGAATTTTTTACGTGTTCCTGCTGATTGGAAAGCCTAATTTGTTATGACGAATCATGTTTGACTTTTAGAATTGGTACTGATAAAATTGTGCGTCCTTGATAGCATCTGGGATATTCAAATAATTATGTCCCGGTAACTTTTTTGCCCACATAATATGAAATAAAAATCCATGTATGTGTTTGGATTTAATATCATTGCCGGTAAACCTTTTTTTTGTTGTTGTGTGTGTTCATGTACAAAATGGCTTTTTTCAATTTCATCCTCACTCTCTTAGAAATTAATGAGGATAATTATTTCAGGGTTAATGGCTACCTTGATGTGGGCTCTGTCACAGAATAATAGCTGTTGCTGCATGTATTGTAGTTTGCCAGTTTGCATGTAGAGATAGCACTGGGCCAGCAACCAATTTACCTTTTTTAAGACTTATCATTGTCAATAGTTAGTCAATTTGAAAACTTCACAATTTCTTTTACATCGTTTTTGAATCTGTCTGCTAACCTATTACAGTGCACAGCTACAGAAAGATAGATAATTTTTTTTTAATATTTCAACCTTTTGTGTCAATGTATCAAATACTATCTTGGAATACTCATCTTTCCAAAACATTTGTTTATTTCTTGTCCATATTTCTTTTTGAATGTGATATAGGGGAATATAAATATGGCTGCTAATAAATGTGAAAGGAATATCCAATATTTGTTCGCAACAAACTGACTTGTTTTCAATATTTCATACATCCCCAGCTGAAAAGAAACTGTTGGCAGCTGTACGGAACAATGATTTGTCTACTGGTAAGACTTTTCTTCCAATCAATAATAAGCACTTATTTATGGGATTTCACTTCACTTATACCTTAGTCTAGATGACCATTGGGGCACCAAGGATGATCGTGCAACCTCTTTTCTCCATCCTTCTCTGTTTTCAGCCTTTCGAAGGGCTTCACCCAGTATTGAACCTGTCCATTCTGTAATGTTATCTACCCATCTCTTTTTCTGTAGACGTGCCATTCCTTCTCCTTCCATTCTACTGTGCCCTGTAGGATCATCTTTGCAAGTCCAGTTGATCTTGTTAATATGTAATGTGCCATTACCATCTTGATTTGCGTTTTTTTTTTCACAATCACAGCGGTGAAATCTTTATAGGACCCACTAACATGCCTGACACTGTTCCTCACTTTATCATTTATAACATGATCTCTGTAGAAGCCCAAAAGTCTTCTTCAAAGCATCTCATTTCTGTAGCTTGTATCTTTCTTTATCTCTTACACCCGTACAGGAAGACAATGTTTTAAAATATTAAAGGAAAGGATCAGTCACACGCAAAGTTTAACAAAGCTTGATTGAGAAAATAAAAGCATTTGATAATAAGCAAAATTGCACCTGAGTTATCAATTTCAATATACATGTACTTGTATTGAAATATTTATTCAGTGAAAATTTAGTTTGTGTCCTTTAAAACGACATTCAACTTAAAATTTTGCTAATTCTGTTTAAAAAAATGTAGTGCATGGTGTGTAATGGAGGAGTTAAAATGTTTGTATGTATATATAAAATATTATGGTTTCTAGCCTGTAAAACAAATCATTTGATTGTGGATTCATTACTTGTAAAGGGGGGGGGGGGGGTAGAAACATTTAGTAATGGTGGGATGTGGGTCTGTTCTGAATATTTCATGGAGGGCACATGTGTCCATATATCTCACTTCATATCAAACAAGTGCCAGTCAGTAGGGCTTGAGACTGACTCCTAAGAGATCTTAGGTCCATTCCTTGATCAGGGTTAGATTTTTCCTTATCAATTCTTCACTTGACAAAAGGTTTGTGTGTCAATGTAAATTTATTTTGTGTAAGTAAGTGTGCGGCACTTGTACAAGTAAAGCATGTTTTAAGAGTTAATGCTCATAAACAACATTTGCATTCAATTATGTGCTGAGAATGTCCAATGACTGTTTGCACAATGCTACGCGCACCCAACTGAACTTCAAAAAAACTAATAGAAGTTAAAAGCTGTATAATATCAATAAATCAAAATGCTTTAAACCTAGCTAAGCACATTTTATTGTTATTAGTAGATGTTCCTGTTTAGTTGAAACATATTAACCACAGGTAATTAAGTGGTAGAGTATTAAGCTTTTAATTTGAGTTCTGGACAATGGTCAGGGAGGAAAGAATGTCAGATTTCATCATATGTTGGATTAACCAGTGTCAGTATTATGTGAGGAGTCCTGATGTCCAAAACTATTTTCGTGTGGCAGTACATAAACAGTTGTCAGATTTTATAAGCCTTGACGCGTAACGCGTCATCGTATAGGATACATACACCTTTGGACATCTAGGAGACATGAAATCAGGAGCTAGTTTTGTTTTATCCCACTTTCTCTCTTCCTCTCTCTCTCTCTCTCTCTCTCTCTTTTTCTCTCTCTCTGTTTTTCTTTTCCTTCCCTCATCACTTTCAATGCCCTCACTTATTTACTCCTTAGAATACTTATGTGGCTCTTTTTTTGTATGCTGATGTGAAAATCCCAACATATCATGAATAATAATATTTATTATAAAAAAAAATATCTTCACCAGTTATTCGTCTTCTAGACGATGGCATCAACCCTAATGTGTCAGATTCAAAGAAAAGGACTGCTCTGCACATTGCTGCCTCACAGGGATTAGATCACATAGGTATTTAAGCCAAACTTCTATACATCTGGTTATCTGTATGATTGTATACTAATAAGTTGACTATTAGTATTTTTTCATCAATATTAACAAAGGATATTAAGGCTTTACTAGAGTAATCGAACCAAAACAAATGGGATGCGTAAATGCTATTTTTTCAGGTCACACAAGTGTTATATTTGTCAGTATCATTACTATCATTCATTGAATAACTTTTTCTTTTAGATCTTTAGAGGTCATTCTTTTATAAGTATATTATATAGTTCAAGTCGAGTAGTGCTGAGATAATAATTTAAGTTTCCAAAGCATTAGTCTGTGGGAAAAAAGATCACTCTTAAACCAAAACTAGTGCCATACTTTTTAGAGAAGACGTGATCTGCACCTGTTCAGCATTGGCTAAGATTAAAATGTGTTTTGTTTTGTTTGGACTCATAAGTGTCTCTTAATCTTAATCTTTTTGATAAATCATCGTAACAATGTCTCGTAGAGAGTTTAGATTCCCTACATAAGCTAGCTGGAAGAATCTATATTTCAGCGTGAAGAAAGGAACTAACAATGTTGACTCCAGAGGTGTTGAAGAAAGAGAGAAACAGTACAACAAGCTCAATATCAACACACAGAAGTTTTCATGATTTATTAAGGTTCTTTTCTTGTTTTTTTTTTTTTTTTTTTTTTTTATTTTGTTATCATTATCTTTTAATTGAAGGATTGAGTCTCTTGTGAAATTTTATTAACTTTTCATTTTATGCCTTTCAGTCAGTTGTTTAACTGCAAGAAGAGCTGATCCCAACAAAATTGATATTTTGGGCAACTCACCATTACATTTAGGTATGTTGCTCATTCTTTTTCCTTCCTTTTCATTTGTATGAAAACTATGGTAACATTAAGTAGGCAGTAGGTAATAAAGTAACTTGTAAGTAGGCTTTATTGGAGTCGTAATGAGCTGGTTATATTTTAAAGATTTCTAATTTAATTTAATAAAGGAAAGAACTTTTTTTTTTTACTTGAGACTGCCAATAGTATAAAAACATAGAGATCAAACGTGTTGAGTGTGGTCTATATGTAGGAATGAAGTGTGGCGCTTTAAATCTAAAAATAATGTACAAAGAGTAGCTTTGTTCTGAAATGATGAAAAAAATGTGAAAAATATTAGAGCTTTATAAACAGATAAAGAGACATGGGTATAAGATTAAGAAGAGTAATTTTTTGTTTTATTTTGTTCATCTGTTAAACAATTTAAAGTCATTTTAATAGTATAGGGAATGGGTTTTAAGCAGTTATATGATAAAAGAGCAAAAGAGTGCTTTGGGCAAATTTAAAGAACAGCGTTGTTTGGCTCTACATGTATGCTACTCTTGTGTTTGCTAATGAGTGCTTTAATCCTTTTCTTTTAGCTGCTTGTCGTGGTGATACCAAAGTTGTGCGAATACTTATTGGTTCAGGTAATTAAAACATTTGTTTGTTTGTTTTTGTTTTGTTTTATTGTTATTTTTTTTCATTCTGCCTCCACGGAAAGTGCAGATTCCAGAAAAACTGATAAAATCACTTAAGGCAAACCAAATTTTTGTATGCCTAATTTTACCTTACATTATTACTCATTTTCAAAAATAAATATATTTGGGATTTGTTTTGTTTCGTGCAGCATCACAACAAGACTTTACAGGTCTTTAGATGTTCGAGGCTCAAGTTGTTGTTTTTTTTTCACCTAATTCTTCTTATCCTGACTTATAAGTGTAACATTTGTTTAGCCCTGCTATGGGTATTTTAAACAAAGGGTTGCTTATGGTTAGATTATTTTGAGCTAAACTAATTAGTTTATTTATCAAGATTATAGTTTTAAACAAGAAGAATAAAAAATTAATAATGTTAAATAAACTTTCACTCATCAAAGTTCAAAAACTTATATAAAATAACTTTCTGAGGCCATGGAGCAAGGGTTGTGTGTATATTTACAAGGTTTATTGCGTTCAGACCATGTGTACTTTTCACTCTGTTTTCGGCATGCACCAAACTAGAGTGTTCACACCAGTATGTTTCGCATGTGTATGTTTGACTCTGATATACACATGCAATCAAGGGGTCATTGCGCATGCGCGAACCCCAGTGATCTGCGGTCTTCAAAACAAACACATAAATATGGCGTCTGCAGAAGCCTGTATAGAATGTCTGGAGGAACGGCCAATTTTGTATGATATAAAAAAATCCAGGCTATTTAAAAAAATTCTGTTTGCTCTTTTTCCGTTTTGCTGGGAGAGATTGTAAGAGCAGCAAACAATTTCATCTTCCTTTTCACTGGTACTCCATTGTTCTTCTTCGCTAGCAGAACTAGATCTAGGTTTCTGGTCTTCATTGTATGCCGCCATTTCGATTGATGCGGTCAAACAAACAAGATCACGTGACAGTCGAACACTCTTAAAAAACAGAGTGCAAACTACACATGCGTTTGCTTGTGTATATTTGAATCTGCGAAAAGTACACGCCGTCTGAACAGAAATAATTCCAAGGACATACACATGGAAAAAATCCTTCGTCTGTACAGTCCCTTAGTTTTAAGTTTTGACAGATAATTGTTTTGGCTGTGTATTAAGATGTTTTTATTAGTGGTTGTTCTTGCTTGGACCCTTTTTTCATAAGTCTATCAGATATTTTATTTCCTGATAAATTGATGTGGCTTGAGATCCACTGAAACGTATGTGTTATGTGATATTTATTGCAAATAAATTTAATTTCTAGATTAATATAAATATAATAAAATCACTTACACTCTTTGTGATACAGAAAAGCAGTCCAACAACTATAGAGGCTTTAACAAACGGAATGGCTGCCCCTTATAATCTATATACAATCTTTCTGAAATATTCTATTCATAAAAGTATTGATATAGAATTTACCCTTTTAATCTTCTGCATCTTGATGCATGTTACTTAAATTAACCTCTTTTATATCTGATAATTATGAGGATTTATATATATATATTAAAAAATCATAAAGGTTATATTAACATTTTTTAGTAAACAAATCCCAAATATATTTATTTTTGAAATAAAATGTGATGCCCTCTTACAGATGAGGGAAATTGCTTCCTTGGCACATGAATAGAAGTATTTGTATAAATAAGACAATTTAAATATTTTGTGTTCCACTACAAATATAACTTTGAGGAAGTTTGAATATCTTGTAGTCTGCTAATAAAGTTAGAAAACAATTTTATTTATTCCTGCAGGAGCTGATATATATAAGAAGGATGATATTGGAAGGACACCGCTAGAAATTGTCAAGTCCAGGCTGAACATGTTGAGACAAGATAGGAGTATATCTGCAGATAAGCTCATTGGGGAATGTCAAATGGTAATTTTCTATCATTCATTGTTTTTTGTTTGTTTGTTTATTTGTTGTTTTTTTGTGGGTTTTTTTAGGCGGGGGGCTTAAGGAATTCAACTTGATCATTCTCCTAAAAATTTCCTTTTTTTTCTAAAGTCATAAAATCATATTACTTTCTTTTATTACTATGCTTTTATTTAAATTGAAAGCGAAATTAGTTTTTATCTTCATGGTACTGCCATGCCAATGCCGAATGCAACAGGTTTAATAAGATCAGATTCCGCTTAAGTTATGGTTTATGTCTTGTGTTTTCACGTTGCTGTATTTGCTTCCTCAGATCTGCGATGTGCTGAGGATACACTCCGAGCGGTTCCCTCACAGCGAGAGCAGCCAGGTGGATGCCTTGTGTAGCATGATGGCGCACGTCTCCACTAGGGAGCAGGCAGACGAGTGCGCAGATGCCATGCTCAATCAAATGTCTAACTTGAGCCTCGAACATCTAAAGACCTGTAAAGTCTTGTTGTGACACTGCACGAAACAAGATGGCTTAAAGTTTGTGCTATACAGTCTCTTTATGCATTTTTTTAAAGAGGATGAGAGATCAGAGAATGCTTATTATTCAGGGAAGCCAATTTTTAGTAAGTTAACAGATTTTCAGTAGAAAACGGGGACAGGTCGAAGTTTATGTTCAGTGGTATGTCAAGAGAATGTTTTTTTTATGATCCAATTTTCTATGCAGCTGTACTTAAGAGGGTCAGTAAAAATTTAAAAAAAAGATCAAGATGACACAATTATATATATATATAACTCCGGAGTCGCGACAGGCAAGTAATTTTATTATTATTATTATATATATATATATAATTATGTCATCTTGATCTTTTTTTTATATGGCTACAAATATATTAATTTATCATGGGGGAAAAACAAAACAAACAATAAAACTAAAGCTTTATTCAATTGACAATTCTTGTCAATCTCAGCCCAGTTTTAAAACATACCTGGACAACATTCTGTCTAAAATCTCTTTTAACGCATCACTCTTTCTGTAAATAATAAATATGAGTCACAAAATTCACATGTAAATAAAATAACAGTTTTTTTTATATCAATTTGAGGTGTGGGTGACTTTGTTGTCGGGACGTTGAGAAATAAGAGCATATGATCATCTGGAAAATGTTCATGTGTACTTCGATAGTAAGTGTGTTGAATTGGAGGCCGTCTTAAAAAGAAAAATTTAACCTTGAAATTATGATTCTAAATGATATTCTTTGTTTCTGTTCGTTACATTATTTTCCCTAACAATATTGTGTAGCTTTTGTCTGTGCTACTGTTCCTATCACTAGTATCAGTGCTTAGGCTAGAAGTCAAGGACCAGTAGACAGAGATATCAAAGAATAAAGTCAGTGGGAGAGAGGGAAAGAGTGGTTAATAATATACATTGTAAATGATTTGTCCTGCCCAACTAAAGATTAAGCTGATAGCAATTATACATTACATTTGACAAATGTCTTACATGCAGTTATGTTTGCATTCCTAAAAGTTAATCCGTTTTAAGTATAATTTTCTCATTAGTGAAGTTTGAATTCTTAAAAGTTAATCACGAGGATAATTTTTTCATTAGTCCTTTCCATTTGAATCTGGATGGGTGTACCTGACTTATATAATTATATGATACATATGGAAACCATACATACAATAGGTCTCTAGCAAAAGAACGATTTATTAGGACAACTAATTAAGATTTGACACAACACTTTTTGCAGCTCTGTATTTTTGTTTCTTAACGCCCCATTTCAGCAACTAGACTCATTATTGAAAATCATTAGAGTTAGACTATTATATCTAACAAACAGATACTGTACAAGGATACCAGGACACCTGTATGAGTCAGTCACATTATCCTGACACTGTCCCAGTATAGGGCAAATTCAAATAATTTTGCCAGATTGCAGGTCTGAACCAGAACCTCCTCAATAGAAGTGCAATGCCCTACCACATCAGCCAGCTTGAGAAATATACACATTAGCCATTGTATAGATTTCCTGATGAGCTAGGGCTTTTTTTTTTCTTTTTTATCTGAAATTGTGAATAAGAGATTAAAATTGACACAGGTAATGTAATAGTTTGAAAGTTTAACAAGTCTGGTAGGTGCAATTTTAAATTTAATTGAAAGCATATGAATTGAGAGTTAGATTGTTTAGCTGTACAATTACATGTATCTTAGAGACTTTTCTGTAAACAAGATATTTGAATCTCAAGTGTATAGCTGTTACCTTTAAATAAAGAGAGAGCAACTCACTAAATTCATCATCGAGTAAATAATAATAAACAACTTTATTCCTACAGCGCTCTACCCCAATGTTTTCCGTAATTCGTCAAAATTAAAAAGTCTTCAATAAACTCCTGGTAAACTGCATTTTTTGTGTACCAATTTGACATTTCTTTTCTTAATGTGGCATATATACTCATTTTCACAAGGAAAAAAGCAATTTGTGTTTATGTGCTACACTGATGGATAGCCTAGCAAAAATTCACTTTGTGCATGCTAGAGACAACCCAATGAACCACTGTATTATAAATGTAATTTATTATTATCATTATCATGTATATATGCAATACAAAGTACATTGTGCAGATTCCTATTTAGATCTAAACCAGATATGCACTGTAAATAAGTAATACTTCATTTCCAAGTCATTGTTTGCTGATTTTGAATCTAAGGCAGATTGAACAAAGATTATGTCTAAAGTGGAATCTTATTGTCTTTTAAAAGCGTTCAATGATATTTACAATCTATGATTAAATTATTGTTGTTTTTTTTAATCTGTGTTACTCTTCATTTTCTTCTCTATTTATTATAACAAAAAGATTTTGTGATAGACTGTGCTTCGATCACTATCCATTCTATAGTTGGTCTATTTAATATTGACATCGTTAGTAAATGTTTTGTGTGTCCATCTTGCAAGTAGGAGGAATATCTGCTTTTCTTGATTGGGAGGAATTTTGATGGCTAAATAAGAATCATGTGGGTTGTTTTTTTTAAATGACTAGAAATATCATGTCAGTCTAATCTGATAGTAATACAATTTTACATTTCAAATCTTGTATTTGTAAAGTAACTCAAGGTACAAATGCATGACAATAAGGTAAAAGGTAAAGAATTAAAATTTGAGTATTTTTAAAGTGAATACTATGAAATGGCATGGGCGTCACGGTTGTTTAAAATAAGGCAAATTTTTCCCTTTAGTTTGCTCTCAGGACCGGTGGGCAGTTTGGCATTTAATCACTTGTCAAGTCTGGCCTGCCAGGTCCAGAGCGCTGTCTCAGGAATGTGCCTGTGCATAGAGCCAGACACCCAATGTTTCCGTTTATCGCCTATTTTTGCACCCCATTAACTCTAGTTATACTAAGACGAAATTCATGAATCTTTTGGTTTCATTTTAAAGTCTTAATACTTGTGAACAAGACACACTTATTTGTTTCTCGATATCTTTATTAGTTCCCTTATTATAAATGTGTTGTGTTGTGATTTCAAGTGTGGCAAGCAAATTTTATGTTGTTTTCATTTTAAGTAATAATTTAAATTATCATAAACCGATCAGTATTTTCTTTAGAAAAATATATCCCCTGTTAAAACAGATAACTAAAAATATTTTATGAAAGTGAAATGGGTTCAGTGTTTATGTAATTTTATATGATTTTTCAAAAGAAATCCCCTCTCTCGAGACTTACTCAGGTTACGTGGATTCCTAAACATTGAACTGTAATAGTAAAACGTAAATGACAACAATAGCACCGGAATCTATTCATCACATTCAAACATTTATCACCAAGTGCATGACATTATTTAGAAACTAGGGAAAAATTATATCTAAACAACACATTTTAGGATGACACTGTATCCCATGGATACATCGATACGTGTATGGCTTTGGTTTGGCTTTTCAGGGCGAGCAGGGGGCGACCTAATTCACCCATCTGTATCAAAACTAGAGAGGAGAGGAGCAGCAGTTTGCCACCTTAAAGCACAATTAAAAATAATTCTAAAATCCCAACACCTTCAAACATCTTCTGAAATAACCCAAATGCCACCTATAAAAAAAAAAGAACAAAAAAATTACAAAAATTGACATGGAACACATGTATTACCAGTATACATGTACCATCTATCTTATTGACTTAGCATATGAAGTGTGCATAATTCACTTGGCTTACTGACACAGACAAAAATGATTCAAAGTACTTTATCTGAGATACCAATCTCTTGCCGTGCCGTCGCAGCAAACTTATCCAGCCCTGAAAGGATTATAAACGCCCATTGTTTGAAAACAATTGACTGACTGCTATTGTCGCAAGGTGAGACTACTATTTAAAACAAACTTTACAAGTCGCTTACATTTTTATTCCGAAATATTGATCGGTTCTATGTGTTTTATGTCGCTAAAATGTATCATTCTGTATTAAAAACTTAATAATGTAAAATTAAGGTACTTGATCTATATCTCCAAATTATAAATAAGTGCAGGTCCCATTTTGTTTGTGTGGTTGCTTATAGGTTTCCTAATCCATATCAACTGCTTTCATTGTCCTTCTAATTCTTTTTAGCCGAGATAAAAAAAATTCCCTTTAAATTATAAAATTGGGTAACATTCTAGAGCGCAGCTCAAAAAGGGATTCCCCTTCAGCTCGGTGGTTGAACTTGGGACTTTATTCGGTTACCTGCGGGCATCCGGTACAAGCTCGCAAACTAAACGGCCACGCTTTAACTGCCGTGAAATATACATTAAAAGTAAATGATCGGTTAAAAGTTCAAATAAAACATAAAGCCAGAGAGCATTTTTCACATTTGTATTTTCAGCATTACAAGTACATGTCTTCATCATAATCAAAAAGGCCATTGCACTTGCAAAATCCTTCACAGTTAGATATGATTAGATTAATGCTTTTGAATAGAGAAAAATGCAGATGAGAGGTTCAAATTAAACTGTTTTTAAAGTTAGCAGAAACTGAATGATTTTATTACATGAAAATTAAAGACTTCAAGAACATGAAAGAAAACCAAAAAAAAATGTTCTTAGAAAGAAAGGAGTCGTTTCAATATTTTTTGAATAATATACACATTTCTTCTTTGTAACAGCAAAAGAACATTTTACTAATAACATCTTAAGGTATTTATTTAAAACAGCAGTTGTAACATTGTCTTGATAACGTTTTGCACTATTTTTCGAAAAAAAAAACACAGACAAAATAAATGAGGTCTTAACTCACAGTATTCAGAGTGGCGAGAGCAAATTATGATCTGACTTCATTTTACAATTTACTTAATTACCATTTCATCTCAATGTGAAAAATTGTAAGATTAGGAACATTGCTCTTTCTCAGCATGGCAAAGCAATTCAACAGTTTGATAATAAGGCCTTCCAAGGAAATCTAAACAAAACTAGTGGACTTTTTTCCCTCATAGTAAGAAAGCCATCTTTTCTTTAACAGTTGAACTTCCTAATATTCAAGCAAAGAGTCCAAGCTCTACATAATCACATGTGTCATTTAAGTCAAATTCGGACAGATCCAGCAGTACTTCTTTATAATTCACAAATCGTATTACTATATTCAAATCACAGTTAGCCCATATTTCAGTCATGACATGCATAGCTTGTATGCAAAACCAAAGGTTTTGTGCATTTGCAAAAATGATCTGACATACGCCCAAAAGGCATCAAAGGTAATTCACATAGTTGTACAACTCGCCCAAATCAGTTTTGAACTATAGCCTAATGGCATACTTATTTACCGTTCTTGACCTTCATTTTTTTTCCATTTCAATAGAACACTCATAAATAAAAATGTTATTAGGAATTTTTGCCTTTCTTACCGGTTCTACTTTTTGTGTGCAGGTGCGTTAAAAAAAACCCGCAGGAACACACACAAACAAAATAAAATCTCTTTGAAATGAAAATCTTATTTTTCTGAAATGTTTGGACCAGTAAATGAGCAAGTTGGCAAGTCCCGCAAATTGCATGAGGAAACAGTTTTTTGAATATTCCAAACTGAGGAAATGCAGTCTGTGTGCAAATGACTCTGCTTAATTAAGTCCTTTTTATGTCTAACAGGATCCTTTTTCCCCCCAAGTCCTCCTTTCCCAATTCTAATAACAGTCTGATAAAAAGGTATGCATTAAGTCGATGTTTGGTGTTCTGTCCAGTGATGATCGACCGTAACATTCTTGACTGATTGCATCTCAGTAATAAGTTAGCAGTTATTGAAAGGCAACTATAGTTATGCACATCTTACAAAGAAAAACAAACCCAAAAACCAACATCTTGAAAGCACCATTTTAAAAGAGTTCACTTTTATTTTAGGTTAAAAGCCAAGTTTTTAATACTTAAAGCTCTTTAATACTAGTATGCCTGCATGTAGGTCTATACATCCGGATTGATTTGCAGCTCTTTTTTTTTCTGTGATCAACAAAGAACATGTTTATTTTTTCAATTTCGATCTCTTTTGCAACCAGTGTTCCAAATGTTATTTTTTACACAAACCTATAACAATAACATGCATAGATTGCAAATAAGTAGAATTTATTTTCTGTGTCACCTCCATGATTTTCCTGGTCTATTTGAAACTGGCTTTACTGAGGCACCCTTGGTCTTGGCAACAACTTTAGAAGCAGTAGTTGAGTTTGGTTTGCTAAAGCCTGCAAATTACATAGAAAAAATACAATTATTAAAACTTTGACAAATTTGTGATTATACTTAAAAAATGCATGAGAAAAGAAAAGAGAATAACACCACTGATGTAATATACCAGCTTTGTGGGGATGAAAGCTCTGATCACAAAACACATGCTTTACTTGAATTAATTTATTTACCAAAACTATATCCTTGAGGTTTTAAAACGATAATTTTTCTCCTTGCATTGGTTAAAAAGTTTAGAAACGAGGGAGCCTGAACACAATTACTCGACAATAACCCGTACCTAGAAAAAAAATAATTAAACTTTCTCTATATGAAAAATCCATTATAGAGAACTTTATCTGAAGAAAAAAAATTCTATATTTCCCAAAGGTCTGTGTGTTTCTATTTGGCAAATGTGAAATAATGTTAAGGAAAGCATGATAACATCTGAAGTTGGACAAAGGATCAGACCTTCTTTCTCGGGATCCTTAGTGGTCTCCCCAGAGGAAGTGGACGGAGAGTTCATCTGCCTGGACGACAACGCTGTAATTCTCTTTGGTCGAGTCAGTTGCTTGGCAGGAGCTGTGCGTGGCCTTTCTTTCTCTGATCTGAAATGGTAACAAGAGGATAAAACAAGTTGTCTCAAAATGATGCAATTTCACAAAGAATTGTACTACCAAGTTATGACTTGGAAGACATGAGTTCTATTCGAAATCAAAATTGTTCCAAAGATCTAAGGGGATTTTTTTCAAGAAAATTTTTATTTTTCGTACGGTTACTTCTTCAGGATGGATATCCCTTGGACCTTCATGAAGCAGCTGGAGGATCTTGACTTTGCAGACGACATCAGCCTACTCTCCCAAAAGCAACAGGACATACAAGAGAAGCTTTATATCGTGTGGCAGAAGAAGCCAGGAAAACTGGACTCCAGATAAACAACAGAAAGACTGTAGCCATGAGAATCAACAACAAACAGGCCAATGCATTACCACTTCATGACCAAAACAATGAAAAGGTTGACGAGTTTGTCTATCTTGGTAGTGTTATTAGCAAACACAGGGGCACAGATGAAGACATAAGATGCCGAATTAACTAGGTCAGATGCACCTTCAACACCCTCAAACCAATCTGGAGGTCTACAGCACTATCAGTCCGAAATAAGATGCGGATAAATCTTCATTACTAATGTAAAGTTGGTCCTTCTCTATGGCTCTGAAACATGTCGTGCAACCAATACTAGCACCACAAAACTACAATCGTTCACCAATAGATGCCTAAGAAACATCCTCAACGTTAGGTGGCCTGAAGTTGTCTCAAACAAAGAACTATGGGCCAGAACGAAGCAAATCACCATGGAGACAGAGATCAAAAAGCATAAATGGGGTTGGATAGGCAAGCCCTGGAGTGGAATCCTCTAGGAAAAAGAAAGGTCGGTCGTCTGAAGCAGAAATAGAAGCTGCCAGTACCACACAAGCCAAGTTGAAGAGGACCAGCCAAAACCGAGTCAGGTGGAGGGTAGTTGCTGTGGACCTATATTCCACAAGGAATCAAGAGGCTTAAACTAACTAACTTCTTTAAGGACATAGGTTTTTTAACTGTTCAGCATTACTCACTGCAATCCACCAATACTTAATAAGCTAATAATATTTTTGCTATATTTATATACTTCTCTTGATACTTCTATATAACTCTCCTTTGATGATGAAAAAACCCACAATTTTCACTCAGACAAAAATAATAAAAATAAAGATGATTAAGCTGCATAAACATACCTATTGTGTGATTTCTATAATTTTTTAATAATATCAGAAAACTTTGTGGCAATCAGCACAGCACTTTTTGACGCTGCACTAGACAGTCAGGTGTCGACTGAACTTCCCATTGGAGATGCAGTGCTAGACAGTCTAGGGTCAAACTTTACAATTTTTTTCCCTTAGAAATGAGACTGGTAAAGGGAAGGAATCTTACGATGTGTTACTAAAATTTGTAAAAACACCACAAAACACAATGTCCCAAGGGAAATATAGGCTGAGGGGAAAAAAGAGGGCTAGCACCAACGTCTTGAAAAGCTTAAGATACAGTATAGCATAATTTATCAGCTAGTCAGACAATATCTTACACTTGTCTGCTGGAATCCTGTCTGGCTGCCACAGAGACTTCAGGCTTCTGCTGACTCTGCCCTTGGAGAGGTTTCAAAGCCCTGGAGATGAGAAAGCCAAAGTGTCTCCTCAGAGGCCCACTGAGAGAGTGACAACTATCACATTAGGAACATGTTTAGGTGATGTGGTGTATTAAAAACAACTGCATTTATGTTCAAAATTTTTTTTAAAATCATGTCTAAACATTAGGCTGCTGAAGTCAAATGCTCTAGGTTTGAAATAAGCTCAGAATATGATGAAGATATGTTGAGAAATAATGAAAAAAAAATTATAAAGTACATATTTTGAAAGCATCCTGATACGTTGATGAATTTATCCTTTCTGCACACAATTGTCAAACTTTGAAACAGGAAATTTAAAATATTATTTTTTTTAATAAATCATTCTTCCTAATTTTGGAATTACTTTTTTTACTGATGAAAATATTATCTGAAAAGAAATCTATAAGACAATATTTCATTTTTATTTTTTTTTAAATATATGTGGACTTGACCTCAAACTTGGACTCACCTCACGTCTGTGTGGTTATGACACCTGGGGCTGCTGTTGGAAGAAGGAGCAGAACGAGGCCTGACCATGCTCACTACAGATGCCTCTGCCTCTCTAGATTGAAGATTAAAAGCAAGGCAGAGCAAACAGTCACACCTGTAACTCGGTATTGATCATATTTGTTTATTGATCTTGCCAAAATTGGTGATATCCACTGAATAATTCCTTTGTTTTTTGTTATACAAATTCTGGATATTCTACATCTTTTAAAGTATTACATGTTTCAGCGTTAAAAACTTCTTGTACAATGTTCGCTACCGCTGTAAGAATTGAACCCTTCAACACATTCTCTTTTCTTGGCTGTTATATTAGCTGCTGTGTACAGTTTTCTAAGTGGTTCACGAAGAACATAAAGTGGAGAAAGGAACATAAATGAAGATTTCAAACCTGAACCCCAGCTTCAGAAGAAGAAGGCTTTCTTTATTTCTATTGTAAAAGAAGAAAAGAACAAACTTTGCATGGTGACAACAAACACAGAAGAACGTGGATTAAAAGCAGTATATCATACTTTGCTTTTCTCTTCCTTTCAAGAGCCTTTAGAGTGGCTTGGCTTATTCTAGGGCCAGATCCCCTAAGGCTGTCTCTTGACTGAAATGGAAAGTAAAATGCTAATCATTTAAACAATACAACAGATCTCTTTAAGTTTAACCAAAAAAAGTACAATGCCATATAAAAGAGTTTTGTGACTTATGTAGGTCCTAGATCATTAACTTTAGCCAAACTTTTTTGAAGTTTTGGATTGCTTCAATTACATCAACAACAGCATCTTGCCATCAAAATAATAAAGGAAGGGTTGCTGCCATCAATAATTTATGTTTTACTTAACAAGAGGTTAATCTTTGTCACAAATAATAAGAAATTATACAATTAAATTATTTTGTACAGCCATTAAAACAAAAAGAGAGGCAACACCCTTTTTTGCCCAACACTGATATACTGTGATAGAAATTTCAAATAATTTTATTCCACATAAAATATAAGATTTACACATACACTACAAAAGATCAGTTTGATGAAAAAAAACATCATAAAATATTAGGAAACAAAACAAAATTTCACATTACCATATTTACTCTTTTCCCATATTCTTTTGTACGTGTTTGTTCTATCAAGGCCATACGTTCTACACAGGGAAGCTCAAAGAAAATTTCATGTATGTCAAGCAGAGCAGCTTGGAGCTAAGGAAGAAAATCATAACATGGGATAATAAACTTGTTAATAAACCATAAAGGGATAAAGTATTTTGAATTAAAGTCAACTGTCATTTAAATACAGTTACCTGTATTCTTCTCCAGTTTGATATCTTAACAAGTTACTATTGTTGCTTAACCTTTCCTTTACCAAGCATTATACAGCTACTTAGTACGTGTCACCCGATGATTACATGATGACTAAGTCCCTGAAATCCAGCCAATACCGCTTGTGTTTTGACCTTGAACTTTCATTTTAACTAATCTTGAAGAAATAAAAAACAAGACAACTTAACCAATTCTCTGTCTTTCAAGCATTTAGCCTTGTACTTGTGTATAGCAACACTACCTGTATTACTTGGTTACGCTCAAATGGAAAATATATGCAGATGGATACAGGCTATATATTAACTGTACGAGAAATATACGCGATGGTAATGAGGGTAGAAGACACCATGTTAGAAATATATGCGATGGTAATGAGGGTAGAAAACAATGCGTAAGAAATATACATGAATGGTAAAGGAAGGGAATCCAGATCATAAAATTTTCTGCCAGTTTGTCAAGGAAAAAATAAAGATATTCAAGGTATTAAATCTTTTTTTTACATGTGGTGTAAGATAAAAAAAAACAACTGTTAATCATGTGTTGTTGTTTTTTTTTCTTAATCTCAATAACACATTTATAGTGGCACTCTCACCTGAGCAACTATTCTCTCTAACAAAGCCCTATCTTGTGGTGTAAACACTCCCTTCTTGACAGGAGTCTCTGTCTGAAATTTGAAGGCAAATTCTCTGGTGTCCTGAAAATAAGGCAAAAAGATGTTGAGAATTAAGAATGCATTAAACTCTGGCAAAACAATTACTGTTGTGATAAACAAAAACGTGAGGCAACCAGGGTGAAGCAGGAACTAGTCCCCAATATAGATTTTGTGCAAGAGCCCTCTAAACATTACAAAACACTATTATATTAACCTTTCTCATTAAAAAAAACTTTTGAATATCTGTAGTTCTAGAAAAGATAGAGATATAATTAAATGTAATGCTTTTTAACACACTATGAATATATCTTAAAGTCAAATTTACAACTTGTGCCTGATTCACCCTGATTGCCTCACAAATGTTTTTCTGATATTAATTTGTCAAGGAATAAAACTATTAATATTTAAAAAAAAAACACAGATAGGAACTCTATTCACACAGCCTTCAGTTAAAAAGAAGAAGAAGAAGAAGAAGAAGAAGAAGAAGAAGAAGAAGAAGAAGAAGAAGAAGAAGAAGAAGAAGAAGAAGAAGAAGAAGAAGAAGAAGAAGAAGAAGAAGAAGAAGAAGAAGAAGAAGAAGAAGAAGAAGGAGGAGGAGGAGGAGGAGGAGGAGGAGGAGGAGGAGGAGGAGGAGGAGGAGGAGGAGGAGAAGACGACGTCGACGACGAAGAAGAAGAAGGAGGAGGAGGAGGAAAAGACGACGTCGACGACGAAGAAGAAGAAGAAGACAAATTTTCCATAATCCGACTTTTATGTAAAACTGAGTGGAAGTTTGATGACCATAAAAGGAAGCAACGACCATTTATAGAACCTCCACTCATGGTCTTTGAAGTTACAATCCGCCGTTCACCGAGGCCTTCTTGTCTGACACCTGTCTAGACACGCAATCTTCCTAGTAACATCGACGCACTGGCTCGTGGTGGTCAGTGAAGCATGTCAAACAAACATACCGAATGTTAAGTCATCTTTTGTTTGCCGCACCTTTCATGGTCAAGACTGGTAAATGATGTTATGGGGTGGTCGCTTTAACAGGTTAAAGACCATTTTGGTAGAGTAAAAAGGTGGTCGCGGTCGCGTTGGAGAGGTGGTCGTTTTATGGGGTGTATTTATATAGTAAAAAATCAAGGGGGTGGTGGATAGCTGGTCGCTTGACCAGGTGGTCGTCTTAGACAGGTGGTCGCTTGAGCAGGTTTGACTGTATATATATATATATATTATTAGCTAAGTGATTGCAAACTTAAATGAAATTAATCAACTACATTTGATATATATATATATCAAATCTTTTTCATCCTTTAAAATGGGGTTGACACTAAAAGCTAGCGAAATTCAGAATAAAGGGGAAAAAAAAATATTTTTTTAAAATTACGAAATCGCAATAAACAATGGGAAGGGGGATTGGGAAAGAGGGTGGTACAAAAAAATTAGAGTTAAGTTATGTTATTTTAAAAGTTTGAAAATGGCGGTGATTTTAAGCACCATGATTTATCTCTGAATGGAAAATATGAGCGCCTGAATATTCCACACCCTTTTTGCTTAATAATAATAGAAAAAAAAAATGTTAGGATCAGAACACCACAAAATTGCGGGGTCTTTCTACAAATACCTTAAGATCTTTTTATGTATGTATTGATGTTGTATAACGGAATAGAACTTACATGTGAAATGTCTCTATGCGATAATAAAGGTTTATTTTATCTTCTTCTTTAACTGCTTGCGGTGTTTAGTTATGTACCAAATAATATTCACTATTGACAGTCTTAGTTCACTGTTATATGTCTATTTGGTTTCTTAACATGTGATGCATGATACAGATATATTAAAATAAAGACTGCATCATTCTCTGGTCCCCAATAATCAATGTGGGACCTAATAGGACGGACTGTTGATTAATTAGTAATCAAACTATATATAATAGTGAATACATGTACATAATGAATGTGAATCATAATTTCAAGCAGCAGAATATGAGGAGCTTGAGGTACCCAGGGTACACAGACTTTCTTAATATTATTTCACTCTACATGAGATCTCAAAACTCTTATCATTTTATTAAAAGATTGTAAATGCTGCCTCTAACAAACTGTCCTTTAATGTTATTTCCTCATATGTGTTAAAGCCTAGTGAAAGGGGAAAAAAAAAAGTAAAGTCAGAAATTTACTTTCCCTTGGGTTATTTTGTTCTCAAACTTCAGTTTTGCATATTTTATGGACTTTTGGATGTTTTCTTTTTTTAATCAACTATCTTTTTTGTTTAATATTTCAAAACTACACTACAATTATGTGGTTCTTCCCGAGCAACTAAACAAATAATTATCATGATATTGCCTAGAAAGATGTTAACAGATTTCAATGATTTTAATATGAGCCTAATCAAACTTGGATGCATGAAAGCAAATGTGTTTTCATGCTGAAAAAATGCAAAGTAAATGCTACACAGGTACTTGATAATGTTTCCGCTGTAATATACTCTCTCTCTCCCTCTCTGCCTCTCTCTTTCTTCTTCTTCTCTCTCTCTCTTTCTTTCTCACTCTCTCTCTCTCTCTCTCTCTCTCTTTTTTTTTTTTACATCCTGCACATTTCAGGAATGCAAATTAAAAAGAAAAAAAGCCTATAATCTTCTTTCAACAAAAAAAAGCGAAAAAATCCCTGACAGTACCTCTGGAGGAACAGTGACTTTCACATCTCTGCTGTGCATAGCAGAGTACTTGTGAGGTGAGTTCAGCATTATCGGTCGACGGAAGCACGGCGACAATGTGGACGGACCGTATCCTGGCAGTGCCAAGCTGGTGGGGTAATCCCTGGGCGAGAAGCTGGTGTCACCAACTGTCTTGACATGTGTCTGGCTCTCTTCCCAAGCAGATCTCGGGGAGTATGGGGACACTTTGCCCTTTTTCAACAAAGGGTACGGTGAGATCTTCTTTGCCCTCTGGATTTTTTTGGCTGAGTTGGCACCCGGGAAAGACTTTGGCTGAAGCTGAAGGGTCACCTCTGTGTTGTTGCTGTTGTTTCCTGGCACAGTGGGTCTGTGGTGGTGAGACTGGGGGCGCCTGTTATCTGCTGAGTGTACGGGATCCTGAGTATCGTCCTGTTGGAAGGTGCCTGTGTGCTGTGGGCTGTACTCGCCGTCATGGTTACGAGCCTTCACCTTGATGTTCTCAGGCAGATTTTCTATGAGGAAATCCTGCTGCTCCTTCTCAAACTGCTGGGCTGCCTTGATCTCTGCCTCCAGCAACAACATGTCACGTCTCTGGGAATGCATTTACATGTTAAATGGAACGTGATTCCTTATTCAACAAAAAAGATTTAGAGTCGTTTTCTTACAAGGTTTAGTATTACAAATAAATCATGGGGGGGAAAATCTGAGAGCCTAAGGAACTTAACAAAACTCTTATCTTGAAATTACACTCTATCCAAAACAGGCTTAAATTTATATCTACAATCCAAAACAGGCTTAAATTTTATATCTTTTGTTTTAACAGCTGTATACCTCTTTGCAGGAATGTCAGTTGAAAATGTTTCCCAGTTTTGAACTTTTATCTCCCCACGGACAAAAATTTGTGAATAATTGTGATGAAAAAAAAATGAATATTTCTTGAAGAGGTGAGGAGTAAAAGAGAAATTACCCTAGCCTTCCCTGACGAGTTGATTTTCAAAGTGCTATGTTAAACCTTCACTATTTTGTCAGTACATTGCCACATCTGTGAGACCCGGAGGAACCCCTAACCATCTCCTGGTCAACTTAAAGTTCTTTTCTTTTCCAAGACTATAGTATGCAAAACCATAAATGTAATATTGAATGAGGAAGAAGAACTGAAGAGTAAGTTATTTTCTTCCCCAAGATGTAGATCTAGATCTTTTAATCGAATATCAAACTGGCAGAGTTTCTTCACAAGTCGCGTAGCACAACACACTGAGCACAGAAGTACATAAGTAATGGGAAAGAGAAAGAACTTTTTACACAATAGCACACGTTGCCAGATTTTATCTGATAAATATTTCCAGCCGAAATGCCTAAAATCACCCTTTTACTAAGTTCATATCGGACAGGAAAAAAAGGGATTTTTTGTTTTTCGAGCCCGCTTTGGCAACCTGTCTCATACTGTTCGCATATATCGGAGATTCGCGTGATTAATTATATATTCAGACCGAAGCAGATAGCTTCCAATCGCGGGGGCCAGAGATTGGCGCAGTCTGGTGCGGATTTTTGATCAGCTCGGCGCTAAGGCCGCTTTCTGGGAAAATCAGGAACTCTGACAATTATATATTCAGATCGAAGCAGATAGCTTCCAATCGCGGGGGCCAGAGATTGGCGCAGTCTGGTGCGGATTTTTGATCAGCTCGGCGCTAAGGCCGCTTTCTGGGAAAATCAGGAACTCTGACATCACTGTCGTTGTATCGTTTAATAACACAATTCATGTTTACACCTTTATTAAGTGCTTCACTTCACATTACACACCTGTTGCACAAACAATTCCTCCATGTCCCTCTGTTGCTGCTGGATAAGGGACTGTCTTTCTCTCTCCATCTGCTGATGATGAAGAGACAAAAGCTCTGTCACAGAGCCTGAATCTCTGCTTCCCTGAACACTGTCTGCTAGTGATCTGGTTCAAAGAACAAAATAAGAGTTGAATAAGACTAGATATAAATTAAACAAGACAAAAGAATCACTGAGGCCTACCTCTTGGTCACCAGAAACTTGACTACCTTCCTCCCCATTCCCTTCACCCCTTTTCTGCATATTTCCACAATTGTCACATTTTCAAAATGGCCAAAATAATTGTCTATTTGAAACTAAAATATTGCATGACTAAATTTATATTATAATGCCCTTTCTTTGTTTGAAATTGATAAATATTCTACTAGAGTATAATATACTTTCCTAAATTTCTCAAATGACAGAGAGAGAATAGTTCACTATCAAAATAATCAGCTTATGTGTTATCTATTCTCAAATAATCTAAGAGCCCATTTCGTAGCATTGTTTAAACGTAGTATTAGAAGTAGTAGTCAAAATAGATACTCTATATATTTTGTTTTAAATGGTCTGAAGATAATGCTGTCTTACAAGGACTGTACATGAGTCTCTTTCATCTCAGATCTCCAGATTCAAGCGTGAGACTATGACAAAGCAGAGATAAAAGATCAATGACAGACCTACATCTGCTTCATGTGATCAGAATGGTTGAATAATAGAAAAGAAAAAATAAACCCAGAATCTCTGTAACTGTGTAAGGAGCCTACTTGCCTTGACAAGACAGGAGCAGATACACAAATCACTAGATCACCCACCTCTCATAACGTTTAACAGAAAGTAGTTAGCAAAATATGATATGATTGGATACAATAAGCACTTAATTATTAACCTTTTCACATCACATGATTTTAGGCCTATTCCTTGTGTGCACACTATTTTGGGGAATTAAAAAAAAATTGAAAAGGTAAAAGTTTTATTATTGTGAAATGGAAGTTGTGCAGATCAATACAAAAAGGTGCTAGGACAGGAGAGTATCAACTGGCACAACATGTGTAAGGGGTGATGGGAAAAAGGCTAATACAAGTATTTATCTTAAAATTTATCTTTCAAATTTCAAAGGGAAAAACAATGAAAGTATCAAGGCATCTAAATGATTTTTTTTAACCATAAAGAACTGATAAACAAAGCAGCTGCACTTTGATTTTAGATGAAAAATTAATCGATATAAACTATCTGGTCAATAATTTGAGCTCTATCTCACTTAAGATCAGCACATTATAAAAAAACCCACAACATTTTGATATCTCCATTGTTTGTCTTTACGAGAACAGATTGTGATAATTGTACTTTTGAAAACAGAACTCTCCTATTTTTCAACATTGTAGTATATAAAACTTACTTCAAGACATCTAACATAGACGAGTGGCCAGCAATGCTGTCTTCACTTTCTAAAAGATGTAAAGCACGTGTGACTCTCTCATCACCAGCCTCTTCACTCTCCTTCTTCTTTGATACTTCTTTATCAATGGCACGGTTATCAGCGCCGGCTTCCTGGTTGGCTGCGTCCCAACTCTGGCAGCTGAGGTTCATTGAGTTCTGAAACTGGACCTGGCTCAGGTACTTGCTGATGTGCTCTGCCTTGCCCTCTCGTTCTGCTTCAGGGGACCCAGACAGCCGAGAGGAGTTGTTTCCCATTGAGCTGCCCCGGTGCAACTCTGCAGCATCTTTGATCACATTTGGAAGTTTCCTTTGAACACGAGATTCTCCTGCTGCTTGGATCATTTTGGCACTTTGAGTGTTGATAGAAGTTGAATCCCCTCTGCCTCCTCCGTGAGTATCCAATTTACCTCCTGGTGGCTCATTGCTGTTGGCTGAAATGTTTTGCCTCGAGATGCCCTCGTGATACTTTGCCCTGGCCTTCAGCAAGGCTGGAGAGGGCTCAGTGAGCGTGTAAGATCCTTTCCTGATAAACTGGCGTGGCGGCGTCTCCTCCTGGTCTTGGGGATGGCTTTCCTCTGCTGGAGGAGTAGAGCTCTGGTCCGTGTTGAGTTTTTTAGGTGAAAGAGAAGCTTTCGTGGTGCCCTTGTTTGGATTTGGATCTTTATTTTGGTGGCCGATAATATCCTTATCATTCTTTTCTGGAAAAGACCCCGAGGAAGTTTTTGCCTGGTGGCCAGTTTCCATACTGACGGAGCCGTGACCCGCCACTACAATGTTCATGGCGAGAGTCCCCCTGTCCCTGGCTGACAGGTCCTCCCTGATGGTGCTGCTGCTTGACTCTGAGGTACCGCCGGTTAATGTCCCTGATTTGTTGGAGCCCTGGGAGTCTGACACTGAGCTCTGGCCAACAGTGGCCACACCAGCAGACACTGTGATCGATGGTGTTGGGGCTGTGTCTGTATGAGAACTGGGTTGGCTCATGGCCTGCCCTGCACCAACCTGATCACTGCGGCTGGGCAGTTCATGTGGTCCTACTCCAGCCGTCGCTCCAGATAAGTGTGAATTGTGATGCTGACTCTGTGGTTCAGGCTGATGAGGTGAATCTTTGCTGCTGTCATCGCTTTTGTAGCCTCGGACTAAGGTGTCTGGGGAGTTAGCAGCTGGAAACTTGTTTTCAAATGTTTTCCTTCGAGAGGCCCAACGATGCACATTATCTGGACTTTTCTTATCTTTTGGAGAGGGCCTCCCAGGTCTGTCTGGTGACTTACTGTGACCTGAAGCTGATGCCGAATGGTTCTGTGATGCGTCATTCTCTTTGTCTGAGCTATTGGATTTCCTGTAACTTTGAAAAGGAACCCCGGACGCAGGATCAAAAGGAGGTGTTATTGGTGATGAATCACTGTCAGGGTTCAAGGCAACTTTGTTTAAGAGGGCATTAGTCCCTCTGTCCACTTCTACGCTTTTATTAGCGATTCTTTGTCTAGCCTCAGATGGATCCCCAATTATAGGCATCACAGGTTCAGAGGATAAATCAGGCACTGGGTGGTCTATTGACTGTTCATATGGCATTTTCTTTTTCACAATCATTGGCCTCTCAAAGATCTGACTGGATGTGGTGTTGTACTCAGTGAGAAACGAAGCAAAGTGGACGGCGTTCTTCAAAGACTTTGGGCTGCTCCGGCTGCTGCGCTGGCTGTCCCCTGTCCCGCAGCCCGGAGAGCTGCCCTGGCTCGTTTGCGTCTGCTCCATGTTGGACGAAGCCGAGTTGTCCACAAACCCCGACGTGCTGGACCGATCCTGGACCCCAGGCTCCGGGGAAACCTCCACCACCGTGTCTTGGCTCTCGTGGAAAAACCCAGAGCGCCCGTCGGGGGCGTTCTGTAGAAACTTTTGAGCCAGCCGGTTGGTGTCCTTAAGGTCGTCCTCTTCCAGAGTCTGGGTGTTGCCCAGAGCATCGCTGAGGTCGCTGCCACTTGTGGAGGCCATGTCCTGAACATTCAGTACCTTGGACAAGCGGTCCAAGTCGTAGGAGATTTTCTGCTCCTTGAAAGATGTCAGTGCCAGCCCAGCAAAAACTTTGGGTATAGAGCTCTGTTCCATGGACATGAAGTCTGAGTTGACTGAGTCCATGGTTTGGAGACCAAAGTCCTCCTCACCAATGGGAATTTCACCAGTAGCCAAGCAACTGACCGGGTTGGTGGCCCCCAACCTTTCAGGCAAATTCTCTCGTTTATCAGCATCAGAGTCAAAGTTCAGCTGGCGTGCTGCTGGCCTTGGACTAGTGTCAGGGAAAGTGATCTGCAAAAAATTGGGAAAATTGTATTAGCAATTATTTTGTTTTGCTTTGCTTTCATTAATTCCAATTTTTCAGTTTGCCAGTGAAACTTATTTTATTTGGTTACATATTATTAAACCAATGCTTCTAACTGTGAATCTGTCTCATTAATGCCCAATTATTACACTAAGGGAATTAACTCTCATTGGGGGGGGGGGGGGATTACTTCACAAAGTTAAAATCCCACTCCCACCCTTTCTTACAAATATCATTTTAAAAGTGTATTTAAACAGACAGATAACTTCTCTTTCACCTAATATATGATAAGCATGCTTATAAAAAACAACAACACAATAATAAAAAAATATCATAAAGTGAAATATTCAGCAAAAACACACCTTGTTCATGACTTTTTATCTTCATATATCAACCTTTTCCCATTAAATCTGTAATAGCATGAACCCTATATTTTAGATTTAATGACCATTTGATTGAGGTTTAGATCTGGCATTGAATGTAAGCCAAACATAATATTTATTTTTATGTACTTCATCATATCTTGTGAAGTGCAAAGCTGCCACTTCGGGTCTGTTTGCCAGTGTTCGGCTTGAACTGGTTTGACTTTGCCAAGAATAAAGTTTAGTTTGATCAGCCAACAGCTCAGTCATAGTGGGATGGGGGGAAGTGATGATAAAAAAAATCTTCCAAAGGACTTAAAATAGTGTCAAAGTCGGTGAAACTTCCAGTAAATGATAAAGATTCTTCGACATTCACATTGTTCAAAGTGCCAGTCCATTCGTTAGAGACTGCTGGTTGTGGCCTGGTGTCGTCATTTTTACTGCCAGGTGATGTAATTCTAGTTCTCTCTCTGTCAATCTCAACAACGATGTCAGATTAATCACCGGAATCAACCCCAATGTTCCCAGTTCCACTTATACCCCTTTAAGAAGCTAAAGAATTCAAGAAGTCCAAAGCCATCTTTTAAAGTTTCAGTAGAAAACGGTAGATAGAGAAGGTAAAAATTGCCAAATCTGAGATACAGCCAGTTTCATTTTCAACGTCGCTCTACATCTGGCATTAAGGGAGCTTTTAAACAATGCTGACTTCCTAGTTACACGACGGGTGCATTCGGGCGCATGAGAACAATCAGGGTGGAATTTTGGCGAGCAAATTCTGGTACATGAAGAGGTATTGGGTTAAATAAAATGAGTTTCTATGAAATAAAAGCAGTCCTAATAAACAAGTGCATTTCTATCGAGGCAACCCAGTCTATTTATCTAAAAGTACACACTGCACACAACCCAGATACTTAGTCTAAAGGTACGAACTGCACACACCCCTGGCTGAGATGAAATACTGTCCGCTTTGGACATCAGTTGCCTTCGCTGTCGAGCTTTGTGACGTTTCTCTAGCAAGACTGCATTCTTCTTCAGCTGTTTCAGCTCTTCCCGTCTACTTGCCGTTATCTGTGTGGAAGGAGAAGTTTCGATGATGGACCACAAGGTTCGACAGGGGAGTTTTGCATGTTCTCTCAAATGAGAAAATTTTAAGTATGCATTTTCCTCTTCATCTGTTCAGTTGTGTATATATACAAAACTCCCCCCCCCCCAGCATGAGTAAATATTTTTACAGGTGATTCTTTCTTGTTTGTTTTTTTTGTTGATTCTTATTTACACGAATTGAAAGCTTCATATCTGTTTCCAGTAAAGGTGACAATAACAATCTTTAACAGAGTTTATTAAAGTATACATTACAAGAACAGAGAGTCAAGAGTAATTCCCATTTGAGATGCTTTGAGCCTTTCACAGGAATTGTAGAGGCGAGGGAGAAAAAGTTTGTATTTACAGCATTTTAGCAAAGTAACAGATCACATTACCCAAATCAACGTCTTGAGATAGGTAAAGTGTATGCTTTCATAGAGTATTCAACTTTTTTTGGTATGACTGTTCCCTAGTTCTCTGCAAATGGATTGAGCAAATCTTTCTTCCTGTAAAACATTTTCTAAGTTTCTTTCTCTGGAATCCTTAACTATGATTAAATATCATTGTGTTGCTCAAAAGGTAAATTATGGTATGAAAAAAGCAAAGTTCTTTCCTCAATTAGCGTCTCCTCGGTTGACAAGAAAAATCCTATACAAAAAAAAGAGATCCCAGATTGATCGATCCTATCATACACTAGCAGTAGGAAAAATTTGATCAAACCCACAACATTCCACACACTCTATACCATATAGCTTCCCATCCCTCTGCTAAACATTTTGTTCACAGTGGAATACTTACAGCAGGGGGCAAGATAGGAACTCCGTTAAACTTGATCACCGATTCATAGTCTGAGTTGAGGCAGGACACGTGCGGGGCCAGAGACTGCTTGTCCAGGCGCTTGCTCTGGGACTCGAAATATTTGATGAGCTGGCCCATTCCCGCAGGGCTGCTGATCTGGATCACAGGGCAGACGGATACAGAGACACAGTTGGTAAATATGTTTACTGGTTCATCAGTCTATATCACAGGACAGACAGAATAATCAGTCTATATCACAGGACAGACAGAATAATCAGTCTATATCACAGGACAGACAGAATAATCAGTCTATATCACAGGACAGACAGAATAATCAGTCTATATCACAGGACAGACAGAATAATCAGTCTATATCACAGGACAGACAGATACAGAGACAGAGTTGGTAAACAGGTTTACAGAATAATCAGTCTATATCACAGGACAGACAGAATAATCAGTCTAGATCACAGGACAGACAGATACAAGACAGAGTTGGTAAATAGTTTTACTGATTCATCAGTCTATATCACAGGACAGACAGAATAATCAGTCTAGATCACAGGACAGACAGATACAGAGACAGAGTTGGTAAATAGGTTTACAGAATCATCAGTCTAGATCACAGGACAGACAGATACAGAGACAGAGTTGGTAAACAGGTTTACAGAATAATCAGTCTATATCACAGGACAGACAGAATAATCAGTCTATATCACAGGACAGACAGAATAATCAGTCTATATCACAGGACAGACAGATACAGAGACAGAGTTGGTAAACAGGTTTACAGAATCATCAGTCTAGCTCACAGGTTTACAGAATCATCAGTCTAGATCACAGGACAGACAGATACAGAGACAAGTTGGTAAATAGGTTTACAGAATCATCAGTCTAGATCACAGGACAGACAGATACAGAGACAGAGTTGGTAAATAGGTTTACAGAATCATCAGTCTAGATCACAGGACAGACAGATACAGAGACAGAGTTGGTAAACAGGTTTACAGAATCATCAGTCTAGCTCACAGGACAGACAGATACAGAGACAGAGTTGGTAAACAGGTTTACAGAATAATCAGTCTATATCACAGGACAGACAGATACAGAGACACAGTTGGTAAACAGGTTTACAGAATAATCAGTCTATATCACAGGACAGACAGAATAATCAGTCTATATCACAGGACAGACAGATACAGAGACACAGTTGGTAAACAGGTTTACAGAATAATCAGTCTATATCACAGGACTGACAGAATAATCAGTCTATATCACAGGACAGACAGAATAATCAGTCTAGATCACAGGACAGACAGATACAGAGACAGAGTTGGTAAACAGGTTTACAGAATCATCAGTCTAGATCACAGGACAGACAGATACAGAGACAGAGTTGGTAAATAGGTTTACAGAATCATCAGTCTAGATCTAGATCACAGTACAGACAGATACAGAAAAACAGGTTGACAGAATCATCAGTCTAGATCTAGATCACAGTACAGACAGATACAGAAAAATAGGTTTACAGAATCATCCGTCTAGATCAAAGGACAGACAGATACGCTAAAACAGGTTTACAGAATCATCCGTCTAGATCAAAGGACAGACAGATACACAGGTTTACAGAATCATCCGTCTAGATCAAAGGACAGACAGATACACTAAAACAGGTTTACAAAATCATCCGTCTAGATCAAAGCACAGACAGATACACTAAAACAGGTTACAGAATCATCAGTCTAGATCAAAGCACAGACAGATACAGAAACACAGCTGTGAGAACATTTTTTTTTAAATCGTCAGGGTTGTGTAATTATATATATATATATATATATATATAACACAACCGGACCAAAAAGGCAAGCCCATAAAAAATAGTATGTCTTTTAAGATGTAAATGTGCATGACTTCACGTTGAATCGTATCCCTTACCCAAAGCACTGGATAAGATGGACGGAATTGAAACTTTTTGAGGCAATAAAGTATATCAAATACTAACCATTGTCACAGAATTTGATAACTACGACGAAAAGCACCATAAAGTAACAACAACAACAACAACAACAACAACAACAACAACAACAACAACAACAACAACAATAACAAAAACAATAACAACAACAACAACAACAACAATAATAATAATAATAATAATAATAATAATAATAATAATAGTAGTAGTAAATAAATAAATAAATAAAAACATTTTCGCTGTCCCAATTTTTAACACAGTAAGAATGGCTATTTTACAGTATTCAACACATCTCTTTAACAATCCGTAAACAGCGCAGGAAAGTGGTGGTGTTATAACCTCAGTTAATCACTAAGTCAGTTGGTTTCTTAGAGCCAAACGCCAGCAGAGAGACTATACCGTGCACGGGCTGCCACACAGAGGCAG
This sequence comes from Elysia chlorotica, assembly GCA_003991915.1. Lineage (NCBI taxonomy): Eukaryota > Metazoa > Mollusca > Gastropoda > Plakobranchidae > Elysia > Elysia chlorotica. Next base: position 306,194 of record RQTK01000321.1, read on the forward strand.
TGTCTGGATTACCATTACCAGGACTCCCGTGGCAACCGTCCATGTCACCTTAATAATATTAAATCGGTAACGCTCAATGATGTGCCTCACAGTAAGTGGTAAACACACCAATATAAGAACCTCTAAGTACAAAAAAAAAAAAAAAAAAAAACTTAAGAAAAAGATGAAAGACACGTTCTGACCTATTCCAACACCATACGTTTGTTTACGACAGAAAACAAAATAATAAAATATAAAGTTACGTTAACGGTTATGACTTAACCAAGTCTTATTAACAGTTTGAAGGTACAAACGTTATGAAAATAGTTTACATTCCACAGTTCTCGCACAATTGGCTATCTAATGATATCCAATATTATGCCATGACACAAGCTTGTTAAATTCAACGTTTTCATTGATTCCTGCCTGCCTCAGTGGAATCTACTCATTGGAGAAACTGTGCAGTCCCATCCGCGTTAGAGCCAAGATGCTGACACTGGACGTTAAGAAACCAATAAAACAACCCAAGAGTTATAAAAACTCTACAGAGAGTGTTAACAAACTCACCATAACCCGGAGTAGCGTGATGCTCACACCCTGACTGAGCTGTTGCACTGACACAGAGCCGGCAGCCCGGGAGTCAAACTCCCCAGCAACTACAGGCAACAACGCCCGTCCCGCGGGGGATGCCTCTCCCATACTGCCCGCAACTCGATCTATATACATGTATGATGTACTATTATCTAGTGGAGTTTCTTCTGCCTTAGGCACACTATCTTATGGAGGTCGACCCCGCGATGGCACTCTGTGTCACACCATGTATCCCACAAGTAGGTTTGAATCAAGCACACGTATACATGTAACGATGCATATCTAGTGAAGTTCTTCCTCACTGCGGCACACTTTATCACACCGTGGAATCCACAATTAGATCTAGATCAACTTTAAACAGGGACCTGTTATATTCTGGAGTAACTTCTCAATACGGCACAATTTGGCTCGCTTTCTAATCCATATCTAGATCACGGTTAAGCGTAAGTGTTGACATAAAACACAATGAAGTTCCTCCTACCTACTGCACACATCGCCATGTAATGAAACTCAGATTTAGATCTAATAGAGCATATATTTAGTGGAGTACTTCACAAAGGTCGTACGTCACTGTCAAGCCATCATAATAAACAATTCATATATATATATATATATTTCCAAAATTTTAGTATAGTTATGCATATCTTGTGGAGGTTTTCCTCAAAAATGTACACTTTGTCACACCTTCTAAATATCTAATCCATTATCCTGATCAAGCATGGACGTGTATATATCTATCGAAGTTCTTCCTTTCTAATCCGTTTTATTTTGTCACTTCCCTAGTCAATCTAAGCTCAGAGCTAGCATACATATAATTATTGGAAATAGGCACTTCTAGGAAGTCATCTCAGATGCAGACCTATGACAGTATGAGCTTCCGTCAAACTGACTGCCATTGCAAAAATTTTTTTGAACGATCGTGGGTTTTTAATCAAGGACCTCCCGGTTGAGAGCCCAAAGCTCTGCAACTTGCGCCAGTTACCCCCCCCCCCCCCCCCCCCTCCCCCACCCCCCCCCCCCCTCTTTCCACCAGTCCTCCTCGCCAATGCATAAAAAACGGATAATCGGTAATGTATAGGTTGAATTAATCGAGTCTCTTTCATTGTCAGTATATATATTTAATTAAAATTTAAACCGACCCTAATGATGAGACACAATTGTATTATATTTGGCTGAGAACTATCCGCTCGGTGCATGAGAATTGCACAGCCAATCGCCATGCACTGATACATCATGAACAGAGATGCCAGGTAAACACCATACACCACGCAAAACGTCTACAAGTTTCCACTAAGCATCTTTAGATTTCCCACTCCCAACCCATCATCTTTCCTCCGCCGAGGGGTTGAGTTGAGTTGGTTTAAACGTCCAACATAAGCAGTATATAGGCAGTATTGTGGACGGGCCCCAAAACTGACGTCTGACAGTTTTATGTGCTGCCACGAGACAGAGCGGGGATGCCATGACTCATGTCTCAACTAGTCACATTATACTGATACCGAATCCAACCAGTAGGAAGTGAATTCACCAGGGCCTCGAACTCGGACCTTTTGCGTCGAAAGCCGATGTTCTACCCAAGGACCACCCCGTAAACAGTATGTTGCTACTAGTCCACAGTCGACAGGATAGGGGCCCACATAATTATCATAGAGCGTATTGCAATCGTAAGCATTATAAAATTAAGTCTTGTGCCTTTTGTTCCATATTCTGTACCTCTGCAATAGAACAAAAATGCTTTCTTACACCATCTTTTTAGTTGCTGGTTGTTGTATTTTTTGTGTGTATTTGTTTTTGCTATTTATTCAATTCATTATATCTCTCTGCTCCAGAACTCCACTATAAACCCAATATTTTTATTCTCAGTGGCACCATCCTCTATACATGAAACCATATTCATTTATTATACTCGTTTTTGGTGCAATTTGACACAACACTAGTTTTATAGTACCGAGGCCAACTTAACATTTTGTTTCGCCGTGCTGGATTCCTCAGGGAAACCTAGGAGACGTTAAACCCTCAAAGAGGTAGATATATAATTATATTTAGAGAGAGATAGAGAGAGATACAAAGTTAGCTGGATATTCATCCAGCCATCACCTGCAGAGGTAAGTGCTCTCACACATTCACAGTTCATTCCAGCTAACAGAACCACCCTGTTGGACAACAGACTACTACTACTACTACTACTACTACTACTACTACTACTACTTATACTGCTACTGATGTTGCTGCGTCTGCTTGTTTTGCAGCTACTACAAATACTTTAAGTCCCAATAGTTCATTAAACAAAAACAAAAACAAACAAAAAACGCAACAAAAAAGAAAGAATACCAAATGAAATTATTAGATCGAACTTAAAAAGTTGCCTCACGAAGCTTGAAAGAACGAGCTGATCATTTCGTGTCATTTCTTAGACTATGTCAGAGATATGGCCAGTCTTCTCCGCTTACAGAGGGTGTCAGTGTTATCTAGGGCCTGATTTCTGGGCCTTAAAGGAAAAGCAATCGGCGAAATAGTTTGAATATTTCATAAGACTGGCTGTTTGCCAACAGGGTGGTTCTGTTAGCTGGAATGAACTGTGAATGTGTGAGAGCACTTACCTCTGCAGGTGATGGCTGGG